>CM036322.1:7886470-8281470 GCA_020567845.1 Rhododendron henanense subsp. lingbaoense
CTTAATCTGGTCTTGGTTGTTTCCTAATTGAGGGCAGACTATTTTTGTTAAGTTCATGAAAGCATATGATCTGGTTCATGCGGCACATTTGATATTGATAACCTACAATGTCTGTCATTTTTACAGATTAAGCCTTTGGTTGATCCCACTCGAATTATAGTGCACCTTCCATCACTTACATACTCCTGGCATGATTTGATTTCGAAAAGTAAGCTTTGTTATATTTGTTTTACTTCTGCCATTTTGTTACTTCTCATCTTCTTTCTTCTGTTTTTTTTTTAATCCGAAAAGTGTCCCTCGTACCTACAACTGAGACTTTGCATGGAGCCGCACCCTCTATACTATAGGAGCTGTACTCGAGCTCTCATCTGAGTTACTCCCTGATTTCACGTTGGAAGGATGCCAAAGAATTAGTAGATAATCAGATTTGGGATGAGGATGAGCTATCAAGTCGTGTATTTCTCGCAAAAGTTTTTTTTTGGTGTTAGGGAGTTAGTTACAAGTGATTTTATGAATAATTGGTAGTTAGCCCTTGCTGCTTGGTTCACATCTCTGTGACTAGTAAAAAGGATTTTCGTGTTAACAGTCTTACTGGTTATGTATTAATTGGTCGGAAATCGAAACA
Organism: Rhododendron henanense subsp. lingbaoense; assembly: GCA_020567845.1. NCBI lineage: Eukaryota > Viridiplantae > Streptophyta > Magnoliopsida > Ericales > Ericaceae > Rhododendron > Rhododendron henanense. The sequence continues at coordinate 7,887,096 of CM036322.1, forward strand.
AATTGAGGCCATGATCTTACCATTCTTTCCCCACATATATTATACTTCTGGAACTGAAACCAGGACTTCCAACTTTGGTGGGAGATCGGAATTCTGCAAATCGAACTCCTTTAAATATGCCTTTTTCCAAACACCTAAAAGATGTGTAGTCATGTGATTCACCATTTCCACCTCTGCTGTATATCCTTAGAAATCGTTTTATTCATCATATGCAAAAGCTACTGCACGGAGAAGGTTTATTCACACAATGGCGCATCCAGAACCATGTGCCTTGCAGATCCGTTATTGCACAAGGGATTGAGAAAAGCCTAGATTTGGGTTGGGGATTTTGATATGATCAATTAACAGGTTGTGTTTGGTTGACTCAATAAATTTGACACGCTTGAGTTGCCTGGACATGAACCCCATTAATTCAATGTGAATGCTCTCTGTTTGATATTAAGATAAGTGGCCATAAGTTAAAAATCTTTATGCAGAGGCAAAGCTAACTTTTTAGATTGCACACACGAAAGTTGGCGTTTATGATGTTATAACTCAGAAGGAATCCTGTTACCTGTATGTGGACAAACATGACCCATGACCTACTTGAACCAGTCTTGATACCATGTTAGAGAATCAGTTTTCGCAAGCTTAAGCTGTGAGGCAGGCGAAATGGTAGCACTTTGCTATTACAGTTGGCCTTTCAAAATATCCTACAACCTACATAGTCCCTCACTCCCCATATGAATGAAAAGTTGAAGTTCGTAGCATTTCGAATTTTTTAGGTAATCTTCTTAGTGGTTATGATGCCCGTGTCTTTGTTCGTAGCCTAAGAGTATTATTTTCCCCTGATATTTCTTTCTTTAAAACATTCAATTGTTCTTCTTAATGAATTACTGTTGTGTAGAGTTGAGGTTCGCAGGAAATTTATTCACCTAAACAATTTTTTGAAGGTCTAAATTTTACATCTTTAAATATTCAGAATTTTAGAACATTGTTGAAAAAGGGATCTGAAATATGCTGTACTGGTTGATGATGATAGAACTGCTGTGAAGTTTACTATATGCATCGACTATCAACGGTAATAATTGGTATATTGATTTTGGGATGCTGAAGATTGTTCACTGGAAACTCTTTAACTTCTTTCAAGTGCATTGCAGTGATAGCATCAACATTTGAAGTTTGCTAACATGCTTATTCCGTGACCGCAGTGTCAATTAGCGCTTCTATTCTTAGCTCCCTAGGTCATTACTCATTATTAAAGTATCCACAGCCTCTTCATTTGGTGCTGAAACCTCCTTTTGTGTCAAAGTCTTGTTTGTTGCCTCTTTTCAAAAGGTGGATTCTATCCTTATTATAGTCTTGTATGCTTTGGTTTGCTTGGCTGTACCTAGTTTAGTGTTGTCAGCTCTACTAAGCTGTCCGCTTGCCTTTATCTTAGCCATTAGGCCTTTCAGTAGTAGTTTTATCATTTTTAGGATAGAAAAATTGAGACCTTAGCTCTTTGTTTTCCTTTTGGGAAAGTTTCTCACCCTTAATGAATCTAACCTTGATTTGGTTGCATCAGTCCCTGGTGCTGGTTATTAAAGCAGCGATTGAGTGTTTTTTTTTTCTCTGTGGGATTTTTACCCAGAACTGTGATGATTAGCTTATCCATTATAATAAATGGAATCCTCCAGCCCTGTGAGTACCACTATATTTGGTCAATCTCTCTATGAGCCACGTCCCTTTAGGGATTCTGTCAATGAATCAGTGTTCTAAATGGCGCTCGGTGCTAGTCGGGCGGCGACCCGCCGCCGAGCGATTCGGCGTTTTTTTTCAAAATATATATTTTAATATTTTTAAGGCAATTAAGCTCCGCCAAGCCTGCCAAGATGGCCGCCTAGCTCCGCCAAGCCCCGCCAAAACACCGCCTAGCTCCGCCAAATCTCTCTTAGCTGCCTAGCCGCCAAGCTCCGCCAAATCTCCAAATCCGCCGAACGAGCCACCGAGGGTGAAATCATGGCGCTGAGCTGCCGCCGAGCGCCTAGGCGGCCGCTGAGGTGAACACTGCAATGAATCTCATCACAGTTGTTCCAAACTAAGTAATTTTTTTCTATCTCAATTCAAATGGCTGTCGGATGATGAATTCATTTTACAAAACTTCTTCGTTTGTAGATTTATGATGACAGACTAAATTGAAAGTGTCATGCTGTTTGGACTTGGTCTTTACTTATTTTTCAGATTGTAGTTCTTTCTGTCCTCTTTATATTGTGCTTCTTGAAGTACTTGGACCATTCCGTCTCTCGCTCTTGGTTATTTAAGTTGTCTGAAATGTTTGATCCTTATCTGTCTTGCTTGTTGAAGCATGAGTTATGAGCTAATCTTCATCCAGGGTCTCTCTTTTGCTATTGGTTATTTATTTTTTCTGCAATGATTATTGTTGTTTGTCTTGCTTATTGGTTATGGACTTCATCTAGCATATGTTGAAGTATGTATTATGTGGTCCAAATACTGCCTTATTATTATAAATTTTCGCACTGCTGCAATGTTCTCTTATTCATGTTGCTGGTGGTTGTTTCTTATTTCTTGTAAGTTGGACTTGTCATATATGTCTGACGTTTTCTTGTGCTGTTCTTTGCAGACAATAATAATTTTCTGACAGTTGCTAGCTTTTGGGCCCCTGTTATAGCTGTGAGTATTACAATATCTAATGGTTTTGTGTATCTTTGAACTATGCTGTTCTGTTATAGAAAGAGAAGGTTAGCCGGTGCCTTCTGGGGCTGTTTTGTGTTTTAATGTATCTATAATATGTGCTTTACTTACCGTGTTTAGAAAAAAGCAGGAACAATATTTTGGTGATATTGTAAGTAAGACCAACATTTGAAGTTATTCCCTCTTCCAAACTGGCATTGATCTGTTATTTCCCGATTCCTTAAGGGATCTGGTTTTTTGGATGGAGGTGCACCCTGCTCATCATACAACCGGATGGGAGTTATCAAAATGTATCTATCTTACCGTAATTAAAAATTCAGATTAAACATGTCTATGCATAAAAACTATACATTAATCTGTGGCACCTCATACATGTGCTTTCTTCCTTGCTTGCCTCATCGTAAAAGGTTTCTTGATGTGGTGGCTCCATAAAATTCAGTTCTTAAGTGTTAATTTATCATTCACATTCATGGTATGGATCTTAAACTATGGTGCTTATTCTGTGGGTTGAGGCCAATAAGTTGGGTGTGGCTGGTTTATCTCCAGTAAAAAGCTCTTTGTTTTCAGCAAAACCTTGGGTGTTATTTGACGTACATAAAAGATGGGCACAAGATGTTTAAAAGATGGGCACTAGATGTTTTATTCTTTTTATTTTTCTTTTGTGATTTTCCAGATCTATCTGATGGACATTCTCATATGGCACACTCTCTTATCTGCAATTGTTGGTGGAGTGATGGGTGCACGGGCTCGGTTGGGCGAGGTATCAATATATGCTTGTTTGTTGTTATTTTTGAGTTCTTTTATCTAATATTAGGCTCTTCGTATATTTCTTTCGGCATGCTCATCACACTCTATTCACTCTGGTTAAGTTCATGTTCTATATTAGGAAAATGATATTGGCACTCCAAAAATTGATGCTGGCACTCCAAAATACAAAGGAAAGTGGCTTTGGAGTTACATTGATTTAGGAGTGCCTGCATCAATTTTTGGAGTGCCAATATCATTTCCCCTATATTATGCTCTATTTCTTATTATGCATTGCTCATGTGTAATCCATTTCGGCAGATACGCTCACTTGAGATGGTGCATAAACGCTTTGAGAGTTTTCCAGAAGCCTTTGCCAATAAACTTGTATCCGCACAAACAAAAAGGTGGGCTTTCGGAGTACTGTTTCTCACCATAGTAGTAATAACTGATAGGTTAAGTTGGTTTTCTCTCCCTTTGGATGGGCTTACGTAGAAATAGTTCCATTGCACGAGTGCATCAGAAGACTAAGATCATCTAAAAGAAGGGATTGTTGATCTGTCTAAAACTCTCAATTCCAAATTGAGCTTGTTTGGGTCTGTTCAAATCTCTATTTCAACTGCTGTATAATGCACCAATAATATATCTCGGTGACAAGATTCTGAGGGACATGACTGATGCAACAAAATTGCTCTCAAATCACATAAATCAGGACCGAAAGAAACAAAAAGAAATCCTAACTAGGGTTTGGGTGAGAAAACAGAGCAATTAGCTCTACTTGTACTCTTTATTCGTAAAACAAAAACTAACTGCCATTGAGCTTACATCCAATATTTATAGGATAAAGGTCACTAACAGCCACTAACTTTTTTTTTGATGAATAAATAGATATATTAAGAAGAAGGCATAAAGGGAATGCTGCCCGAATACAAGAGAAGGCCACAAGACAAAAAGGCCCTATACAATACCGAGAGAAAACCAATCTAAAAATTGGTCAAGGGATGGAAAACAGTCCCCCTTGTCCCAACTAAACAAGCTATTCACCAAAAAAGATTTAATCCTAGATAGAGGTTTTTCCACCCCTTCAAAAATTCTTGAATTTCTCTCAGGCCATAAGACCCACGTTAAACAAAGCAGAATCATGGCCCACAAACTCTTCCTTCTCTTACCCATTCTAACACCCCTCCAAGCAATAAGAAGTTCCATGACAGTTCTAGACACAATCCACTGTATCCCAAACCAGGAAAACACCAATGCCCAAAGATCCCATGCCACCGGACAATGAATAAGTAGATGATCAACCGTTTCCGCATCCCATTTACACATACAACACCAATTTATAATGATTTTCCACCTTCTAATCAAATTATCGATCGTAAGAATTTTGCCTTGGGCAGCACACCACACAAAAAAAACTCACCTTCAACGGCGCCTTGGTTTTTCAAATCGATTGCCACGGAAAGGATGAATCACCGCCCTCGCCAAGCGCATGATAAAAGGATTTCACTTGAAAGGATCCTGATTTTGAGAGATCCCAGCACAACTCATCGCCCCCTTCTCCTATCCGAGGGGTACTATATACAGTAGAGAGCAAGACCAACAATTCCTCCTCCTCCCAATCTTGCACGTCCCTCCGGAGACGAATATCCCATACTATCGCCCCCTCATGGAGGTGAAAGCACGCAAAAACGGAAGGGACCCACTTTTTGTGATAAAATGTTTGTTAGAATGTGCATTAGGATTAAAGTGGGTCCCTTAAGTGTGTGTTAAGACATTACTAACTTAAGGGACCCACTTTTATTGTAAACATGAGTACTCCAATGGGTTGTTCCACATCGGTTAATTATCTCCTCCAAAATTAGTATGAGTCTGGGCGGTTAAGTGTGTGTTAAGACATTACTAACTTAAGGGACCCACTTTTATTGTAAACATGAGTACTCCAATGGGTTGTCCCACATCGGTTAATTATCTCCTCCAAAACTAGTATATGAGTCTGGGCGGTCTCTTCACTCATTACCAATTGGTTTTGAGTTGGATGCTTTTACATGGTATTAAAGCTCGGCTTTCAGAGGCTTTTGGACAAGACTCTTTGTTGTTGATGGTTGGTTCCCCTTTGTATGTCGTTGATCATTGATCGTTGTCATATGTGTTGGATTGTTTGTTTACCTCACCACATGCGAGTCAGGGTCGCACGTGCGGGGGAGTGTTAAAGCTTGTCCCACATCGGTTAATTATCTCCTCCAAAACTAGTATATGAGCCTTGGCGGCCTCTCCACTCATTGCAAGGTTTTGAGTTGGATGCTTTTACATTTTAACAAAATATAAAATCTCTTTTAAAATAAGTACCAAAGAAATGGCTAATTTTTTTACGATTGGAATTTGAATTTAAGTAGATGGGACCCACTTATTGTTTTGGTAGCTATATGGCTAAACTTGGTATGCATTTTAGGACACTTCAAGATTAGCACACTCTAGCACACAAATTAATACAAGCATTGGAGCACCTAAAATACATTTTTATATGATTGTTCCTAGTACACACCACTAGAGCACTTGATACCAAACCCATTGGAGATGCTCTAAGATTGCACTTAGCAGAAAATCAACAGTATTTAGGAAACTGGGCATTGGTGTTTATCTTGCTTACTTCAACTTTTTGTTTGGGTTATGGATAGTAAGTGCTATGATATTTTGCTTTATCTTCTATTATCGTAGATTTATGACAATTGTACTCTGCTCCTACAGGATGCCCTTCAATGTACAATCATCTCAGGTTTGTTATCTCTTCAAATCAAAACTTGCCGTTTAGAGTCCGGATCATGAATTTTTCCATTGATGTTCTTGGTTACACGTTATTCCCTTCTTTTGTTGTCATAGATGGGTTTCCCATCTGATTCAGTAAAGTTGTTGATCCCTTAATCCCTTCATTTCGCAGTAGTAAAAAATACATTAGTTTAAGGATCAGACTTTTTGGCAGATTACCATCTGGCTGCAGGTGATTTGCCCTACTCTGGCCCTCCTCTCATGATCCAAACTGTTCTTGTGAGATCCGTCGAGTTGAATATCCATACAAAAAATTAGTCTGTTGACTCTATCCTATGTTCACATTCATATTGATATACTCCCACCGTCCCATTTTGTTTGCTTGGGTTTCCTTTTTGGCCTGTCACAAATTGTATGCAATTTTCCACAATTAGAAACAACCAAAAAGGCAAAGTTCCAATTATACCCTTTTAGTGTAAGATTCTAACACAACTATTAAAGTAATTGTACTGTTCTAAAGGGTATTTTGGGAAATCTATACACTTTTCAACCCAAAACCTTTGTGTCAATAAATTGGGAGAATTCCTGTAATGAGCAAACAAATTGGGATGGAGGGAGTAGTTGAATGGTTTGTAAGCCTTGCCGTGCTTAAAGGTGAAAGCTATTGACTCAACCTGTTATTGATGTTTGATGAAGCTACTTCTTTGCATGGCTGTTCTACTCTGCAGGCACATAGAATGAACAGCCCTTAAAATTTGAGGTGGGTTCAAAGTGGGCCCAAGTCAGCTGCCTCCACTTTTCAGACCCTGCACTGCTACCACCTGTGCATAAGATCCAACATTACGCCCTCTACACCAACCATTACCTAACACATAACCTTTCAAAATAAGAGAAAATATACTCCACCAATCTCCATTAATGATTCTGGAATGAATCTCTCGTCCCCCTTTCGCCACAATTACTACAAGTGCTTGCCATTTCTCTCGTCCCCCTTTCAAAGTATTCTCCAAGTCTCTTAATTTGAAGACCTTTCTTACCGTCCAAGGTGTATCACCTGGCAAGGTCATATTCCTCGAGCAGTTTAGTTTGACAATGTGTGTGTGCACCGATTTAACCCAATGGGTATCAACTTATTGAGACATATCTAAGCATGGTAGCCTTATTTGAATGCTTGAGGGATATGAGAAATTCATTCATTTCTGTATTATCCAAATCTAAATTTTGGTGATAAAAGAACAACATTTTGTCGCAGGTTTCACAAGATAGCAACAAGATTAATGCAGCCATATTTTCCCCATTTTGGAATGAGATAATTAAAAGCTTGCGCGAGGAAGATTTTATCAGTACTAGGTAATGCTGAAATCTGGTACTCATATTCAGAAATTATGTCTATGCTTAGTTCTCTATTTGAGTTTGTGGTAATTGGGTTTATTTTAATTTTCAGGGAGAAGGAATTGCTTTCTATGCCTAGCAACAGTGGGAGTCTGAGATTAGTGCAATGGCCTTTGTTTCTCCTAAGCAGTAAGGTGCAACCAGCTAATAGTTTAGTTAGCTTACATAATTGCTAACATTGTAGTGTTAGCCTCTTGTATACTTTGTGATACCATATACTGTTACAGATCCTGTTGGCAGTTGATTTAGCTTTGGACTGCAAAGATACACAAGCAGATCTTTGGAATAGAATTTGCAGGGATGAATATATGGCATATGCTGTTCAGGAGTGCTTCTACAGTGTTGAACGGATTTTACATTCCTTGGTTGAAGGCGAAGGCAGACTTTGGTATGAATCACTTAAAACTAGGGAATTTATTTAAATGGTTACTCTGATGCTTTAGTGTCAGATATAATATATGTATGTGTAGTTATAATAGATGTTTCTTATATCTCATGTATAGCGGTATGCTTAATTACAGACTACAGTTACATTTGTCTTTTCATAACCTCTATTATTATTTTTTTTGGACAGGGTTGAAAGGATCTTTCGTGAAATCAATAGTAGTATGTTGGAGGATTCACTACTTATAACATTAGTTTTTAAAAAGCTTCCACTGGTCCTCTCAAGGTTCACAGCATTGACTGGGCTCCTGGTAATTGTTGTTGAGATTCAAATTATTTTTTCTTTTGGAATAAAAAATACCTTGTACAGCCATCTTTTCTTCCTTCTTTTCTTGGTTGAGATCTGAAGTGATGAGAGCTTGACTTGAGCTGCGAACCCCTCTATTTGCTTTTGTTATCTTTCATTTTATTGTTTGCAAAATGCCTCTGTGTCCTTTGTCCCTCCACAGGAAAACACAGGGAAGATTTTTTATACTTTGTCAATCTGCTGCTTAAAGATTTAATTTTAAGTTTCCACTTTCAATGGCTTCATTGATAGTTTTTCTCCTAATTTTCGGTAGTTAAATACTAGCAGGGCTTGTTGTTTGTTGTAAAGACAGATGAAGGGTTGCTTCTTTTTTCTTTTCTTTTTTTTGGGTGGGGGTGGTAGTTCAGTAATTATGAGTGCAATGCGGGGAGTTAGTCAGTGGTACTGTCCTGCAGGCATGATCCATCAGATTGTGTACTTGAGTTGTTGGATATGGAGGGCAGGGGAAAGGTAAAGGCAAATTATAGAAGATAATGATATGAAGAAGCTGAATTACTTATTGGGGTTTTATATCCTTTTTCTTTCCTTGGACAAACTCATCCGTAACTCCAAGATTCATAGACAATCTTACTGTTTAAATAAGCATGGACTAGTGTAACAGTGCCTTGCTATTGGGGTTGTGATTTTGTACTATAGAGGGCAGTATATTATTTCATTTTTATTGGACACTGTCATGGTTATTGCAGAGATTACCACAGGTAATCGAAAAGATTTTATTGATCATATGATACTTGTGTATATACTTTTCGTATGGTACCTAAGTGTATGTTCTGTTTTTGACAAGGAAAACATACTGCCCACCTATGTTTCTGAGAAATTAGTATACTTCTCTCATGAAACCTTTGTCCTATGTATATGTATATGTATTGTTTCTGTCTTTCTGATAAGGAAAACATCCAATTCATTTTGCATTGCTCTGCATAGAGCTAGTTGTCTTCATAGTGACCTGAGCTTCTGCCTTATAAGGTTGATAGTAACTTGGTTGTTGATATGAAGTTTTGGAATCTCCAATCACCGGTTGTTGGACATGCGGAACAAAACGTGAAGCATTTAAATCTTCTTTTTTCAGGTCATCCGTAGAGTCTTCCACCTTTATTGGCCTTCTTGCCTGTAGGCCTAGTACATTGTTGTACTTTTCCAGCTTTATTAAATGTGTTTTCTGCTTGTTAGGTTCACAACCTGTATTTGACTTTTTTAATGTGAGTCACTAATGACTAACCCGTCTCCAGTCACCTTATTCAAGTTCTAATGCACTGGCCACTCTGACCGACAATTCCTGGACCTATTCAGCTATCATTCACCAGGCTGGACCCCGTTGTCTCTGGTATTTACTTGCTTTGCAAGGTTGTGATGCCTTAGATTACAATTTTCTCTCTCCCCACAAGTCTGGTCACATTAGCATGGGTAATGAACCTGGTATTGAACTAATACCGGGAGTTCACTGATGCATTCCAGTTCCAGTGTTGTGTGTTTCAAAACTTGGCTGTTTTATTTCCATTATGTTACATCATGTGCGAGAGAAGCAATGCTTGTCCTTTTCTTCGATCTTGAGTCGACCTTTTGCTATCATACGAGGATTTTTGTTGTTAAAAAGAAGAATCGAATTCCTTATTCCTTGTTGGTGATTGGTTTTGGATTTTGCTCATCTATGTCTTTGAGTGATACTTTGCCTCTAGTTGAAGCTGTTGCTATTGTGGGGTAATGTTGCTGAAATTTTCAGAGGATTCTTTGTCTGTTTCATCTTCTATGAACTTGCTGTTAGTTAATGGAACGTTAACAAAAAATATTGTTGTTTTCTATAATGATGCTGTTAGTTAATTGAATGTTAACAAAAATATTGTGACAGACACGGAATGAAACTCCTGAACTTGCAAGAGGTGCTGCAAAAGCCGTTTATGATCTTTATGAGGTTGTTACACATGATCTGCTTTCATCTGATTTAAGGTATTGTTTACCTGGAAATTATTCCTTGCAAAGTTTATTTGAAACTGGTTATTTATTTTGTTTAAAGCTGTGTATAATTTAATCCTCAGGGAGCAGCTTGATACATGGAATATATTATTAAGGGCAAGAAATGAAGGACGACTCTTTTCTAGGATAGAATGGCCTAATGATCCCGAAATTGTAAGAATAATGCAATTTTTGTATTTACTTAGTTTGTTGTTTGGATTTGCTAAAGCTATTTTGGGGGGTTTTTTGGTCACAGAAGGAGCAGGTGAAGCGGCTGCACTTGCTTCTTACAGTAAAGGATTCTGCAGTAAATATTCCAAAAAATCTTGAAGCAAGAAGAAGATTGGAGTTTTTCACAAATTCGTTGTTCATGGATATGCCTCCTGCAAAGCCAGTTTCTGAAATGATGCCATTCTGGTGCATATCTTCAGAATACGTCCATACTGGTTTTTCATTTGTTATTTCACAATACCGTTGTAATAATTTAGTTTTGTTTGTGTGCAGTGTCTTCACCCCGTACTACAGTGAAACTGTCCTTTATAGTTCCTCTGAGTTGCGCGTTGAAAACGAGGATGGGATTTCTACTCTTTTCTATCTTCAGAAGATTTTTCCAGGTATTCTTCTCAGTGGTTGAATTCTTTTTCTTATCGGTCCCTCTCCTTAAATATTAGGCCTGATAGAAATGCTTCTTTCTTTTGTTGGTTGTGTTTGTGGGTTGTGGCTGAGAAGCCCGGACACTTCTGACTTCTGAGAAGTTGGTGTGTCCATGTCTAACACTGACACTCATCAGTTACTCTCCACAACATCTCTGGAGCACTCGTTTAAAGTTGTGTATATTACATTTTATATTTTTAGAATCGCATACCCTTTTGTCACGTAAGCCATCACTCGGACTCAAAACACATGACGAGCATGAAAAATATAATTTGCGAACCATAAATGAAACAAAATCAGTTTGGACCTGTGCCTTTTGAACCTTTCTAATTTCGGTTGGAGAATACTTTTTGTAACTGTGAGATTATTGTATTTCTTTTCTTGTTGGACTTTTTGTCCTCCTTTCTTTTACTCTTCTGCTAGTTATTTTAGTAACTTGCTGATCAAAAAATAAGTAAAGAAAACTAAAAAGAAGTAATGCATTTTAGCAATGCAGAGTCTGGGAGTGGCAACTAGACTGGCAAAATGTCAATATGCAAAAAGATTGAAATGTCAAGCAAGTCTAACGTTCGGATATTGAGTTCATTTTCCAGAGATTTAATGTCGTCGTTTAGATAACAGAATGGAAAATGTGGTACCAAATAATTAGAAGAGATCAGTGGAAAACTGTTCATTTCTCTCTCTCCTTTTTGTGACCACCAGTATATATGCTGGTGTAGCCATTGAGATAGGACTCCTTTTTGTGACAACCAGTTATGTTTGTGCTGGTGAATCCGTTGGAATACGAGGTTAGAAATGGGTAGGTGATGGAAACCGTCACAGCAAAGATAAAAACATCTCAAAGTTGTCTCTGCTCGACCACTTCAGTGTTTTGTTTAGTGGGAATAGTTTGCATACATTGTCAATATTTCCTTGTCGTGATGCCTCTGTTACAATGTGTACCCATTGTTTAGTTTTGGACAATGGTTTGATCGAGAGAAAAGATTTAGAAGATTGGTTCTTCACTTCTAGTGTTCTACATCTCCCTGCTTATTGTGGGGCCCTATTGCTTCGCCATTGATGTTCCATGTAATGATCTCTCAGATTTACGTCTTTGCAGAACTTATTTCTATTTATTGTGTACTGTTTTTATTTTAGATGAATGGGATAATTTTTTGGAACGGATCGGTCGAGGAGATAGTGGGGATGCAGAACTTCAAGAAAACTCTCGTGATTCCTTGGAGCTTCGGTTTTGGGCATCTTATCGAGGACAGACGTTAGCTAGGACAGGTTAGATTGTGTCAATACTCGTTTGCATTGCTCCCTGGATCTTATATGAAAACCTTGTTTACGTTCAATTTTAGTTCCTTTGGGAAATAGATATTTATTATTCTATATTTCTCTAATGTTCCAGTGCGTGGCATGATGTATTATAGAAGGGCGTTAATGCTCCAGAGTTTTTTGGAGAATAGGTCACTTGGAGGTATTTAATTTTGTGAATTCTTGTGATCCTCCTTTCTGTAAATCCATACATATTCTTACTCATTGAATCTTTCATCAGAGGGTTACTCTCAATCAAACTTCCTAACAACGGAAGGTTTTGAGTTGTCACGTGAAGCACGGGCACAAGCTGATATAAAGTTCACTTATGTAGTCTCTTGCCAAATTTATGGGCAACAAAAGCAGCGGAAGGCTCCAGAGGCGGCTGATATTGCTCTTTTGTTGCAGAGGTACTATTCAATATTAACTTTGACATTTTGTTAGTTTTAGTTTGTGTTACTTAATTCCTTTGTGGTCTTAGTCACATTGGTGTTTGAAGTGTCAGTTAAGAGTTACATATTTGATCTTGTATTCCGATGGAGTCTTGAAGGCCAGCTGGCTAGTGGATCCATGGCCTTAGGGACGGGATCGATGAGTTTACCAGGTGCACAGGCAATGTTCTAAATTGCGCTCGGCGCTAGTAGGGTGGAGACCCACCTCCAAGCGCCAAGCCGCCTAGGCGGCGCCAAGCAATTTGGCGGTTTTTTTTTTTTTTAAACAAATTATTATCCAATCAAACTATATTCCATGTATCCATAATGCAAGTTCAAAGTTCTACATAACCATAATGCAAAGTTTAATGTTCAAACTTCAAAGTACAAACCCAAATAAAATTAAGTAGTAGCAAGTAGCAAATAAATTGAATAAGACAATAAACGAGATTGGAGATCCCTAATGCCAAGTTCAAAGTTCAACTCCTTCCTCTATCTCTTCTCCTCCATACCCCTCCAAAACTTGATCTCCATCGGACTCAAAGTCAATCTCCTCATTTTCCTCCTCTTCGGATTCATCTTCCGATACAAAATCTTCTTCATGTAGCTCTCGTGGCTCACGTACTCCAACATTTCTACCACTTCTTCTTGGCATAAAGACTTCATCCACTCCCATAGTGGTGGCAAGCAACTCATATGTAAGTCCCGAACCCGGCTCAACTTCATCAGGCTCAACTTCATCATCATCACCACCTTCAACAATCCATCCTTGTGCATAGGTTGCTTCGCTAGCAAGTAGGACATCTTTCTCCTTCTTCCTTGCTTTCTTGTTGATGAGTTTGGCATTGAATTGGACGTACACTAGATTGCTCATCCTTGTTGCATCTAGTCTATTCCTTTTCTTTGTATGTATCTATACATAAAAAAATCCATGCCATTTCTCCTTTAATAATAATTTCAAGCTACTAAATTACTATAAGAGCGAGAGACAAAGAGAAGAGTATATGGGCTTACCCCCTCAAAGGTGCTCCAATTTCTCTCACACCCGGATGAACTTGAAGTCAAAGCGAGAATTCTCATAGCCATTCTTTGCAATTTGGGTGTAGAGTTGCCATAATTAGACCACCAACCAACTAGTCATGGGAAAAAAAAAACACAACTTAAAATTCTATTTGCACTAAGTTGCTAACTTACTACTAACATTACTAGTAATTAGTAAATTAAATGAAGAACTAAAAAAGCCGTAATTTACCCTGATCATAATTGTCATTGTTTGCTTCACATCCCTTCGCGGCCACAATTTTTCCAAACATACCCACTTTGTTCTTGTACATCAACAACTCTTTATTGATGACATAATCTTGGGCATCCACATCTTCCGGATAGAATCTTTCAACATATTCAACAACCGCCTCCATGATGCTTGAATCATTTTGAATGGTTTGATCCTTATAGAAGTAAAAAGGATTCAACAAATAAGCTGTCAAATGTAATGGACTATCTAGCCGACCTTGAGATTTTGTATCAATGATATCTAATATTGGCTTGTATTGAGCCTCTTTAGACATGCATGCCTCTATGATCTCTTGTTTCGCCTTTTGTAGTTCTCCATACACAAAGCCCATTGAGGGACGGTCCCCATCAACAAGTTGAAGCACTTTCACTAGCGGAGCAAACACTTTCAAGCATAGACTTACACCATTCCAAAATGATATACTAAGCACGGTAGCATATGGTGTTTTCCCTTTTGTGCTACTAGGACCCCATTTACTCTTCCCCCCATTCATCGCTAGTAATCATTACCTTCAAGGCTTCTTTCTTCTCCGCCAAACTTTGCAAAGTCAAGAAAGATGTTGCAAATCTAGTCACACCCGGCCTCACTATATCTCTCTTTTTGGTAGCTTTTCTCATCAATGCCAAAGTCGTATGGTGAGCATAAATAAATATAGTAAAGGCCTTTGCCTTCTCTATAACTCCTTTGAATTTTGGTAGCTTACCAATTCCTTCAAGCATAAGGTTTATGGTGTGCGTGGCACATGAGCTCCAAAAGATATTAGGCCTCTTGACCTTCAACAACTCCGCCGCGGCCATGTTATTTGATGCATTGTCCGTCACCACTTGAACTACATTTTTTGGCCCAACCTCTTCAATACACTTGTCAACATAGTTGAAGATGTATTCCCCCGTGTGCGACTCATCCGAAGTTTCCTTAGAAGAAAGAAAAGTAGTCCCTTCCTTGCAATTGACACACAAATTCATGATGCTTCTCCTCTTTCGATCGCTCCAAGCATCGGTCATAATAGAACAACCCGTTGAAGCCCACTCTTGTTCTTGCTTCTTCTTGAGACATTTTTTGGTTCTCTCCACTTCCGCCTTCAACAATGGCTCCCTTAATTTGTATTGGCTTGGAGGTTGGTAGCCCACGCCAAATTGACCAACCGCTTCACAAAATTGTGCGAAGCTATTATTGTCAATAGCATGAAATGGGATACCGGCTTCATATACCCATCGAGCCAAAAAACTATCCACTTTCTCAGTTCTAGCCTTCAAAAGTGTAGCACTTATGGTTTGTTGTCCCATCATCTTCTTCCCGGGATTGATATCCGATACATATTTATCCATGGGACCTAGAGTATGGGGCCTCTTTCTTGTCCCTACAAGTTCAACTTCCTCATCACCATCTTCATCTATGATAGTCACTTTCTCCCTAATCTCCTTTGCTGCTTGACGCTTGTCTTTTTTCTTCTTACTTCCCTCTTCAACTGCCGCTTTACACTTGGCTATATCTTCCTTACTTGCATTAGAGGAAACAGACCCCTTAATTTGAGCTATGTGTTTTTTTAGCCTACTAATCCCTGAACTCATAATCTTACCACACAATTTGCATTGTATTTTATCTAAATTCGTAGGATCCACTAGTATTCCATACTCCCATCCCATATCATTTGATGCTCTTCTAAGGGTAGCTGAATTATCGGTGGCGGCATTAGAGGCCACCGAAGATACATTTTGAGATTGAGACATTGGTTGAGACATTTACAATAGGCCTACACATTAAAAACAATATTAATAGTTACTTGCAATATTAACAGCAACAATCCTTCTAACAATAATCCCACAAAAAAAAAAAAAGAACAGTCAACAACAATCAGCAGAACAAAAGAAAAACCCATCTGTTCTTTACGTGGTTCCCTTCTAAGTTTCTAACAACAGTCAACAGAAGTTACAGAACAAAAGAAAAATCCAAATTGGGCAACAGTCTATTGACTCTATTCTCACCAGTTTAGGCATCTGTCTCTGAGATAAATCTACTTTATTTAACAAAAAGAAACCCAGAGAAAAACTGGGCAGTCTAGAATGACAGCATTCCCTCCATCACTACTGTATTGACTGCCAACAGACAACAGTCAACAACAGTCAGCAGTCCAACAGACTCAACACTCAACAACAGTCATGGAAGAAATAGACGTGAGAGAAAAACCCCAAACTGGTCGTGGACCCATCTGGTCCTCCTGGACTATCGAAAAAAAAAAAAACAGACGAGAGAGAGAGAAACAGGACGATCGAGAGAGAGAGAGAGAGACGAGAAAGAGAGAGAGAGACGAGAGAGAGAGCGAGAGACACATACCGGTGAGTCGGCGACCGACGCCGACGATGGAAGATCGACGATCAGATGATGGAATGAGTCGCCTGGAGTTTGAACGGAGTGAGCTGGATGATGGCTAGGGCTTTGATCGACTGGAGTGGGTTTGGGAAGAAAACGTAATTACATATATATATGTGATTTTGTCAAAATTACATAAGAAGCCCTTTTAGTTTTATTCTATACATTTAAGGCCGCCCAAGGCCTCCAAACATGCCAAGGCCCCCGCCAAGGCCCGCCAATCCCGCCTAGCCCACCAAGGTGGCCGCCAAACCTCCCTGGGCGCCAAATCAAACGCCAAGGGGCATTGGCGTGGCGGCGGGGTGCCTCCAAGCGCCTAGGCGGCGCCGGCGGCCGCCATTTAGAACACTGTGCACAGGCTTCTCATCTGAAGTGCATGAGCCTTAAATAATGTAGTGCAGGCAAAATTAATTTATCTTGCAGGTTGTACTGCAAATAAAAGAAATGGTAGGGAAAAGATAGTGGTCATGATTAAAAACTTGTGGCATTAGATTTAATCAATCATTTATATTAGTTGGTGGGATTGCCTCCAAAACATTCAGAACAAGAACTTCACTAGAATTGCTCTCCCATTGAGATAGAATCACAGTTCTACTTGGGGGCGGTCGAAGCTACCAAAGCAAAAGAAACCTATATCTGGCTTTAAGTTATGGAATTGTGCAAATATGAAAAGAGTGAATGAGATACGAAGATTAATATCAGGCAAATAGAGTTGATAGTTAGGAGCATCAATGCTGACAGGATTGGTAAACCGGGAAATCTGATGGACGAGCTGGAAAATAGTAAGAGCATCTCTTACCAAGCTCGAAAACTCTAAAATGAAGAATGGATGTGACATATTGAGGGAGATTTTATAATTTCTCCCATCTTTTCTTAACTTTTTGTACTTTTATGGGGGAATCTTGGATGGACCCATCATCTTTTTTAGAGATTTGGTCTCCAAATTTACTTTTAGGTCTCCAAAAATGGCGACTACACCTCCATTTTGGAGTCCAAATCTCTAAAAAGGACGATGTATCCCTCCAAGATTCCCCCATAAAAGTACAAAAAGTTAAGAAAAGAAGGGATAAATTACAAAATCTCTCCTCAATATGTTACATCCATTCTCTATTTTGGAGTTTTAAGCTTGGTATGAGATGTGAAGGAAGACTTGATTGCTGCAGATTATCCAAGTAGGGAGGCAGGGATCTGCAAGTACGTATCATGGAAAGAGAGCATACTTCTCTGACCCCATTGGACTTTCTCTCTTTTGCTATATGTAAATACACATGTTTGTTCTTTAAAGAGGGATCCTCAGCTCCTTGCAGCGTTTACATGTCAAGGAGTAATGAAGGGATATCGGGACTTGATTAGTTCCTGGTGTTGCTGATGCCTGGCAGTAACTTACTCCAAAAATGAATGGACCTTGTGTGATGAGTAGTTATAATTGATTACCTTTTGCTACCAATTCAGAACCAGTGGTTTACCATGTATTGGTTGTTATGTGTTTTCAGGAATGAGGCACTGCGAGTTGCTTTCATACATGCTGAAGAGATTGCTGCAGCTGATGGAACGATTTCAAAGGAATTCTATTCAAAGCTTGTTAAAGCTGATATAAATGGGAAAGATCAGGTATGAAACATTACTCAGTGACCAGTGCTCCGCATATTTTCTTATTCCGCTTATCTTTCTACTTTCTTTGTCTTATTCATTTAATGCAGCAGTAGACCTGAATAATTGGTTATTTTTACTCGATCGCCGTTGTTATTTTTGTTCAGTATCATACTTTAGTACTGAAATAGGTAGATAGCAGGTATTTGCTTGATGGTTAAGGGAAGAATGTTTTTCAACTATCAAGCATAAGCTTAATCCATAGATGGCAATTTAGTCGAGATTTAAAACTATAAAAAAGTCTGGTGACCGTTTGCTCCATTCACAACTATCTTCATGTTCTTGTCGTCTTTATTCATTCTTATCCTTATCATTGTTGTGTATGAGTGAAGTACGCTCTGAAAGATTACAAAACTTGCATGGTGCGTCCTGATGGCTGGGAAGCATTGGCTATCATGCTTAGGGTCTAATCCTTCGCACAGTAACGTGAATCTAAATACAAATGGTAAAAAAGAATTCATGTAGCCGACTCTAGCTGATTGGAACTTAGTTGCATGAAGTGGGAGCGGGGAAGTGAGGGCACCTAGAAGCTCCTGAGTTTGGGAGCGCCTATGTATGTTATATATCAATATTTGACATTCCAGTTGAATTATTAAATGAATTTAAAAGTATTAGTGTAAATAATATAATGTTTATGTTTGTTAGGGGTAAAACTGAAATACTAAACAATCAGAGGATAACAATAGAGTGTCAAACTAAAGTACTTTATAATTATAGGGTAAAAAGTGTAAAACTGGGAGATATATATAAATGTATATACGTAGTGTGTGTCTCAGTTCTCAGCCCTAAACAAAAGTGCTGTATCGATCAGAATCGAAACCCCAATTTCTGAAATTGAACAGAGCAAATCATCTTTGTCACCAATTGGTGGCTCTGGCAACCACAAATCTGAAATTGAACAAAGGTCAGCCAACTCAGGGAACGACCAAAACAGTTCTTCTCCTTCTTTTCTTCTTCTGCTGCTTAAAACTGAGAGAGAAACGCGTTCCTATCTTGACGGAAACGCGTATCTCCTGTCTCAGATACGCCGATTCACGTGAGTACTATGGGCGTTTCCTGCAACTAAGGATTGGAACATGTCTTGGTTTGGTTTGTGTTAATAGACACTCTAATTGGCAAATTTGGAGGTGGTTTTAGTCTGGTGCTATTATTAGTTTTATTCAATATCCAACATGCATGAACTTTCTCCAACTTGTCAAATATTTTTGTTCTATCTTATTTCACTTTTGTAGTTATACTATTATAATTAGTTCCATACTCTTTGTTTGAGCTGGAATTTGAACTTTTTGGTGAATATTTGGAGCTTATAGTCCCCGCATCTTTATGCAGGAGATATTTTCCATTAAACTTCCTGGAGATCCAAAACTTGGAGAAGGGAAGCCTGAAAACCAAAATCATGCTATAATCTTTACTCGTGGCGAAGCTGTTCAGACCATTGACATGAATCAGGTTACTTTGGTTTTGGAATCTGCATCTTTAGTTCCTAAAAAATTTCCTACAGAAATCTATGCTTTATATCAGTAGCGTAATGGCGAAATATGTCAGTGTGCAGCATTTGGCCCGCATTGTTTGCTTTCCTTTTGTGTGATTATTTCTTCTTTTGGAGAAGTAATCAACACGGTGTTAAGGATAATTTCTTGACTGTTCCAGGTTATGGCTTCTGTATCTCAAAACCTGTGGGGTTCTGAGAGTCTGTTCTTTACTTTTCCCTAATCCAAGTTGCTTTAAATTTTGAAAGTTACTAGGACAAAGGTTTTTAGAGTCCTTAGTATGAAGAAGAATTGTAAGAATATGAGGTTGTCAAAAGATTGATAACGTTGTTGGCCTGTATGAGCTTGAACTATATATCATAGCTTGTATTTAAAAAGGAGGTCATATGGAATTTTGCAAAGTACTTTTGTGCCTGATTTACTTAGAGTCTTGTGAATGGTGCTAGAGGTTATCACTGATTTGGCCATGTGATGCGAGTCATTTGATCCCTTGGATGGATATTATGGTATCTTGAGATGTGACTCACTTTCTTACATAAGATGGCCAAGGGTCATAGACGGTGCAAGTATTTTAAAGATTGAAGTTGGTTTCCGCTTGGAGATTAGCAGTAGTATACAGGCTTCTAGGAGGAGCTTTATAAAGACTCAAGAAGGTTGCATTCTAGGTTGTATATGGTGGTCTTCAGTAGATAGAAGAATGCCCTTTCAAGGACAGGAACTCACACGGGGCTTGAGAAATTTTTTAGAGTTGGAATAGATGTGAAAGGCTTTGGAATTGGAAATCAGTTCGAAAAACTTTTGATAGAATAGATACAATTTGTACTCTTTTTGGTGATGGCAGTTTGGGATGGGGAGGTTTAATATACCAAGTCCTCTCTGAAACAAGGATTTGGAGATATGTTTGCAAGCAAGATACATTATGGGAAGGGTGGTGAAGTCAAAATTTGTGAATATGTGCTGTATTGGTCTTTAATGTAGTTTATTTTCATATGAAAGGGCTTTTGGAAGGGTATGTGGACAGTTTTTTTTTTTGTTTGTGTGTGTGTGTGTGTGTGGTGAAATCAGTTCTGTTACTAGGGATGGTGAAAGGCGTCCTTTTCTGGTATTGGTAGGAAATAATATTATCACATTGGTCTTGATCTATGATACACGGATCCCTGTTTTTGGGCGAAGTACCCGTGTCGACACGACACGGGTGTGGGATCCCGTACTGGATTCGTCGGGAAAAATCGGACACGTTGCAGAGCAGACTTAGTGATGATGAAGAAGAAGAAGACGACGACGAGGGAGGAGAAGATGAGGTAAGAGGTGAACCTTGTTTCGTCGTCGAAGAAGGTCGTCGTTGAAGATCGATGTGTGAAAGCCGCCGCCGTCGGAGGAGCAGCAGATCGTTGTCGTCGGAGGTTGTCGTCGTCGGAGCAGCGGATCGTTGTTGTCGTCGTCGTCATCGAACCTCCTGCTGCGTAGAGAGAGAGAGATGTGGTTTTGACTTTTGAGAAACTGGTTTTGATCGACGTGGTTTTGAGGAGTTGTTTATTTCTGTATATCTTTATATTATATTGTATTATATTATAGTATAAAGTATAAACTACACTAAGACCCTTTTTGTTTATTAACATTACAGTTAACCCCCTCAAATCATTAACAGAACAATTATATAAACAACCATAAAAACATTCATAATTTTAATTAGTTTTGTGTAAAGAAAAGAATATTTTTATGACATAATTTTACGTATATTTATATAAATAATATAAATATTTTTATTTATGTATAACTATTCAGCGGATCCCCGCACCCGTGTCCAAATTCGGATACATATCCCTGAATCCTCAATTTTCAGTTTTGAGGTGTCCGACCCTTAGATATGTACCCGCACCCAATTCACGTACCCGTGTCCATGTAACGTAGGTCTTGATTATCACTTTATCCGTGGCAAGGTTGCTGTGGGTTTATTATGTGAGTTTCAAAGTTTAAACCTTCAGAGTTCTGACTGCTGACTTACCAGCCAAAAGTCTGCTGATGTGTGACTTCTCCTTTAAACCGTCTCTCTCTCTCTCTAACTCTTCTAGGGTTTCTTTCGTTTCGCCGCCGCCGGGGGGGAGTAGGGATGGCATTCGGGCGTTCGGGGCGGATATGGGGATTTCCATACCCGATCCCCGAAACCGAATGCCTACCCATATCCGCCCCGATACCCGAACGGGGAGAGGAAGAAGGAACCATAACCGAACCAATCGGGGTTCAGGTAATCCCCGAACCGATTGGGTAACCGAATTGGATGAAAAAATTTGTTTACCCAAGTTGTTCCCACCCCGAACCGAACAGAAATTAAAACACTAGCAGTTGCAGACAACAAGAGAAATACAGATCTAGGGTTCAATCAAATTTGGACTCCCGAAAAATCAATATAAACAGAACCCCAAAGCAAATCAACACATAAAACTACCATGATCTAGAACAAACCAAAAGATTTTTGTCACAAATCCGTCATTCTCAACTGATATAAGAAACCCATAATCTAAAACTTTGCTACAAAAAATGATACATAATTAGTAGAAACAGAAGCAGACAACAATGGGAAGAAAGATGCTTCTGCACCACTGCAACTGGGTGAGATCTTGGGTTTCGCTTTCGTCGAGGAGAGGTTGGTTGAAGAGATCGCCATCGCTTGTGAGAGGAGTGATGATGATCGACGGCGTGATGAGTGATGGCGAGAGAGTTGAGGATGATAGATGGCAAGAGATGATCGGACTGTCGAGCTTCAAATTGGACGATCGAACTGATTCTTCTAGTAATTGGAGACGACAGAGAGAGATGAGGTGTGAGAGAAAGAGAGACCAGAGAAAGATCTTCTGATTCTCCTCGTATTCACAGATGAGAGAGAGAGAGAGCCCAAAGAGATCGCCGCTCTGGCTGCTGTATGAGAAATGAAAATAGGACTGAAAACCCTAACTCAGTAACTCATGTATGTGTATATATATAGGCAGGGGTAATTTTGTAATTTATTAGTTCGGTTCGGGTATTGGTTCGGGTATCAGCTGAACCATAACCGAACCGAAACCCGTTTGGTTATCCTATATGCCAAGTTGCCAACCATACCCGTACCCACGGGGAAAATTTCGGTTATGGTTCGGAGATAATTTCGGTTATCGGTTTGGGTACCCATCGGTTCGGTTCAAATTGTCATCCCTAGGGGGGAGGCGCCTTCCTCCCTCCTCCCCACGGGCCTCTCTTGTTTTCCCCTTTCCCTAGCCGAGCTTTGCCTCCTCCGGCCTTCTCGTCTTTTTCTCGTGTCTGCCTCGTTACTTCCTGTTTTGCCGTTCGCCTCCGGTTTCCTTCTTGAGGGTAACCGGTTTCTTAACGGGCAGGTGCGATGGCGGCGGTGGGTGGCGATGATGCGCGATCCCCCTCCGACTTGATTCTTGGGCCTCGTCTCGGTACGCCTACCGGCTTGGCGGCGTTTTGCATCCCTGGCGTTTCCTTATCCGGCCATTTTCATTCCTTGGTCCTTCTTTTGCCCTGTTTGTACGGTGGTCTGGAGCGAGCGTGCATTGCCGTTTCGGCTCTGGTGGCTGCTGGTGGTGTTTGCTCGGGCATCGCTTTGGTTCCGATGTGGATGCTTGGTGGTCGGCGTTGGTGGGTTGCTAGGTGGAGGAGGCTGACGGTTTGGAGTGGTGGAGCTTGTGGTTAGGGTTTGGTTTTCTTTTTGCAGGTGGCATTTTGTAGCTGTTCGGATGAGGGGTTTTGTGTTGGCTGCGGCTTGAAGCGGTGGTGGGAGGTTTCGCCTCCTCTCGACCGTCGCCATCTCTGTTTCTGTGTCGTCTGGTGGCTCTGGTTTGTTGCGGTGGTGGGCGCGAGCGTGCGTCGCCGCTTATTTCGGCTTTGGTGGCTGCTGTTGGTGGTAGTTGTGGGTCTTGGACGGCGGGGGAGCGGAGCCGACGGTGGTGGTCTGGCGTCTTGAGGCTGTTTTGTCTAGGTTTAGGTTTTGGCTTGGGTGTTTTGGGCCTAGCCCGTTTGTTTGGGCTGGGTTCCTTTTGGTTGGGTTGGTTCCTTACCAACCTTTGGTTTTTTTGGGGTTTTCCTCCTGGTTTGGGCTCACAGCCTGTTGGGCCTAAATCAGTTTCCTCCGTGTGGTTAGGAGAAGAGGGTCTTGGGTGGTCAGGCCGATGTACCCAAGCCCCTATTATCTCTGTACTTTGTGTTATGAGTTAATGAAATTATCTTTTTGCTGATCCAAAAAAAAAAAAAAACTCTACATGTCATACCGTTCACAATCCCTTTGGATCCACATGCCACAAAGGACTTCATTAAATCTGTTACGATCAACTCATCCTTCTACGAGATTGCCAACTGAGAATGCAAGCCTAGGATAATTGGTTGCATATATAGATATTTTCTGCTGACTGGGATATCCGTCTAATTTTGAAACAACTATTCCTGTTTTTTTCTCTGACTGCTCATACACATGGGGGTGTTCTTTGTCTTGGGGATGCATGTTCTTAACATCTTTCTGCCCTTTTCTGTTTTGTTCCTTCATTATGTTTGGGCTTTGTCTGATTTTGGCTGAATGAAAGACTACTTTTTGTATGCATAACTTCCCAAAAAAACGAAAGCTAAAGTCAGGGTTACTTGATCTTATTTTGATTATGGCTGAAGGTCGATGTTTTGTTTCATATTTGAATCGGTTACTCTGCTTGTAGATTCATTTCTTTCATTGGTTTGTTGCTTCACTTAACTGTGATCAATGATGCTGAGCAAAAAAAAAAAAAAAATACTGTGATCAATGACCCTGTTTGGAGAACATACCATGTTGACTTTGTGTATGGAATAACATGGAATGTAGAATGGCGAAAAGAGGGGATGGTGGGATATGAGTTAGGTTTATAGTACCATTGATAAAGTTTAATTCAGAAGTGTACATTATAAAATTAATCTGGGTTCTTTATACTGGTCTGGGTTTATCTTGAACTGATGTGGTAGTATATCATAGTGTCAATGAAAAATGTGGGCGCGACTATTGCAAACTCTTTGATTACCAGCCCAGTCAGTGACCCTCTGCGTGGCAGGACCCAGCCCTCTGCCCGCTATTACCCCAATGCTACCTTTATGCCCCTTCCATCACTAGCAGAAAGCACAAGACCAGTCATAATGGCCAGGAATTCACTTCGTATTTTTTGCGGGTTCTCAATTTATTTATATATCATGCGGGTGCCTGATTTAATTAGGGGCATATGATTAAGTGATTAGTTGAAAAACCTGTAGAGACATTTTCTTACTCATCTTAGCTTCTCATTCTTCATATGTGCAATCCACAAGACAGTATATTGGTCCTTGCTAATATGGAATATTTTCCTTATTGTTGTGTAGGATAACTATCTTGAGGAGGCTATGAAAATGAGAAATCTGCTTGAGGAATTCCGTGCAAATCATGGCATTCGACCTCCAACTATTCTGGGCGTTAGAGAGAATGTGTTTACTGGAAGGTATGGTGCTTTTCATTTTTCTATTTCTTCCCAGTAGGCCTACTCGTTTCTATTTCCTTGGTGATGTCTCTTACCTGGTTGTGTGTTATTTGATCTTCGCAGTGTTTCATCTTTAGCTTGGTTTATGTCCAATCAGGAGACTAGTTTTGTGACCTTGGGCCAGCGAGTTCTTGCAAATCCACTCAAGTAAGTTGTTGGACTTGAACTGACATTTTTCTGATTGAACTTATATTGTTTTTTCCCCATCCATGGAATCAGGTTCACAAGTGAATTCTTGCATGCTAAACCACTGGGCATTTGCTGGAATGTAACACATTGGTCATGTTTGGTAGCCATTCTATTTTCTGTTTTCTGTTTTCATTTTCAGAATTTTCAAAAGTTAACTTTGAAAGTTTGTTTGGTGCACTACTTCCACTTTCAAATTCTGGAAATCACTTTCACTATTTTCATAATTTGAGGAAGTAACAAAACTCAACTTTCACTATTTTCAGAAACAAAAAACAGGCTACTCCGCTACAATTCCTTGGAGGTCTTTTTTCATTTCCTCCTCCTCTCTCTCTCAAACCTAGGCCATTGAAGATACTCTCTCTCTCTCTCCCTCCCTCTTATAGTCAATAAAAGATACTTATCGAAGGAGAAAAACCTTATAGGCAATAAATGACCGACTTTGGAATTAGAAAATTTCACATGTATTTCATCTATATATATATATATACTCTCTTAACTTAGAGATGAGAGGAGGCCGGAAGGGATACGTTGGGCTTATGAAGCCATAATTTTATGAAAGTTAATACTATAACTTCGGCCTAGGAAAGAAGAACCCAATCACCTGGACTCAGTGCCGGCTCAAAGATTCTTCCCTAAGCTGGCTATGCCTGGTCTATCCACCAGGCCCTTTCTTTCAGAATATCAAGTATGGAATTTGTTTCTAACATGATTGCAAAGGCTTGGATGATTCTCTCTCTCTCTCTCTCTCTCCTGTATAGTTTGAGAACTAGTGGAGAAATTGCAAGAAAGACCATTTTAGAAAAAGTAAAAACTAGTTTCAGAAATTGAATTTTTTTTTTTTAAAAACAGGTTAACACAAACATGTTTTCTGTTTTCACTTTTTTTTAGGAAAAGTAAAAACTGATTTCAGCAAATAGAAAACAGGAAAAAAAAAAGTGGCAGTGTTACCAAACATAGCCATTGTGTTTGTAATAGCAGTATGTAATATAATATTCAAAAAAGGATTCACCTTGCCTCATGTCTTGTCATCCAGGAAGTTCAATGTTGCCCTCTGTTAAAATTTGTAGGGACGTAATGTGAATCCATAACTTGCTCTAACGTAACAAATGCATTTAGAAATTACTCTACGTTTGTGTTAGTTGAGTGTACCATGTAGGATGTGTCATGGTTATCAGGGATGGATGATGGAAAGTTTATCTGGGTAGTTTATCACTTTATCTTGTCTACGGTCACATATTGGTGTCGTGGATGTTGAATTTAATCATTCTTTGTCAACTATGTATTTTGCAGAGTCCGTATGCACTATGGACATCCAGATGTCTTTGATCGAATTTTTCATATATCGCGTGGTGGCATTAGTAAGGCATCACGTGTTATTAATATCAGTGAAGATATTTATGCAGGTAAGAATGATGGAAGCTGTTACTCTCTTATGTGTTGTAATCCATTCAGAATTGTCCGGCAGCATTAGACATTGTGGTGTAGGGAGGCAATGAAACCTTTAACGTCACAATAAGCTACTGTTACCTCTTCTCTAAGCTCAGTCACCCAAAGGACATCCTTTATTGACTCTTGCAACCTTTTTAAGTAGTAGCTCCCGAATGTTTTTTGTGTTATTAGGGGGTGTCTGACCTTGAGCAATGGCTGTCATTTGTAGCTGGCAATGTATTTAGCTTTTGGCATAAAATAAATGCCTTTTTAAAGCATCTGTGCATGCAATCCTGAGAGATCACAGTTCTCCCTGTTCTTATTCAAATTTGATGGCAGACCATGTGATTGGTATTTCACATTCCAAAGAACTATGGACACACGCGTTTCTAAAAGTTGTGCCCACAGCTTTAGGCAAGCATGCTATCTTGTCTGCAATCGGGGTAGGTTTTTTGCAGTTATTTTCGTTGGAATCTCGAATGTAATGAAGAAACTCTTTAGTAGTTATTAGGTTTATGAGGTTGGCATCTGGGATGCAGTTTGTACGACACAAATTCAGATTTGATTTCATACCTGGATACCCTCTCCTTACAGAATGTTAAACATGAAGACAAGGGAAGATTCCTGTGTAGTTTAGTTGCTCTGTTTTTGAATCTATCTAGGAAAGCCGTTTTTAATTTTCAGGTTGTGTCCGAGTCTGGTTGGATGATGTTTAGAACTTAGATACTATCATAACTGGCCTTTTGCAGGGCTAGATTTTGTGCATGCAATTTCTTTTGCTGCTATATAGTATGAGCAATTATGGGCACACATCCTTTTCTAATTTCTTTAACTGATTAAAATATGAGGAATGAAATATGGGATTCTTTCAGAGTGGGCTTCAATGATAATCTTAGATGTCAGAAAAAGTGAGGAGTCCCATGTCGTGACTTTTTCATTTACAATACTGGCTTCCTTAGAAGACGTAATATTCCTATACGTCTCTTGTTTTCACTTTTTCCTGATTTCCATAAGACTATTCCAGGGTTTAATTCCACATTGAGGCAGGGAAACATTACGCACCATGAATACATTCAGGTTCGTTGTATAGTAATTTATGCATGTTTTGGTCATCATTAATATATTGTTGGGGTCTTGAAAACCTGCTTCTTAATGCAGGTTGGAAAGGGCAGAGATGTTGGGTTGAACCAGATTGCCCTATTTGAAGGTAAAGTTGCTGGTGGGAATGGAGAGCAAGTTCTGAGCAGGGATATATACAGGCTTGGTCAACTTTTCGACTTCTTTAGGATGCTTTCTTTCTTCTACACGACTGTTGGTTTTTACGTCTGCACAATGGTACCAAATCCTTTCCTTTTTTGTGCTCCTCCTTTATCATCCATAATGATTTGTGGTATTGGGCGGGCCAATTTCTTGGATTTTTTTATGACATTATTGTTTGATTGCAGATGACAGTGCTTACAGTATATATTTTCTTATACGGAAGGGTCTACCTGGTAATTTGGCTTACTTCAAGCTTGCCTTCTCATTTTACCTTTTTAATTGTGTGTTATTTTTCTCACTTGCAGATTCACTGTATGTGCTTGCTACGTTATTTCGTTTGTGTGAAATGCTTGTAGTTGACAATTACCCGGTCTGCATTCTCAATACTTCCGCTTGTAACTTTAATAACATGTCCTCTCAGTAGTGCCTTGGACTCTCCTCCATAAGTTGGCCAAACGCATCCAATGTTTTTCGCTTGCTTAGGTAGTGTGATTCTAAGTCAGGACCATTCTATGTTTTGGTGTTAAAGGATAAAGTTGGCAGTGTTATTGGCTCATGTCCTCCCTGGCTTGCACCTGGGGAAACAAATGGTAGAACAAACAGAATGATGGCAACCGACAAAGTACAAACAAAAGAAAGTAACATGGAAAGAGTTAAGAAATGTGTAGAGACGTGAACCCAATCTTGAAACCAATTATTTGAAAGACTTACATTCACCGCTTGCTCCAAAGGTTAATCAGGAGGAGGTTGTTATTTTCTTAGCTACTGTGTTCATAATTTCTTTGGGTTGTGGCTCTCAAAAGTCAAAAGGTATATGTGGGCTTGACCATGCTTTTTTGCATGCACCAGTTTGTCCTTGTTGGACACGTTTTCCTTAGATTTTCATTTTGTGGCAAGAGCTCAAACATTGGGACGTTATAATAACTGTAACTTTCGTTGTCTACTGGCTATCAACTTATCAAAGAAAAACAAGCAAAAAGGATGATGCCATGATGGTACTGGCTACCAAGATTCCTCGTCACACATCTGAAAATCTGGCATCTGACAGGCTTACTTTTAGTCTTTTATACACCTACAAAAAAAGTGCGGTGAGCCATAACCTGGTTAAGAATTTTGGAATTTCATCTCATGCCTTTAGAAGTGAACTCATAACACTTTATCCGTTATCCTCTATTTAGTTTGACGCCACGTTTTTTTATCAATGGTGATTAGGTGATCAAGTAGAGGCCATGCTAATATACTGGATAATAAGATTCCTAGCTGAGTTACTTGAACTAGAGATATCAAAACTGCATCAGTACACTGGAGTTTGAGGAAGAGGTTTCATCAAAGTATTAATGAATTGTAACTCTGTAGATGAAAAATCTGTTTACCAAAGTGAATAAGTTGAGTCAGATACCAATGAATATAGCTCTTGAAGCTAAGGGCTTTTTTGAAATTTCTGTGTATTTTGCATTTTTGTTTCAAGTGTGCCAAGACTAAGGTGGACCTGTGTAGGGCTGCAGGGGTGTCTCTGCCTCCTCCATGGACTAAAATAAGCCAATCTCAATCTTGCGGAGATATTTAACCGTCTACTAACATGAGGGATTCATTCCCCCCCTTTATTTTGGTAACGAAGAATGAAGCTCTTAAATTAAGAATTGCTGCCTCGTGCCTTTTTCCAAACATTCAGTTGGGTAGTTTGCCCTTGGCTTCATATAAATCTTGAGCTTAGGTCTCTATATAGTTTCTGAAGAGCCTTTCCATTGGACTGCTATTGGAGGACTCTTTTTTGGTCCGGTATGGCAGATAGCGCATCCCTCTTCAGATTTTAACCCTAGATTTACTTCTAAATCTTTCAGGCTTTCTCTGGAGTTGATCGTGGAATTGCGCGGGTTGCTGCTTCTCTGGGTAATACTTCACTGAATGCAGCTTTAAATGCTCAATTTTTGGTCCAGATTGGAGTCTTCACTGCAGTGCCAATGGTAGTGGGTTTCATACTTGAACTGGGATTGCTGAAGGTTAGTCCATTTAATTTTGACAACCATCTAATTTTGACAAACTATGACCAGATTTCCTTTCTCATGAGTGTTTGGTTGGCTTCATTTTGAATCAAACATCTAAATCCTTTATTCATCTTTCTATTGAACTATCTTGTCAAAGTGTTATTAAGCTGAATATAATTGGTTAACATAGTGCTATATTCTGCCATTTTTATCTTCTTCAATGGTATAACGTACTTGCAGGCTGTGTTCAGCTTTATTACGATGCAGCTTCAGCTATGTTCTGTCTTTTTCACCTTTTCGTTAGGAACTAGAACTCATTATTTTGGGCGTACTATCCTCCATGGTGGAGCAAAGGTATGCCAATCCTATCGTATATCATAAATCAGGAAGCTTGAACTGATTTTGATGGGGGGAGGGAATTAATTGATTACATTTGCATTGTGAAATGTCATCTGCAGTACCGAGCAACCGGTAGAGGCTTTGTTGTCCGTCACATAAAGTTTGCTGATAACTACAGGCTTTACTCAAGAAGTCATTTTGTCAAGGCGTGAGTGAATATTTTATTGAATGATAATGGTTTCTTTTTCTAGATGTACTACATTGGCAGCTAATGGATGGGGTGTTTGTGAAAGGTCAATACCAATCTTGTTATTTCTTTTCTCTTGCAGTCTGGAAGTGGCGTTGCTGCTAATATGTTACATTGCTTATGGATACACGAAGGGAGGTGCTGTTTCTTATGTTCTCGTAACCCTTAGCAGTTGGTTCCTTGTCATCTCATGGCTGTTTGCTCCTTATATCTTTAATCCCTCCGGTTTTGAGTGGCAAAAGTAAGTTTAGACATATTCCATCTCTGTACTGTTTATTCTACGAAATGAATTCACCATGGTTTTGAATTGTGCATTCTTGAACATATATATTATACTTTTCCCCATTTTGGAGATGTATATTGTGCAGTTTTTTTGGATTTCATCCATGTTTAGCAGGCCTAATTCTATGGTGCCATGAACAGAACCGTCGAGGACTTTGATGATTGGACCAATTGGCTTCTGTACAAAGGTGGTGTTGGGGTGAAGGGAGAACATAGCTGGGAATCTTGGTGGGATGAAGAACAGGTTATTAGAGATGCCTATGCACGCCTATGTAGTCAATGCTTTCCAAATGTGTCTGTTTGACATCGCTTTTCCATTCTAGATGACCTAATTGTTATGTATATTTTTGAAGTTGTAGACCTTTTGTTTTCCACTTTGAATTTAGCAGTTATATCTTGTCCATAGTTGTTAGAATCAATAGGATCCACGATTCGATACGATTTGTAATCGATACGAGTACGCTGCCTAAATCGAAAATAGCTGTGAATCGTAAGTGAATTGGTCATCCGAATAGGTGAATTGTTCGATTCACTTAAAATTTCCTAAATTGATTTTTGACTCCTTTTTTACTTTTTTTGTTGGAAAATGGTTCAAACTATTTTCTTAAAGGTTTTTTTGTATCTTTATAAGCCATCTTTTGTCTATGTTTCTCCTTTTTCAGTATTATAGGTAATAAGAAAGGGAGATTTATTACGAGGAGAGTGAATCGAAAATGACGAAGAAAAAATGGAATACAACCACCCTATAGACCTTTTAAGTGTTTGTTTTGTGCTTTTAACTCTTTTTCACAAAAAAGGACTATTAAGTAGGATTCACAAATCCTCATCTCTTGGAAGTTGCAATAGAAACAGCTTACCTATTACTCCGCATTATTATCAACTCATCATTTAGAAGAAGCTTTATTGATTTAGGTCTAAAACTTTCATTTATAGTATATATTTTTGTTACCCTAATCAATAAACTTATGTTTCCATTCATTATAGAACTCATGGCCGAATCGGAGTGATTCATGATTTGATTTGATTCTCGATTTGTCAACCTTGATCTTGTCGATAAAAATCTGTGATTTTTGCTTGCTCCTGTTTCTTAACATATTTTATTGAGACTTAATTTCTGTTGCAGATACATATCCAGACATTGAGAGGCCGGATATTGGAGACAATTTTAAGCTTGAGGTTTTTAATGTTCCAATATGGAATTGTCTACAAACTTCAGCTTACAGGAAAAGACACGTCACTTGCGGTATACTCTGGTTCTTATCTTGCTTATGATGCATATTTTCAATCTCCGATTCTCAATCTGAGTAAGAGTTGAGGTACTCCTTACCCAGGGAGTAACCACTTACTACTTATGTTCTAGTACTTTTAGCTGTCATGTCTTATAAATGACATCCTGTTGATATGCTTAGCCTGCAATGAAAACAGAACTGCCAAAAGCTGAATGCACTTGTGCTGAGCCCATCTCAATTTGACTTCTAAAATATTGCTGACAATTGCATTCTTTTATTTTTTTATGATTCTCTGTGATCATTTGAGCTCATATGCGCTAGGGGCTTAAAGCTGAAGGTGAATCAATTTGGGATGAGCCATAGCCTGATTGTAGCCCACAGAAGGCCTAGTGAAACAAAAAGCAGGGACTATAGTATAGATAGATAGCTGTTATATTCTATGGTAGTACAGATAAGTACAGAACATATACCGGGGAAAACAAATAAATGACGTCAGGTCGCAACATCTCTGACCAAATGGGTTTTAAACAACTCACTCTGAACAGTGTTCTAAATGGCGGCCGCCGAGGCCGCCTAGGCGGTTGGAGGTACCCCGCCGCCACGCCAATACCCCTTGGCGTTTGATTTGGCGCCCAGGGAGGTTTGGCGGCCGCCTAGGCGGCCTTGGCGGTTTGGCGGCGTTGTTGGCGCCTTTGGAGGCCTTTGGCGGCCTAAAATGTATAGTATTAAACTAAAAGGACTTATTACGTAATTTCGACCCACACCCACACCCACACCCATTCTCATTTCTCACTCACTCCAGTCGATCGAACGAAGAACAAGAAGTGAAGAACGAGCCCTAGCCGAATTGCTTATTCAACTTTGAACTTGGCATTAGGAGATGAACCTTGAACTTGGCATTAGGGATCTCCGATCTCATTTATTTCTACTTATTGTCTTATTCAACTTCTTTGCTAGTTGCTACTACTTAATTTCATTTGGGTTTGTACTTTGACGTTTGAACATTAAACTATGCATTATGGTTATTTCTACTTATTGCCTTATTCAACTTATTTGCTAGTTGCTACCACTTAATTTTATTTGGGTTTGTACTTTGAAGTTTGAACTTGCATTATGGATACATGGAATATAGTTTGATTGGATAATGATTTGTTTAAAAAAAAAATCCGCCGAATTGCTTGGCGTTGCCTAGGCGGCTTGGCGCTTGGAGGTGGGTCTCCGCCCGACTACCGCCAAGCACCATTTAGAACATTGACTCTGAAACTCCCAAATAACTCCTTAAAAAGCTGGTCATCTCATGCTTATGCTAACAGAAGTTAAAGTCTACAGATAATTGTGGTTTCAGCATCTATTCCCGTTGATATGTAGTCTTTCAGTAAAAACATTTCTCTTGTTGTCCAGGTTTATGGCTTCTCTTGGGTTGTACTGGTTGGAATTGTTATGATATTTAAGGTTAGAATCCCTTCTTTAAGATTACCGTCTTCTTTCCTCTCATTTTTTTGGGTTTTCAAGATTGCTTGAGTAGTGCTTGTCCAACTTATGTTTCAATCTTCTATGATTTCACAGATCTTCACGTTCAGCCCCAAGAAATCAACCAACTTCCAGCTAATGATTCGGTTCATGCAAGGAGTTACTTCCTTAGGACTTGTTGCTGCCCTTGTTCTTGTTGTGGCTTTTACAAACCTATCTATTGCTGATCTATTCGCTAGCATCCTTGCGTTTATTCCTACTGGATGGACCATTTTATGTGTAAGTTTGCAACACAAAAACCCTCCCTGAACCCCATGCTTGTAAGTAGTCAGTTTTTTGTGAGAAAGAAAAAGGGTAGAAAGAGATGCCTCTGTGTTAATTTTATACGTCATACTTTTCAAGCTGAGCAATAAAGGGAAATAATTCCATGGGTTTGGAAGGGATTGTGAATTGGAGAAGCAAGATTTTTGTTGTGCATCAAAACCACTATCTAGTGCAGCTTATTTTTTTGGCTGGGTTGGTCAAGAGCTTTATGAATATGAGGTAACAGTACCAATACTGTTGCTTGAAGCGGACAAGGATGTTTACATTATGACTATGAACTCTAAAATCCCCTTAAATTACATGTCTGTCGGAAGATGTCTGATATGGTTGGTTTTAGTGTACTGTTGCTTTCTTTTATACTCTTGGTCCTAGAGTTATAGACTAGGGCTTTGTGCCCCTTGTGTGCCCTGGGGATTGCTCCTTCCTTTCCCTTAAGTACCTTCTCTTGAAAAATGATATATGCTTGTGGCTCTTTTTGAAAAATGCAATTTCCAATATTGTTATTCCTTCTTGCCTTGGCCTCTGTACTGGATGGTGAACCCACCAATGATAATGTAGCTCTTGCATTGGTGATCAATGAGGCTCTCGAACTGAAGTTCGCCTAGTAGAATAGTAACTAGTACTGGACTAAGTTTTTGTTACCTGGTCAAAACTGGGACCAGCTGTATTCTTCTTGTCTTAAGTGGACTAATATCCTTTGAACTCTTTTGTTTTTGTAATGATGCAGCTGGCAGTGACATGGAAGGGAATAGTGAGACGCTTAGGCTTATGGGATTCAGTGCGGGAATTTGCCAGAATGTACGATGCTGGGATGGGTTTGCTCATTTTTATGCCCGTAGCTGTATTGTCTTGGTTCCCATTTGTTTCAACTTTCCAGTCACGCTTACTCTTCAACCAAGCATTTAGTCGGGGGTTGGAGATCTCCCTCATCCTTGCTGGGAACAAAGCAAATGTTGAGTCCTAATTTGGACACTTGTTTCTGGGAGAGAACGTCAATGGTTTCAACTTGTCGGAATTGTAATATTGAGCTGCTAGTCCTTTTTGTACCATATTGTATTTTATTTAGGTTTCCATTTTGGGGTGGAGGGTAGGAGAACTAACGTGGATGCTCAATGTGCAAATGTTGATTCCTGATTTGGATGGACACTTGTTTCTGGGAGAGAAGGTCAACGGTTACAACTTGTTGGGATTGTGATATTGAGCTGCAAGTCCTTGTTGTATCATACTGTTTATTTAGGTTTCCATTTTGGGGTGGAGGTTGGGAGAACTAACATGGATGCTCAATGTACAGAAGGTTTGGGAGAATACTTTGGCTGATTATTTATGTTGATTCTTCTGGATTGCAATGAATACGAATTTTGGTTGCTTCTTGCTTCCTTGTGCTTTCCCCTTTTTTATTGTGAAATTCCTAAACCTGTGGCTTTGTGATTCTTTTAGTATACATGTTCCTCAGGCGACTACGTATTCTGACCGTAGTTAATCCAGGCCTTATTCTTGGAATTTTTGTAAATGAAATTGATATTGTAGTGTTTGTGTATATTTTATATTTTTCCAAATAAGAGCGTGAAACCAGGAACTTGTGGAAATTGAAAATTTTGGCTTGGAAAATGTAAGATATATGTTGCAGTAAAAACATCAACAAGCATTCGTTGCCGCAGCGCAACGGCAAATCGTATAGTAGTGTTTGTTTACTCATATGGGTTATAACTATGAATTCCCCAATTTCTACAAGCAACTAAGAAAAATCTCGTGGTGTTGTTTTCGCAATGCGCATGGAATAGTGTGACAATCAAATCTCCTCTTTTTTTTTTTCTGTAAACTCATTTGTATTTTCATTTAATTGTAACCATTTTGGACGCAGGGCTGACCCAAAACATTTGGTGCTTAGGCCCTATATAATTTACTACTAATCCCAAACAATAATGGAAATATTTGTGTATGTAGCATTTTAGTCCATAATGCATATCTGGCACACGGTAAATGCCATGGTAACAGCAGCTTAGGGAATTTAATTTTGTAAGTGGGAGGGTAACGTTCACCATATTTTAAGGAGAGTGAATAAAATTGCACTCCAACTTAGGTGTTGCCTTGTATCCTCTTCGACGTAGGTTCAACACGACAACACATAGAAGCTCGAAATGCCTACATTAGAATTACTACGAACAAATAATATATTAATAATCACTCAGCATGACTCCCCTCTTTTGGGCACAAAATTTGGAGCTTCCAGGCAGGTGCCTCTTGGGTCTTGCCTGGGGTCAGGTCTGGTTGGACGGTATCATCCTTGCTCTCAATGTTCGCTTGTTATAAGCTCGTCTAAGATCGGCATGCTTCATAAACAATTTAAACTTAAACAAATTTTTTATAGCTCGTTAAGTTCTCAAATCAATTTCAAACAAATTACTATTCAACTCGGTTAACTTATGATTATAAAAAAAAATTCAAACTACTCAAGATAGGCTCATATTCAGTTTATTAAAACTCGTTTGAGATCAGCTCGTCTCATGAACAAGTTAACTTTTAACATATTTTTAAAATTCGTATTGTTTTCAAACTAAATTTGGATAGCTACCCACTTAGCCCGTTCGGCATCTCTATCATCCCTAATTAGAAAAGAGCATTTTTCCGGAAAGTTTCTAGAAAGCATCTAACTTACATTATTACGCATGGAGATCTATCCCTTGACCTAAAACAATACACTCAATAATTTGAAAAGCAAATTAATGGACGAGAAAGGGCTTTTATAGGAGGAGGGAAAAACGAAAATCCGTTATTTTTGGGGGGTGCGCGTAGACGTCGTGTTTCCTCCACCATTTACCTCCCCCCTTGCAATTCCTCTCTCTCTCTCTCTCTCTCTCTCATCTCCGGTGTAGGTAGGAAGGCTTCTGCGACCGTCCATCACTAATCCATGGCGTCGGTACGATTGTTGTTAGTATCTCTTTGTGGTAGAATTTTCTTTCCTCTATAGTGTTTTTCTGTTTCATTTGTTAGCTGATTTGCTGTTGTATTTGTGGGCTGTTTTCCTGCTCGTGCTTATGGACAGATAGATACATGTGGACGTGATCATGTCAAGCAGGAATTATTGTTGGGAGGTCTGTTTTGGAGTTGCATTTAGATTGCCCATTATGAAAGCAATAGCCATGGGGACCTGCCATCTAATGGATTGAACTGTGCCCTTCCAAGAAACTTGATTGCTATTATTCTATGAAATGCATCGCAATTTCTTGAGTTTTTTTTATTTTTTATGATTTAGTTTTTTTTCGGACATTTTTATCTACAGCAGGATAAAGGCCGTCCGTTGCCAAAATTTGGCGAATGGGATGTGAACAACCCTGCCTCAGCCGATGGATTTACAGTGATATTCAACAAGGCTAGAGATGAGAAGAAGACTACTGCCACTGCTGGCAATATTGTGTCGCCACAAAGAAATGATAATCATGTCTACAAACAAAATGAGTCTTATCATCAACAACATCCACCAAAGGTATGAACTATCTTGTTGTGGCCTCTTAAATCGCTTCCAGAAAAGTCTCTGTTTCAAGGATTAGTTACATTAGTATGTTCTTTGCTGAAAATGCAGAAAAGGTGGTTTTGTTGTGGCTGTTGATTCCAGCGGAAGGGTGAAAATTTGTTTAAACGGTGGGTGGCAGGTGTGGGAAGTTTCTTGTGCTGGAGCAAATGGCTTTATCAAGTAATCAATTACTATGACCTAGGCCACTTTCACTTCTTGATTGGGCTCCTTTTTTAAAAACCTAGGTTGTTTCTTGTGCTTTTCTTGTATTGAGAATGGAAAAGTAATAGACAGGACCAACGGTATTTTCTTGACAGGACTAGAGTCTTTCGTGGTTGTCAGTTCTTTTTACTCGTTGATAGCAGAAACAACATTTCACAAAAAATAAGTACACAAACTATAATACTCCCTCCGTCCTATTTTCATTGTCCATTTTCATTTTTCGTGCCGTTCTTTCAACACTTATATCTTCCAATATGAATTTCAAAAAATATGCAATATGGATCTTGTTTGATAGTTCTCGATTAGATCTATAATACAAAATTTTTAAAATTATGAAAACCATTATAGATTGGGAGATATAAGCGTTGAAAGAACGGCACGAAAAATGAAAATGGACAATGAAAATGGGACGGAGGAAGTACATCCTGTATTTCTTCTTCGTCAATTTCATTTGAATGCATGATATAAATTTTGGTAACCTGGAACCAGACAGCGCCACATTAGATCCAAGACACCACTGTGAATCCGGGGGTGCAAAAACCCTCCCACAACCAATAATCTGCATGAAGTAAATTGTACAGGCCGAAAAAATTGCTGCCAACCAATGCCCAAGCAAGAGGGGTAATCTTTTTGCTTGCAAAATCAGTTACAAATAACTGGTTGATGAAACTCTCTGGAAGTAATAAAGCTGCTCAACGGTAAAATTTCCAGATGGATGAATAGTTGTGCAGGTTAAACTTGCAATGATCACTGCAGTGAAAATGTTGACTCCTACATAATATGTACCCCTAGAATCCACATTGCCTTCGGCTATAGGGTACAGTACCAATAAACAGCAACTACAAAAAGGCAAGAAGGCTGTTACTGCTTTAATTTCAGATCCACGGCCTGTAACAAACTTAACATAGAGAGAATTTACAAAGTCGGTTTTGCTTCTGCTGGTAGTGGTGTAGCAAATGACTACTATCATGCCATCATCTGGAAATTCAGTGGCCTCTGAGCCGAAAAGGGGAAAAGGAAAAAGAGAATCCATCTCTAAAAGGAAAACTAAACAATCCTACAAAAAAAGGTGCCCTTCACGCAGAATTTCCAGCCATATTTGTTGTTGCCGAGTTGCCAAAGCGATAAGGCATACCTGGTCCAGACGCAGTTGAAGACGCTGACCGGCTGTATTTTACTGGATGGTCATATTTACAGCCAGGTCCAAACTTGCAAATGCCATAGTGATAGTAATGCGAGCAAACATTCTCCTCCTAAATTATAAAGAGAGAGATCAAAGGGATGTCAACAACTGACAAAAGCACAAGAAAAAATATTAACAAGTAAGATCATTTTAGGATTTTCTTGAGCTCAATAGATAATAACAAAATATCCCTGAACTTGTGCTTATTCATTCCTCTAGTCCATCATGTCCTTCCTCAAGGGTATCAACTAAATAGCGTCAAGGTAGAAAGAAAGGTTTTAATTGGATGGAGAATTGTATTTCCTTCTTTCAGGAAATATGTAGGCTACATCAGTAAGGTATCAGATTACTGTGCATCAAAATGGAAGGAGAGGAGATTCTTTCATACTTTGATAGTCAAAGCGTTTGCCAAATCTACTATATCCTAAAAAATGGGGGGGGGGGGGGGGGGGGGGGGGGGGGGGGCGGGGTGGGGGGGGGAGAACTTAGAAGGGAGTGAACTTACAGGTCTTAGTGGCAGGCCTTTGTCACTCATAGCAAATGTGGCAGTTTTTGGGATCCGATACTTAGGATGGTGAAATTTGCATGCAGATCTATATTTGCAATCCCCAGTTTTCAAGAAGTAAGTGCACTCAGGTTGGCCTGGTCGTTCAGGGAACTCGTTGACTAGCATCGGAAGGTTGTGATGAGTATAGACATTCATTTCAGCTGAATTATTGACGGCAAATGCTGGCGGAATAGCCAACCTCCTCTCTGGTCCAGGGTGTGCAGGAGCCTAACAAGCCACAATAAAATGGGGGGAAATTAAACGAGCCTAACAAGGCAAAAAATAAAGTGATGATGTTTGACCTCAATTTGTGGCATCAGGAACAGGGTACCTGATAGCCATTGCATCCCACATTTAGAGGAGGAACATTGTGGGATGGTGAAAACACCACTGGGACAAAAGGAACAGTCTCGTTCGTTGTTCTTGGCTGCGACCGGGAGAACACAGTTGATTGGAATGCTCCTTGTGATGGAACAGATCCAGCATTGGCACGAACAGAAAAGTTATCACCTCCTCCCACTGTAGTAGGATCAGGGTGGTTAAACCAACAATTTGATTCATACTTGCAGGAGCCATTACGCATGTAGTAGGGGCAATCTTTTTCTCCCTATAACGAATTTAACCTTGTCAGGATATTTGTGGAAACTGCCTAAAGACTGAAACGATTCAACATAAGCTTCATACATGATGTAACCGATAAATTATCAGACTTGAACAAAATAAAACTCTTTATAGCATTAGGGAAAAGTATTGAATGAAATTTTGAAAGGGCAGATTGAAGAAATACCGGCCGGATTGGCAATCCCAGAAAGTTGAACTCCATTATTGGAGCTACTGGTACTTTCCCTCTACCATGGTTGTATTTACAGGCTTTTCCAAATATACACCCTCCAGAACTCAGGTAATACTGCAACCAACTCAATAGAAGGATATTATAAAACTTGAAACTGGTATTAGCGGGAACAGCAGTAGAACATGCATAAACTCCTAGCCCAAACAGGCAGTACAGAATGTTGAAGAAAATAGTAGTTTTCTTTCCTCTGATAATATCTCAGAAACTGAACTGATCTGAAAGATAAAGGCATAACCTCTGAGATAACAATCAAGAAAATACTAGCAAAAATAACAAGGTATACACTTTGGATCACATTGCAAGCACAAAAACTTGCAGAAGACCTCAACAACGATTTAATTAATGATTTGGAAGTCCTAAACCCACCCTGTTCATATCCAGGGCCACCACCTGTATGAATAATACACATTACACACTATGGTCATGCTTCCATGGCCATGTCTTGATACTGATTACGGGGGAATCTTTAACATCATACAGTATTTTATTTCGTTCTGAAGAATAATAGTCTTTTAGTTATCAATTTCACTATAATACCAAACAGCCTTTGTAAGATAAGAACAGAAATATAAGATACTTCATGAGAGTAACAAATTACGCAGTTATGCTCAGTAATTGACAGTTCAAACAAAGAAAGAATCACTTTTGCATGCCACATATGAACTGCCAAGGGAACATAAATGTGGCCCAATAAAAGAAGTTACTAACTACAGATGGGCGTCGATATTTCCTGATAAGGAACAATTTGGAAAAGAAAAAAAAAAGTTTATGGAGATTCTCAATCCGACTATACTAGCTTCTAGCTGTAACTTGTACCTACAAGTCCCCTAACTCAAGTCACTTATTCCTCCAAGCAAATAACAGACTATCAAACCAAGAGTATAAGCGCTATTGCAACAAAAAATGTGTAAGATGAAAATAAAAGCAAATCCAGGAGAAGCAAATAAGGTCAGAAATGTATCCTCGTCAAAATAATGATAGATATTAACACAAGTATGACCATAACAGTAACAACAATAACCTTGCATTGAACCAGTACTGGGCTTTCTGTATTTTCTTCCTTCTCCTTCATGTTCTCCTCGGCAGGCTTCAGCAATACGAGAAGCAGAAGATCATAAAGCAAACAATTGATTGCACGCCAGTATTCAACAAGAGGAAACAATATCAGCATACAAAAAATGGAAACACCCCAAGCTCGAATAAGGAACAAACAAAGACTACTAAATAGTAAATCCAATAGACAACTAGACCAACTATATACATCTACCAGTTTATGGTCTCTAAGGGCCTGTCTGTTTGACGGTTTTTGAGTGTCGAGTTGAACTACCAGCCCGAACAGGCAGTAGAAAAAGTACAAGAAAATAGTAGTGTTCTCTCCACTGACAACATCTCAGAAGGCTCCGAAAGATCAAGGCATAATGTTTGAGACAACAATTAAGAAAAGAATAGAAAAAGTATCAAGGTATTCACTTTGAATTACATAGCGAGCACAAAGACTTGCAGAAGTCCTCAACAACTATACAATTCAATAAAATTGGAACTCCTTAACCCACCCTGCTCATTTATCCTGGGCTAGCACCTATATGAAGAACACCAAACGCTTTGTTGGCCATGCTTGATGCTGATTTCTGGGAAATTCAAATCATATCACAGTTCATAATTTAATCCTGAAGATGTCTTTTCCTCATCAAATTCTTCACAATATCAAACAACCTCTCTAAGATTAGAACACAGATTCAATGATAACGATATACATATTCAACTATAAGATACTTCATGACAGTAACAACTTGTGCAGTTATGCTCAGTAATACACAAACAACGAGAGCACTTTCACACGCCTCATATGAGCTGCCAAGGGAACAAAACGGTGGGCCCAATACAAGAACTTTCTAAGCACAGCTGGATGCCAATATTTCTGGGTAAGCCACTATTTAAAAAGAAAAAGCTTTATGGGTATTCTCAATCTGATTATACTAGCT
The DNA here is from genome assembly GCA_020567845.1 of Rhododendron henanense subsp. lingbaoense. Taxonomy (NCBI): domain Eukaryota; kingdom Viridiplantae; phylum Streptophyta; class Magnoliopsida; order Ericales; family Ericaceae; genus Rhododendron; species Rhododendron henanense. Next base: position 7,929,130 of record CM036322.1, read on the forward strand.
TTTACCTATTACTGGCACCTAAAGGTCCCCAAACTCCACATATTCCTCAAAGCAAATCATATAATGAACAGAACCATTATTGCAACAAAAATCGTACAAGAAAAGCAACCGAAAGCAAAATCCTCAACAAGAAGCAAATAAGGTCAGAAATTTATGTTCTCAAAACAATGATAGACAACAGTACAACACAACTATAACCATAAGCATAACAAAAATAACATTTTTTTTGGGGTAAATAACAAAAATAACCTTGCATTGAACCAGGCCTGGCTTTTCCGAATTTTCTTCCTTCTCGCTTAGGTTCTCCTTGGCAGGCTTCAGCAAAGTAGGAAGAAGAAGACCATAAACCAAACAAATGATTACAAGCCAGTATACAAACAAGGTGAAACAACAACAGTGTCACAAAAACATAAACCCCCCAAGCCTAGAACAACTAACCGATCAAAAACTATTAAATTCGGCAGACAACAAGACCAACTATATGCATTTACCAGTGTATGGTCTCTAGGGGCCCATTTGTTTGGCCGTAAATGAGTGTCGCATTGGACTATTTATTCAAGGATCACACATCCGGTACTTGGTTCAAATTCTTACAAGCCGAATCAAATGTACATTATATCCTACCCAAAAGCTTAAGCTATTAGGTGGAGAGGTCCAAACATTGTAGTACATGATCACCCATTCCACCCCAAGCAATCCGGGATTGTACTCTTTAACATCGCTCTTTGCGTGCAACCCATTTTGAGGTCTGTCATGTGTAGCCTATTTTTAGGTGTATCATCCTACAGTCTTTTTATTGGGTCTGTCATCATGTAGTGAGGATTGTAAATATCCAACTCAAAAGCTTAAGTTATTAGGTGGAGAGGTCCAAACATGACATTAAGTCATCGCCCATTCCATACCCAAACAATGTGAGATTATATTCATCGGACGTACAATCCCCATGGGGTGTGTGGCATCCAATCCTATACTATCATATATCCTTCATTATCGCTCCGTCAAATAAACCGGCCTTAACTGTAGCCAATAACAAACAGCTATGCATAATGCATCTCTAATTGTAGACAATATAAAACACATCCACACAGATGGAATCAAATCCATCCATTCTACCTGATACTTCCTTCTCCTTTGGTGATTAAACTTGCAATTCTTTCCAAACTTGCACGTCCCCGTCCTCATATAATGCGCACAGTCCTCGGCGCCAGGTCTCACCGGATAATGGTAAATCCTCTGTCTCCCGTCCTTCCCCGGCGCCACCGCAGCCTCTTCTCCAACACCCTCATTCCCCATACAAAATCCTAAACCATTTTCAATTCTTCTATTCACATTATCATCACTCTCATTCTCTCTCCCCTTCTCTTCCAAAACGAGAACTCGAATCTCTTCGCTGAGTGTTTCGAGGAGTTGTTGGTTCCGATGCTCTTCATTGCTGGTTTGCCGATCAAGATCATTGTCAGGTGAAGATCGAAACCCTAACCCTAGTTCTTGTAGGGGTTGTTGGTGTTCGTCTGTGTGGGGTTTTGTGACAGAGTTCTCTACAGAGCCTTCCATTGTACGGAGTACTACTTCGACTCCCTCCACATTTCAAACCCTAATTAAAAAATGATCAAAAAAAAAAAAAAAACCCTAATTAAAAAGACATTTTGGTAGGAAAAAAAAAAAGGAAAGGGTAAATTACATTGGACTCCCCCTGAGCTTTGGGACTATGTTAGATTTCCCTTCGAGGTTCTTGAAATTACACTTGTCCTCCTATACCTACAAGAGTAAAATCAAGGAGATCACATATCTTGCGTTACGACTAAATTTTAGGGTCATTGTTAAATAATCATATAATGTGAAATCGTGCAAAGCATATGATGTCCAATACCGGGAGGGATGCATTATTGTTCTTCTAGTGGAACTGCATATCCTATTAAATTGTATATCTTTATCATTAGAAATTTAAAGTTTAAAGGTTTTCGTGGTGGTGAGTTGGAACTTGGAAGGGAAGAAGTGATTGAAATTAGAGGTTAGTGTTTAGATGGTGGTGGGGAGGAAGAAAGGGGTTATTCGGTGGCATGTAGGGAGTGATAGGGGAGGGGAAGGGAAGGTTAGGTTTGGATACGTGAGAATTAAGGCTTATTGTGTTGTGATAGAAGTTAGGAGCCCACTCCGAACCCATATATAGAGATGTTAATTAAGGCTTATTGTGTTGCAACCCCTATCCTGACCAAAGTACAGTGAGTGAGGAGATCACATATAGTTATTTTATGGACTTTACAATTAAATACTCCCTCCGTCCCATTTTCATTGTCCTTTTTTGATGTTCGTGTCAGTTTTCAATCGCTTATATCTTCCAATGTGAATCTCCAAAAATATGCAATATGGATCTTATTTGATATATTTCAATTTGTTCTATAATACAAAGATGTCAAAATCATGAAAAATATTTTAGATTGAAAGATATACGCAATAGACACAAAAGTGACAAAAGAAATAATGGACAATGAAAATGGGACGGAGGGGGTAGCTCTTTAATTCTTAAGCGCATCATGTCCAGCTTGTACACATACGTAATTGCTACGGGTGAATCACTAATAGGGGTGAGTATGGTCCGAATTGGTTCAATTTTATAATAAACCAATAACCAAACCAATATATACGGATTATGAATTTGAAAAATCAAACCAACCCACAAAAAATAGAGATCCAAACCAATCCAAACCATTAAAATACGGTTCGGTTTCTGTTTTAAACCACGATTTGCTTTGAACTAAGCTATCATCTTCAAAAATATTTAAAGTACTTAAAATTATGAAGATAAATTCAAAAAAAAAAACTTATATTAAAACCAATTCCATTCACATTACCAAAACACACTAACATCAACCAACTAATTAATTATTGCAGTGGATTTATAGAAGTTTAGTCTAAATTATCTTGGCATAGAAGAAAAACTAAATATTGCGGTGGATTTAATACGAACAATAAATTAGAAAAGTTGTTGACTAAGGCTCCCATATTTATTTGGTGAATCATAATTAAATTATATATATATATATATATATCAAAAAATATATATGTACTAGCGATTGCCCGTGCCTTTAGGCACAAAACAACGCGTTTTGAACACAAAAAGTTTTTGTTTTTGATAGCGATGACCAAATCACATAAATTCGAGCCAACAAATTCAAACTCAATAACATGTTGCATTCATAAGATCCAAGTTTAAATATGACATGAAAGCTACAAAATACTCCCTCCGTCCCATTTTCATTGTCCTTTTTTGATGTTCGTGTCAGTTTTCAATCGCTTATATCTTTCAATGTGAATCTCCAAAAATATGCAATATGGATCTTATTTGATAGATTTCAATTTGTTTTATAATACAAAGATGTCAAAATCATGAAAAATATTATAGATTGACAGATATACGCAATAGACACAAAAGTGACAAAAGAAATAATGGACAATGAAAATGGGACGGAGGGAGTAATAGAGTCAAATTCATGATACACAAATGTAGCTAAAAAGAGTGTTCCCCATAGGAGGTCGTAATTTGCAAAAGAATCATCCAAAAAGTTTGTATTGAACTGTCTTTATCACTCATGGACGCTTACCTACTTCTTCAAATTGCAGAATTAAGAACATGAACTAAATAAGTAAGAATTCTGTAAAGTAAAATGGTGACAAAAATAAGTTACCTTAATCATAGATCTTGTCTATTCGTGTTTAGCATTGATTATGTAACTCTTTCTTTCTCCAATAAAGGTACGAAGCAAAACTGATTTCTCCTCTTCTTGAAGAGGCTGATGAATGAGAAGGATTGTTTGTATGCTTATAAAAGAAAAACCTAAGTTTAGCATAGATTATTAAGGAAAACATAGGTGTTTTTTTTTTTTTTTCAAAGAAACACGTATGTGAATGTTAATTATTAAAGGAAAAAGGGTTGTTTCCTTTTTGACTATAGGGAAATCAATCTAAAGGAAACAACTTAAAAGCAAATATTGAATTGAATGTAAGGAAATCAACTTTAGAGGAAAATCAATTATTGAGTTGATTTAAATTCAAAAAGATAATCAAGAATTTTAAGGAAACAACCTAAAAGCAATGAATTGAAAGAATTTACCAGTCATAAGATTAGGAGGTTATATATTAGAAAGTATTTTCATAAGAGTTATCAATCCTCTATAAATAAATTTAACATAAAAGGGAACAAAATTAAAACAAAATCAATTGAAAAAGGAAGGGGTGTATATTTCCCTTTCAGGGAAACGTGTAACTTCTTTTCTAACATTAGTGTAGATTTATATATTAGGAAAAATTCATTCAATCCGACGGCTATAACCTTATCAGAAAATACAATCGAACGGCTATAGATGCTATTTTGTTTGTATGCCTAGACATTTTTAAAGAAAATTGCTCTGTTTTATAATATAGATTATACGGTTTGGAATCATAACCGTGACCGTGAATCCACAAACCAAACCATATAATGCGGTTTCTAATTTTTTTAAACCATGACAAAATCATACTATTAAAAAACCGAACAAAATCTTACGGTTTGAATTGGATTCGCGGTTTGACGGATTTTTTGCTCACCCCTAATCACTAGTAATGATGTCCCGAAGTTTTTCATATGGTCCTCGCAAATTGATATAGGATCTTTTTCGGGACACCATTTGTGACGTCTACCATCCTTCACAAACAATTGATATCATGACATATTGACATGCCTGGTCCAATATTCTTTTTGCTAATATTGTATACAACGGGGGTTAGCAGAGAGTTAGTATGTTAGTCCATAGTGAGTTTCAGAGGCTATCCATAATCCTGAATTCCAAACGTCCCATGACGGGGCTCGAGTCCTGGCCTCCCACCACATGGGGATGACCGGGAGACGCCAACTGGGCTAGAGCCCATTGGCGCCTAACCAATCTTCACTAGGCCAAAAGTTGGGACTTTGCCACTTCGGCCTCAGGCTCACTACTATGTTGATCCTCAGATTTTGGGAGTGATCCTAAGAATTATAACGAAAATCTAAACAACAAATTACAGAAAGCAAATAATACCAAAAAAATACCGGCCGAGCAATACTTTAAGATTATCGAGAGTAAGAGTTAAGATGTACTAAACCTTAGGTCTTTTAATTTGTATGTGCGATACTATTTCTCCGTAAAAAAAAGAAAAAGAAAAAAGAGAGAACCGCAGTGATACATTAGCACATGCAAATAATCACCACAATGTTTTCTATATATTGAACCGCTGAGTGGTTGGTTCAATGGATATTACTCGAATTCCTCGCTCAATGCTTAGGTTCAAGTTTTCATTTTTACTTGTTGATCAGGTTAATATGTACACTCTTTATCACTCGTATCGTAGTATGAGGTGATACCTTTGCTTCACCTCTGACGTATATATATAGGCGAGTTATTAGAGTTCTCCGGCTTTCCGAACGTTCGAGTTTTAAAATTTTTATTTTGTATATATCTGAATTTGAATATTATTAATAATTATTTGTGTATAACTACTTATAATCTTAATAATTTTGGTTTGATTTGATTAAAAAGTGGTTATTTTACATTCTTATTTCTCAATTTCTTTCATAAATTAAAAATAAGCACGTGACAATTGAGGTAGCCTAAAGAAAAAATAAATAAAATGATTGGTATACTTTAACTGCATTAGGCTAGAACCATTTCAATGTATAAACGTAATATATTGAAAATCCAAAATCTTATGATATAATAAGTATGCGTTCCGATAAAAAATATGTCTATTAAACCGATTCTCCGGATTCAAAATCCTAGCTCAGCCACTGGGCCGCTATCTACTTTTCATTTTTAATATCCAACCATAATGCTACCTTCTTCTTTTTTATGCACATGTGAAGTTGTTCAATCACCCAAGGAATTGGTTGGACCTCCCAAAATAAATTGGAAGTATGGGCTTTAGACAGCTGTTTTGACAACTAGAGGATGCATGGGCCCAGAAAACTAAATGCAACCAGCTAGTGGAGTAGTTGTTTTGAGAGTTGTTATTTTTTGTTTAATTTCCTGGTCGCTAAGAGTGCATAATTAAAATTGTGACATGTAAAAGGAGGATTCAATTAAGAAAACCCCAACTCAAAAAGAAAAGAAAAGAAAAGAAGAAGTAAAGATACTACCAAGGACGACAGCTGTGTTGAAAAGGACTCGTCATCAATGAAACAAGGCTAAGGCTCTAAAATCTAAAGCTAAAGCGGTAAAATAATGTTGATTTTGGCGCTTCACTTTTGTACGCAGACGCTTCATTTTTAACGCAAAGTTACTAGCAATTTTGTGTACAAAATAAAGCGCCTGCGTACTAAAGTGGAGCGCGAAAATCAATTTCCTATAAGAATTTCTTTTTTTTGATCTTCTACACACCTTAGTTAAGGTGGTAGGAGTTAGTAGTTAGGGTGGAACTTGAATCACGCACATGCATGGGGTAAATAGCCATACCAACTGCATTGGCACGCCACTTGCATGTGTAGGTCAAGCATTTCCAAGAAGCCAAATTTGTGGTTGGGAAAGTCATGCTCGATCCAAATTGTACGTGGATAGCATGCAGAACCCAATGTACGGAGGCGGGGGCTCTGCTGCCTGGTAGGAGCAGCAGGCGCTACCCACACCTCAAAACTACGCATAGTTTTGAGGCAAAACTATTGGTCCCCTTCTGTTGTTTTGATCTGCTGGGCGCCTGGGCTTCTTTTTTGAGAAACACTTCAGTGCCGAGCGGGTATTGCCCACGTGGCACCCGCTCGGCAAATCCGAGCCGTCCGATACACTTTTGGATGGCTCGGATTATAACACTATCTCTCCTCTCCCCCAAACACTTTCTCTCTCCTTTTCTCTCTCCAAATCTGAGCCGTTAAAAAATAAAATGGACGGCTCGGATGGCCGAGCGGGCACCACGTGGTACCCGCTCGGCACTGAAAAATTTTCCCTCTTTTTTGCTCTCCTTTGTCCACAAAAACAATTCTCATGGGCACAAAAAAAAAAACTGAATTAGACATGTGGTGGTGCATAGGACTGCTAAATGAACCAAGCTACTCGAGTTTGAGCATGCGTTCGTTCATTAAAAACTTGTTCAAGATTGGTTTGTCACATAAACAAACCAAGCTTAAACATTTTTTTTGAAGCTCCTTAAGATTTTAAACCAAGCTTGAACAAGCTACTACTAGGCTCGTTCGGATAATTATGTGTAAAAAGTTCAGGCTACTCAAGATCGACTTGTGTTTGACTTAATTAAAGCTCGTTTGAGATCGGTTTGTCTCATAAATAAGCCAAGCTCGAACATATTTTTGAAACTCGTCAAAATTTTCAAACCAAGCTTGATCAACTACCTACTTGGCTCGTTTGCCTCGTTTATCACCCCTAGTAGTGCAAGCATCAAATGACCAAAAAAAAAATTCTCATGGGCAAAAAAAAAAAAAAAAAAAACTCAATCTCCACCATTAGGTTCCCAATCATAAATATAATTCTTCACAAATTTTTATACAGTTTTTATATTTAAAAATATAGTTAAAAAATTAAGTGCTCCAATTCTCAATCCGTTTGTACTGGTACAAATATCTTATTTTTCTAATATTTTATCCTAAAGAGTCATAATTAATATTTGTCTCTGGGGCTCTCATAATTACATATATGCTCTTCATTTGGTTCTATGACTCTCTTAGGGCTCTCATATGAGAGCATTAGAGCCAAAAATTAATTATGACCCTTTATGAAAAATTTATCATAAAAATAAGATTTTAGTACCGGTTCAAACCGATTGAAAATTCGTACAATATATCTATTCAATTTTTTATTTTTTATTTTGTGCCCATGAGAATTGTTTTTGTGGACAAAGGAGAGCAAAAAAGAGGCCCAGCCGAGAGTTGAGTTTTGTTCACCCTCCACTTAATAGGGTGAACATTACCCTCCTTCCTATTGGTTGAAAGGGCGTGGATCCCACCACAAGGTGATGTCATGCTTACAAAAAAGTGTATTGCATGGTAAGCATGACATCATTTTGTGGTGGGATCCACACTATTTTAACTAATAGGAAGGAGGGTAATGTTCACTCTCTTTTAAGGAGGGTGAACAAAATTGCACTTCCCAGGCGATCAAAACAGAAGAAGAAGAAGACCAATAGTTTTGCCTCAAAACTACGTAGTTTTGAGGTGCGGGTAGCGCCTGCTGCTCCTACCAGGTAGCAGAGCCCCCGCCTCCCCCAATGTACCCGATGTAACTCACTCACAAGGATGTGAATGGGAGGGAAAAAAATTATTAAGCACTCCGATACCACTGAATAATTACTTGAACCGTCACTTATTTTTAGCAAAAGTTGGTTAATATTACCCGTTTGATTAGCGACATAATGGTAGAAAATACAAGAAAGAGAGAAAAAAAAAAAATTTGGGTACTAGAGAGATTGCTTTACTTTTTCTCCCAAAAAGTGAAGGAAAATTTTAATTTCTTGTGAAAATCAACACTTACTTTGACTTTTTTATTTTCTTGCAAAACTTTCATCTTAATCAAACAACTGCGAAAAAAAAATTGCATTTTCTTTTTCTTTTTACTTCACTTTCTCTCATTTTCACTTTCTACGGAGTATTATATTTTTTTCGTTAATCAAACAAACCCTAAAAAAAATATAAGCTCAATTTTCCTCCACCACTGACTAGTATGTAGTAACACATGCTTGAGCTCTATACTACGAGAAATTTTTATATATCCCCGGGATAAGAGGAGTGGTGGTGTCCTCCTTCGGTCCCATTTTAATTTTTCGGCCATTTTTTAAGCATACTTTGATAATCGGCTCCGTTAATTTTGTAGAGTTCGGCTAAAACATTAAACTCGTCAAAAATCATGCACATCGGACTTTGTTAAATATATGAGCGGCACATGTGAAAAACAAAAACAAAAAAACAAAAACTGGGGTTCTACTCTACAACGACTGTGCATGGAACGCTGTCTATTTGTTTTTTCATTAAATTTATATACTACTAATGAGCTTGACAACATGTGACTATCTTTTTTGAAACTCTTCCTAACCTTTCGCTTTCTTAGGTGCAATGGCCCCAAAAAGCGTGTGGACCACCTAAACTTTTCCAAGCAAACATAATTATTACAAATGATAAGAGGATAAAAAAGAAGAAGATGCTTAATTAATTGCAACCTATAAAAATTGATAACCTCCACCATATGTTTACAATCAAATTCCGTCACATTGGGTATAAGACACATACCTGCTGCATATTATTGACGATATAATGTACGAGATGAAATTCACCACCAGAGAAATTAAATTAAATTAATCGACTACCACCAACATGCCATCATGTGCACCAACTCTTCTGACCAATTGCACCCAAATCACAACATTCTCCACTAACGGAAAAGTAAAATAATACTAACATAACTCCATAGGTTATTTTGATGTAGTGGTCCGGAAAAAAAAGGCTTATATTGATGAACATTTTCTGCGTGGAGCTGTTCACTCCACGATAGGTCTGCCAATGGGTCGGATTCGATTCGAATCCGATAAGACTCGAATCCGATAGTGGTAATCCGAATCCGATCCAAAAACTTTTTTACTTCAAAAATTTTAACAAAAAAAAATATATATATATTTTTCAAAAAAAGACAAATCCGAATCCGATAAGACTCAAATCCGATCCGAATCTGATAAGACTCGAATCGGATAGTGGTAATCCGGATCTGAATCCGATCAAAAAATTTGAATCCGATCCAAAAACTTTTTTACTCTAAATTTTTTATAAAAAAAATTTAAAATAAAAATACAACTTCTTAAACATTTTTTTTTCAAAATAAAAAATTTACAGTTTTTTTAAAAATAAAATAAAAAATAAAGTTCGGATTTTCGGATTGATAACGGATTTAATCCAATTCGATCCGTATTTGAATTACCAGATTCGGATTATCGGATCGACATTATCGGATTCGGATCGAAAATCCGGTCTATTGACTGGCCTACTCCACGAACAACTCCACGGTATGCATTGAAAAAAAGGAGCAATAACACGCAATTTTCTTTGAATAAAAAAGGCGCAATAATACGCTATTACTGGTATTTATATCTCGTATTTCGTATGTCTTTTCCAATGAATCAACAATTTCGGAACCAAAAAAATGAAAAAATAAAAAGTTTTGAAAGTGTGCGTAATCTAACTCGGACATTGAATTGTTGAAAAAAAAAAACCGTACGCGAGATCACAACCGTTCCTTCTTCTTCTTCTTCCTGAAAACCACCTCCGTATCCAGCCCGAACCCATCCACGCCCCTCACCTCCACCACCTCGCACCTCTTGAACAGCTTCACCAGCGGGTCCACACTGTACAAATCATTCGCCGAGTACTTATCCGCCCGTTTGGACACCGCCACGTGCAGCACGCACACCCCGCCGGGCTTCAGCGTCCGCTCGATCTCCGCAGCGAACTCCCACGGATACAGCGCGTGGTCGAACACGTTCGAGAACTCGAAGTCGAACGTCTCGTTGTCGAACGGCTGGTGATGGAAGTCGCCTTCCACGACCAGAGGAGGGTAGGGCACCAGATCCATCCCCACGGAGTCGGGCACCCCGACCCGTTTTAGCGCCTCGACTTCTTGCCCGACCCGGGCGCCGATGCAGAGGGCTTTTGACTCGTTATGCAAAAGGCCTCTCTGCTGCAAGCTGGCGAAGAATTGGGAGAAGACCCGGACCTTTCGGGTCCAGTCCCGTGTGGTCCATATTTTACGGAGCTTGGGGTTGAGGGTCTTGTTGAGCTGGCGCTGGATGTAGGCGTCGTAGGAGGCGTAGCCGGGTCGGATTCGGAGGTCGGGCGAGTGGGTTGTGGCGGTGGCGGGTTGGTGGGTGTGACGTGGGGTTTGGAGAGAGAGGAAGGCGAGGAAGGAGAGAGAGAGGAGGAGGGAGAGGATGAAAGGTTTGAGGATGACGGGTAGTTTTGGACTGAAGGGGTTCATGCCTGAATAATTCAGTGATATTGATATATATAAAAACGAAATCTTGATATGTATAGATGTATGTGTGTTTGTGTGTGGTGTGGTGTGGTGTGGTGGTGGGGAATTATGGTGGGCGGTGGCGGTGGAGGTGGTGGTGTGCGAGAGGGAAGGAAAAAGGATCAGGGGTGTATTTGGAACTTGGAAGGGATGAGGTGAGAGAATGTGAAGAGATTCTTCTTCTTGTTTCTTTTTTGTTTTTTTTTCCTGGAGGTGATTTGAAAGCAGCTGCTTTCGGCGTCGTTTGATAGCAAAATTCTACAGTACGAAAATGGCGTGGAATGACGAGTTTTTATACACTTGTCCAGTTGTCCATGTATCCTCTCTCTCTCTCTCTCTCTCTCTCTCTCCACTTGTACATGTGATGTGTGTGATCTCTCTCTCACACGTCAACTACTCAAAACGCCAAAAGACGCGGAATGTGGGATCCAGCCCCGCCTGATAAATTTCATGGATCAAGCAGTTTAAAATCGTGATTAAAAATTAAAAATAAACAGTTAAAAATCAAGTCCCCTAACATGGTGGAACTACCGTGACAATTGTTCGTCGACATATTACATGTGGTTCTTTGATTCATCGCTGGATGTATCATTCATTTGATTTAGTTGTGTTATTTGTCTTTATGTGGATGATTTGTCTTCTTTTATTTGTACTATATTAGTACATGTCCGTGCCTGAAGGCACGGCTCGTCAGTTTTGTCTCTCTTATTATAATCTCTTGAAGGCCAACGCCTCATTCGCAAAATTTCAACTAAAACAATAATTTAAGTATATCCACCGATTAACTTGAATCAGCACAAAAGAAACTAGCTAACAGTTGTAGTGTCTGTGCTTGTGGGGTACTTATAGCCAGCCATTTGAATTCACAGTATATTGATCACGCTACCAACAACTGATCGCAATTGGCAAAAAATCACTGTTATCACAAAAAACACTTTATGGGCAAAAAAATAAACTAAGCTTCAGAATGTAAAAATACATAGGTAATTTCAACATCTAAAAATGTAATCTCACTTATAAAAATTGTAGACTTTTTAAGTTTCGAACTCCAACCAACTCGGTATCTGACTCACTGGTTAGCCAATGCAACCTATAAAAAAACGGATGGCACTTAAGTTCTCATCTAGTAAAAATACATAAGCAATAATGTATAAAAATATAATAAAAATTGAATATAATAGTCTGGTTAGAAGTGTTTGGGTTTTGGATATTGTGAATTCAAGAACTTAGGGTTCAAAAAGTAGATTTTGTTGAACACGAAGAAAAGAGAGAATCTTACTTCGTCTATGGTAGATGGTCACGATCAAGAAAAGTGAGAAAAGCTGGTGAATTTATTGAGCTCGAGCCTGAGCAATTGAAAAAAAAAAACAAATTAAGTCAAAGTACAGAGGCTGTGATAATAAAATAAATAAATAAATAAAGTCTATGACAAAAAAGAAGTGATACCAATATTACAGCAACCTCTGTTGCTGCTGAGAAATCAGAAAAGAGAGGAGAAGAAAAGTAAAGGAGAGGGGGAGACAAATGAAATGTCAAACAGGGGAAGTAAGAGGGAAAACAAATTTTCATATTTTTGCCACAGAAAAAGGAAAGAATCGAAAATTAAGGAAGAAATATAATGGGTTTTCAAATTTCGAACTCAAACAAATGATAACTCTTAGATGGATTGAATTTTAGCTCTCAAACCCTTTATTTAATCAGAGCCTGCCACGTAGAACAGTTGTGAGAGAGACATTTTGCAAAATCGTTATGTATTATAATATAGATTAGATTAGATGCACACAGTAGGTTATAATTTTCTCTCATCAATGAAGTTCTTACTCTTCTAATAAAATAAAATAAAATAAAACAGTTAAAAAATCGAGATAGTTAGAGCATCTCAAGTCGATTCCCCCTTTGTTTACCCAAACTTGAGGTAAAATCTGTGCAAAAATTTGATTTGGGTAGGAGAACCTTTAATGGCATTATAAGAGAGAGAGGAGAGAATCAGCTCCGGCGAAATTCCAACATCAGATCGAAAGGGCCGGCAAAGCTTTCTCTCTCTCTCTCAAAATAGCCATTGAAAAAAATGGTAAGGTTTTGAGTTGTCCCTAATTTAAGAAAACAAAAGGATAAAACCGGAAAACAGGTACACATTTGGGTAAGCAATGGAGAGGTATTTTTCATGATTTTCCCCAAATTTCGAATTTGGATCTTAAAAGAAGAATTCCAAATGGGACCAACAGTGTGTATCTGTATCTAGGTACAATGAAGTTGTGAGTTGAGTTCAATTTCTATAGCCTAGAAGTTTGGTACTCTTGTTAATTGCATGGGTACAAATCAGATTAATACGGAGAGTATAACTTTTTCTAAGATGACAAAAAATATACTATATATAGGGAAAAAAAAAGTCCGCAGCATATAGAAAGTCAGCACTAGTTTGCGAAGGAATATACATATTCTAGGAAATTGAGAAAATTTCTATTCGTACTTTTCCCAAAAATAAACCCATCTTAAGAGTGACTTTTATTCGCTTCATGTGAAAGGACAACCATGGGATTGCTGAAAGGATGCTGCTAGTGTCAAACCTATTTTTGCTTTTGCAAAAAATTGTAGCGCATAAAAGACTTGTAATATGTGCAAGATACAAGATTTTTACACAATACAGTTTTGACACTAACAAAAATGTGTTGGGTCGAAGATGATGAAATTATAGTGTAATGAGCGGTTTGTAGTGAGCTTTGGCTTGGTTTAGGATCTAAGATGATGAAATTATAGTGTAATGAGCGGTTTGTAGTGAGCTTTGGCTTGGTTTAGGGTCTAGATATTAGTTTCGTCTTATTGTCCCTGCTTTTATAGTGTATTTTACTGTGATGGGTTGGCTGTAATTCTTTGTGATGGATTGGCTGTAATTCTCCTTTTCATTGTATTTGGATGGAATCATTGTAAATGCCGTTTGACATTTTAATGAAACGTGCTTTCGATAAAAAGAAGAAAAGAAAAGAAAAGAAAAAAGAAGAAGATGAAAATCTGGCTCATTTCATGCGTATTGTTGAATTCCTTGCCTCTAGGGCCCGCTACGAACGGGCAAAATTTCAAGGCCCTATTCAAACGTCATATCCATGATGCTTATCACCAATGGTGGGAAATGTCCTGGATGCATATACACAATACTATATTACTACTATTTGAAAGTATGGAAGTCCCAGTACCGGCTCAAAGATATTTAGAGCCCAAAGCGGAAGTTGTAATAGGGGCCATCTATCTCCACATCTTCAAACTAAATTTCGCAAAATGTTGAGGAAAACTTAAGAGGTAGAGATTCAAACATAGCTCCAAAAGCATTCAAAGAACCACACGACCATGAAAACATTATTTGAAAGCAATTGAAACTCATTATTTAAAACTATAAACTATATTTTTTGGGCTCTCTTCGGCCCAAAAAATTGTGGGGTGGAAGCGATAGCTCCCCCTCTAAGCCGGCTCTATATGGAACTCTGGTCTCTAAAGTAAGAGTATATCCAAAAAATATGTACTAACATCTATATTAACATTGTAAAATCCAGTAAAAGTGAGACCTACGAAATGGAGGATGATGTTGTGCAGTGGTGTGCTCACCGTGCTGCACACCTATGAGCTGTCGGATCGTGCATCCGACAGCTCGAATCTTATCTCGGTAATGAACAACTCTCGATCGTTAGTTGCCGAGATGAGATCCGAGCCGTCGGATGCACAATCTGACGGCTTGGAGGTGGGCACCAAAATGATATGCACCTTACTGCACAGCACTAACCCGAAGTCTGAGACGTACTTATGTGGGCTAGGGATGTGTTAGTTTAAAGATTTAATAGATACTACTACAATGGTGTAATTAAAGTGTGTGCTAGAGTAAGTTAAGATGCATTAAAATATACATATGTGCTTGCATATTTATTATGTAATGATGAAGTTTTTTTCCTCACGCCTCTCCCCCTTCCTCTCTCATCTCCTTCGCTTTCAAGCGTGCTAATAAGTGGTTACTCAAATTTCACATACTTGGTAGCACACTCCTAGACTAGTACACTCTAGCACACAAAATAGAACAATCACCGGAGCATTTAAAACACACATATATGTGTTAATTCTTAGCACACACCACTAATACATCAGATGCCACACCCGTTGGAGATGCTCTAAGTGCAATCACGTTGGCCTCGTCGTTCTTGCAAGAATGACTAAGCTCTCGTCGCCTGAAAGAAAGAAAAAAAGTCGAAGCAAATAAATCATGATGAAATTATATTTCATACACAATGATCAACAGAAAAGAATTTGAAATGATGGAGTTCATGTTTTCAGTGATCCAAAAAAAAAAAAAATTCATGCAGTTAAGCAATATTAATACCTGACCAAGACGGGTAGGTTTGGAAATAACTTTTTTCCTCAATCTACGCCCAACTCTCCGTAACTTGACTCTTTTCTTCAAACCATTGACTGGTAGAAGCTCAGGATCAAGCACTTCTAACTGTTCGATTCCCTCGTCAATGGAGTCTCCCTCCTCTAGGAACATTTTATCCACTTCGGCACACATGGAGTCCATCGTGGTGTTTACGAACTCAAATGCAGCTTTCAATTCACATGATCGAGCGCACAATTTTACCATTTTCTCACAAAGAATCCTATAACGCGATGCTTTTACCAATTTAGGATCATCCTCCTCCACGCTAAACAGAAAGCAAAAACATTAGCCATATAAAAACGAATCAAGTTAGTTAAGATAAGAACAATATAAGTTTTGTGTGTGTGTGTGTGTGTGTGTCCTTCTTTAACTTTGCAGACGAATAGCTTCAACACCTTGTTATTTCTATTCTTTTGACAATAATGTGATGACATTAAGTGCAGAGCTTACAGTGTAGGAGACGTCAGTGGTGTGCCATCTGTGGTTGTGGGCGATGCCGGAAGTCTGCTATCAATGGTTGCGGACAACTCCGGAGGTGACGACGAGGTGGTTGTTGGCGATGGAGCAACGACAGTGGTGGTGAGAAAGCGGTGCGGCTGTGGAGTATCCATGATTGTTGTGTTCTGAGAAAACAAAAACCTAACGTCAATTTCAGGGGAAATTTGGGGGATCTAAACGGCGTGGTTTTGTTTTCTTAATGGATTGCCTAACATGACCCAAACCGACACTGCAGGGACAGGAGTCCTAAAAGAGTACCTGATAGCCATCCCATTCCCCATCCCATTCCCCATTTGACGGAGGAACCTTGTGGGTTGGTGAAAACACCACTGGGACACAAGGAACAGTCTTGTTTGCTGTTCTTGGCGGCGACAAGGAGACCACAGTTGGTTGGAATGCACCTTGTGATGGACCAGACCCATCACTGCCACAAACAGAAGGGGCATCACCTCCTTCCATTGGAGTAGGATCAGGGTGGTTAAACCGACAATTTGATTCGTACTTGCAGAAGCCATTAAGCATGTAGTAAGAGCAATCTTTTTTGCCCTGTAATGAATTTTAACCTTGTCAGGATATTTGTGGAAACTGCCTAAAGACTCAGAAAGGAGTCGACATAAGCCTCATGTATGATGTAACAAAGAGATCATCAGACGTGAACAAAATTAAACTCTGTATGGCATTAGGGAAGGTTGAAATGACAGATTGAAGGAATACCGGCCGGATTGGCAATCCCAGAAAGTTGGACTCCGCTATCGGAGCTACTGGAATTTTCCCTCTACAGTGCTTGTATTTGCCCTCTACTGAACCGATCTGAAAGATAAATGCATAACCTTTGAGATAACAATTAAGAATGTACAAGCAAAAATAACAAGGTACTCGCTTTGAAGTTTGAACTACCTAGCAAGCATCTAAGAAGAACAGACACTGGAAATGGCAATTACACATAAACGGCAGGGGGACACGGCATAAATTAAGTAAATATATTAGGATACAAATTTAGTTGTTATTCATATGAACATTCCATCCGGAAATAACCAAAGTAATAGCATCTTTACAATTCTTATTGTTTCCTTGTTTTAATCTTACAAGTTGAACGGGGCTTTCTTTGATATTTATCCAATACTTTTTTCCTCATATTTTTCTAATGCCATACCCCCGAATTGTATTTGCGTCATTAGCATAAATTGATCATTTGCGTCATTAGCATAAATTGAACGGGGTTTTCTTTGTATTTTTCTAATAATATAAATTGATCATTTGCGTCATTAGCATTCAATGTGTCCCCTGCTTAGAAACAAAAATGATACTCACACAACAATCCAAACACAACAACTTACACAACCTCTCACATATACGTGGGCTCCACACACACTACTATGTGTAGGCCCCATATGTATGTGAGAGTTTGAGTAAGTTGTTGTATTTGGATTGTTGTGTGAGTAGCATTGTTGGCTTAGAAATATTATATTTATAAGACACGCCACATGGCAGGTCCGTATGTGTCCCCAGTGTATCGTGTGTCCCAGAGGTGTCGGACACAGAAGACAGTTGGGAGTGTGTGCTTCATAGGCGAGCACAAAGACTTTGCATAAGACCTCAGCAACGGTTTATTCAATGATTTGGAACCCTTAACCACCCCATTCATTTCCTGGGCCAGCAACTACATGAATAATACACGATACAGTCACACTTCCAGGGCCATGCCTTGATACTGATTATTGGGAAATCTTTCATAATATTGCCATTTATTTTTACTTCAAATATGCGATACTTCATGACAGTAACAAATTACTTAGTTATGATCAGTAGTACTGTAATTGACATTTCAAACAACAAAGAAGCAATTTTGCACGCCCGTTTGTTTGACCGGATAAATGGGTATGAGCGTCAAATTGGACTACTAAGCCCAAACAGGCAGTACAAAAAGTTCAAGAAAATAGCAGCGTTCTCTCCTCTGACAACATCTCAGAAATTGAACGGATCTGAAAAATAAAAACTTGACATTTGAGATAAGACTTAAAAGTAAAGAATATAAAAATTATCAAGGTATTCACTTTGAATTACATAGTGAGCACAAAGACTTGTAGAAGTCCTCAAAAACTATAGGCAATGAATTGGAACCCCTTAACCCACCCCGCTCATTTATCCTGGCCAGCACCTATATGAAATAATACAAAATATTGTCACACTTCCTGGCCATGGGTTGATGCTGATTGCTGGGAAATTTTTTATCACGTTACAGTTTTAACTTCATCCCGAAGAAAAAAAGTACTTTCCTCATCAATTTCGTTAAAATATCAAACAGCCTTTGAAAGATAAAAACAGATTTGATGATAATCAAATGGAGAGTGTTCATGAAACAACAGTCCCTCGTCAATATATTGATGCACGTTATTACCTCCTCTACAAGTGGTCCAACAAGATTGGTTGAACATATGGGACATTCACAAAAGAGAGTGTTCATGAAACTAAGCCAGGCAACATAGTTGGCAGAACACTCTGAACATATGGGACATTCACAAAAGAGAGTGTTCATGAAACTAAGCTAGGCAACATAGTTGGCAGAACACTCTGGTTACGCACCCTTCTGCTTGCCTAGGCACTCGTCTAGGTGCACCAAGCTGGCATTCATACATGTTTCGAGCAAAAAGAAGAATCTAGGATTCAAGTAGCTCCACCTAAAAGATCCAGAAGACATGCAAGGGAATAGTTGGTTGCCACCAGACCATCAAAGGGTTGCTTTATGTCAAGAATAGACTCCATATCAGATAGTGAATGAAGACAATAGGAAAATGTTACCAGTTCAAGATTTGCAGTACGCGCAGAAGACCTGAATAACTTGATACGTAGATAAAGATTGATATCTATGTGATCAACTTTGATAATAACACTGGTTGACTCAAAAGAAATCCTCAATGTTTGGCACCATAATATGGAAGCAGAAATCAACTATAACACGAAAAGTACCGCATTGCACAATTAGATGCCTTATGTTCTTTTCCTTTTCCTTTATTGGTAGGTTCATTATTCTCTCACCTCTGAAAAGCAATTGGTAGACTGGCAGACATCAACCTTCTACTTCTTATAAATATGTATGGAGTTTATGCATAAAAACATGGTTATACTATCCGTACGAATAAACTTCGGATTTCCTCCCCCTCCCGACAACAAAATTTGGTTCCCACATTGCATCTTCTAGGAGAGGTGAATAGAACTATACAATTTTATCGTAAATGATTTCATCAAAGCACATATTTCATGATCTCATTAAATCCTCCCTCTTAGTTCAAGATTGTGACTCCACATATTTAGATTGCCCTTGTATAGGTGGTGGACTCTAAATATCTCCTTGATGATTATCACCTATAGTTAATGTAGTAGGATAAGTTTGCTTTTCTCAAGTGGGCATAAGACTTTGCGGCCATCAAGAAACTAAGTTCACCATGGCTTATCGATGAGGTAGATCCTTTACAAACACACGGGCCAGCAGTATCCCACCGGCACACACATAAATAAACCAATAAATATATCCCTCAACTATTAATTGAATCTGATAAATTACCTGAATATCTCTTGACAGAGGATGGCAACAATGGACACCAGTACTAGTCTGATCCGGGATCCGACGCGTGTACCCTCCATCCCCCACAAAAAATACAGTTGCAGGAGGCTTAAATGATGCTGCAGCCGCCACGGCCTTGCCTACTCTCTTTGCAGTTGCCACAGCCGCCTTCTTTGCTATGTCATCTACAGTTGCTGCAGCCTTAAATGATGCTGCAGCCACCATGGGTTTCCCTACTCTCTTCTTAGCCGCCACAGCCGCCTTCTTCACCACACCATCCGCCTTCTTTTGGGCCGCCTTCTTCGCCACATCATCCGCCTTCTTTTTGGCAGCCCTCTTCGCCGCGTCATCTACAGTTGCAGCAGCCACGGCCTTCCCTCCTCTCTTCGCGGTGGCTGGCGCCGCCCTCTTTTGGGGCGCCTTATTCGTGCTCGTGTTGGACACCATCTGTTCCCCACAACACAAACACCGAAATCAATCTACTTCCACCAAAGAGCTACATACCCACTATTTTGAACACACCTTTCAAACACGCCACCCAATAGCAGGGGGTTCCACAATATATTTTGACAATCTGAGCCGTTCATTTTGTAGTTCAGGATGTGTAAATCAGTCATGCATGCAAAACACCAAATTGATCGGATATATTCAAATCAATTGATTAAGAGATAGTAAATTTTAACAATCCATATGGAATACTATATTACGATTGCTACCAATGCCCGATCAACCTAGTTCTTTGCATGAGTAAAGTTAATGTTGAGACCTACAAATTGTCAAAATATGTTACGAAACTCACTCTACTAGGTGGTGTATTCGTCAGGTGTGTTGTATTAGGCGGCGACCTAGGCGTGTACGTTGAATTTCCCTTGTAACGAATCGATCCGAAAATCAGAGACAACAGAACTAGTAAAAGCAAAAATGAAAAGTATAATGGGATGTAACTTACGTTGGAGAACTGAAGTTGAGATGTAGGGTTTTGTGTCCAAAAAAGAGCACTTTCTCCTGAGGTTTTCTCGACCTTAGAAATGTCGGCAGATGAGGGAGAGAGAGAGGAATGCCCAGGTAGTAGAGAGAGAGAGAGGGTTTGAGGTTCAGTACTCCAAAAGCAGCTGTCTATAAACAGCTTCCACTCTGAGATACAGAATGCTGATTGGCTGGCTGAGGAAAAAACATACTCCAAAGTATTCTCAGAGAGAGGACTTCATTGTTAAGCAAACATGACATCACTCGTACCGTACGGCATCCACTTACCTCACATGTGTGATGTCATAACCCAAGGCATAAAATAGGAGTAAAAAAGGAAATGGATATTTTTGGAGTAATCGCGAACCTGGTCGGTTTGGGTTTTGAGGGAGATTTTTAAAAGTAATACTCCATTCATCCCAATTTAATTGTTCCTAGTTCTATTCTAACCGGATAAAAAAACTAGTTATATTTTTAAATCGGTAATGAATTTTATATTAAATATGGATATGGTTTGATAGATCTCGATTAGTTCTATAATACAATATTTACCAACTCATATAAAACATTATAAATTACGAGATATAATCAATTGAAAAGTAGCACGGACTCCCAAAAAAGATAATTAAATTGGGACGTAAGGAGTAAGTGGAGAGAAAATAGATAGAGAATTTATTGAAGACCCGTAAAACGAACAAGCTCATGTCCCAATAAAATGTGGAAATAACATCCACATTTGACTCTTGATGATTTTGTGTGTTAAGACAAAAAAACGTTAAAAGTGGGGGTTCGCAAATTAAGAGTCAAATGAGTGTTGTAGTGATGTAGTGATGTAGTTAAGATGTGTGATAATGTGAGTTACTCCCTCCGTCCCATAATGTAGACGTTTTCGGGATTGCGTCTTATTTTTAAATTGCCTATATTTTATAATGTTCTATGTGATTTAAATTTTTTTTTATAGTAAAACTAATTAAAATATATCAAAACAAGATCCGTATTGTTTATAAAAAAAATATTACGAATTAAAAGATATAGACAATTTTTTCATAGGACTAGAATAGTAAAAATGTCCAACTTTTTGGGACAGATGGAGGGATGAGAGGAGGGGGTGGGTCCACATGCACACATGTATATATTTTCATACTCTTTGACGTATCATGCAAAGGTACCACTTCGAGCATCTCCAATCCAACACCCTCCAAATCTCTATTTGAAAGGATCAAATTAATCTATTTTATTTGAAAAGTAGATTTAGAGGATTGTACTATTTATCTCAACTCCAACCCAACACTCTATTTCTCAACTCCAACACATATTTGGAGGAGATCCTCTATTTTTTCCTTCATCCTCTATATTTAGAGGATCAAAGTTCATCCTCCCAAATGGAGGAGAGTTTTAGAGGATGGGTTGGAGAATGTTTTTCCTCCAAAATGAAGAAATGGAGTATGGATTGGAGATGCTCTAACCGCATCTTGCATGAGAATACGGAGTGTCCATTTCCTTGTGCTGATAAATCTGGCATATAAATTTGGTAAATGTCCACATGTGAATATATAAACGTATTTTTTTATTCAAATTTCTGTCTTCAATAGAAAAAAGAAGAATAATTGTCCTTATGTGTATGTACATTAGCGATTCAAATAATGGAAAAATGAACAGCCTTCAAATACAGGCATAGGAAAGTAAGAATGGAACTAGATTAATCGGTTATATTCTTTATTGGAAAATGATATTGGCACTCCAAAAATTGATGGAAGCACTCCAAAAAATAAAAGAAAGTGGCTTTAGAATTACACTGATTTTAGAGTGCCTGCATCAATTTTTGAAGTGTCAATATCATTTTCCTTCTTTTTAATCACCCCAAACATACCATTGTTGGCACCGATGGTACGTAAATGTAATATGCTGGTTAAACAAAATTATTCTCAAAGTCATTCCAAAAGAAGATTTCCATGCAATGCACAGCTCTGTTCAGTTATTTTCGAAATTTCTCATGATAGTTTGAATTTGTTGTATTAATAATAGATCAGAAGAACAACATCAATTGCTAATATGTACATTGCATTTCTCTCAAGAAAATTACAAAGAAGTTCCTGAATACGAGAACACAAAATAGTACTCCGTAGTGATTGGAAATGAAGGGACGGTATGTGTTCAAATATAGAGATATTACACGAACATTTGGCTTGGAGGCAGCAATTACTGTATTTGAGAAGTCAGATTTCATCTTGTTAAACTGAGTCAAACGCGGTGGAAGAATGTTGTAAAGAAGAACCCGAAAGCACGTGCTGCTGCAAGGACAAACAACAGAAGCAGAACCCTAGTTCTCACTCGAAGCTCTACCAAGCATGGCGGCAGCCTCACATACAGATGCAGAACGAGGAACAGAGAAAAAGCTAGAAGCAGCCAACACACTGAGTCCGAGTCCTACAACGATACGCTTTTCACAGACCAGACACCAAAAATGGCCAGTTCGGGCAGTGAAGTTGCCAACTTTAAACTTGTCAAAGCATTTGCAATTGCTGGAAGGCACCAATTGAGCATTGCCATTGTACCTGGCAATTGCAGCCGCTCATATGCTTCCTTTTGTCTGTGTTTGCTATCCTGCACAGTAAAATTTGTAACCAGGAGCAGACGAAATCATAATTTTGTAACGCCAATATCAGGACAAAAGGACCCTAACCTTTGTTTGAGTAACATCTAATCTTAAAGGAGACATGAGGACGAGCTGGTACACACTCTACACATGGCCACTGCTTTAATCATGTTAGACTTGGCCGCATCCAACAGTGGGTCTGCCTGGATAGCCTTGTTGAAGCAGTAATTGGCTTCCTCCCATCTACCCTCAGCGACAAATACAAGACCCAGATTGTTATAAGCAGGAGCATAGCCAGGTTGCAATTCAAGAGACTTTGAAAACATTGCCTTGGCAAATTGGTATTGCTTTTGCTGCCGGTAGAGATTTCCTAAGTTGGAAAATATAGTGTGTGCCTGTTTGGCTGTTGCCAATGACAAAGCTCGCTTATACACTTCTTCAGCTTGTGATGAAGTCTCTGATAGTTGCAGTGAGATCCCTAGTGATGGAATAAATTTCACACAAGCATAACCAAAAGAGTCAAAGTCCCAAGAGGAGAAAAAGAAGAAAATATCAAGAAATGCAACCCAAAGAAGAAAAGAAAAGATAATAAGGAATTCTAGGAAAGCTATCGATACCAAGATTTGACCAAGCATAGCTGCACTCCTTCAGACGGGCAACTGCAGCCTTGAGGTACTTTTGTGATGTTTTGAATTGTTGAGTACAAAGACTATGAACGCCAAGTTGGTGCCATTGGACGGGATCATCCGGGTCCTCTGCGATAGCCTGGTTCAAATGAAGATACACGATAAGAAGAAATGAAAACACTAGATGCACAAAGAATGCTAACTCCCTATACCACTTCCTAAAGACATACAAAAGTTCTACTATAAGCCCCTTGAATGCTACGTTGAATGTTTGGCCCCCAAAACAGTCCGATAAATGTTATCTTTGATCCAATTCTATCAGCCCACAAACCAGTGGTAACTGTTAAGGGCAAACCGATCTATCCTAGATGGTGCCTATGTCAGACTAAAAATTTCATGTAAAATGCCACAACAGATTGGTAACGAAGTTAGTTACTCCTATTTTCAATCTCTCTTAAAGGCTTAAAGCTATCCAAAAGCTACTTGAGTGGGCAAGTTTGTCACAGAGATATTGTCATTGTTCTTCACAATCTCTGAGCCTCTAAGTTATAAAATTAAAGCAGAAAAGAATGTAACCTGTTTTAAACTGTATATGGCACGCTCTTCGGCCTCAACCAATTCATTCTGTTCAATTTCAAATCCTGCTGCGATCTCATGTTGGGCCTTGTGGACCATTGCAAGCCCGGCCCACGCTATGGGAGGTTCAATGAAAACAGAATCTCCTTCTTTAAGTATAGAAGCCATTTCATTTCCAGCCCAGGATAGCTGTTCAGCAGGATTCTGAAACATTTCTGCGTCCCGGATCCGGTGGACTGCAACAGCATATCTTGTAGCAAGGCAATTGGGCTCCAATTTTGCAGCCTAAAGAGTAATAAGCAATAAGAAAAAATAGTAATGGCCTACTAAAAGGAATGAAAAGACTATTATGACGAAGAACAGATGTATATTACTAGAAAGCTTTCACTGTTGATAAGAGAACAAGTGAGGCAAAAACTACATTCTCATTATACTCGGAAAAATCTGACCAGAAATTGTAAGATCACAGGAAGGAGATAATAAGTAGTAATCTGAAAAAGGAAGAACAAATTTTTGGACCGGACCTTCTCCAAGCATTTTCCAGAACTTTTATGATCACCGGACATATAATATGCATTGGAAAGATTTCCCCATAAATGGGCTGCTTTTGAATCCATTTTTAGTGCGGTTAACAAGCATTCCTTTGCAACATTGGCAGCTGTAACCTGATCCCCTGAAGCCCCATCACTAGCATTTGCTCCGGTACCTGAGTAACAAGAGGGAGATGCGTGAGGATGAGACTTTGACATCCCCACTAGATATCATCATGGAAAGATAAAGTGACACTTCATAAATAAATAAAAATATTTCCCACCACTATCATACAGTCCCATGCAAGCATTCAAAGTCACAGGCCAATAATGTTAGAGCATGAAACATTAAGTCAGAACAATCAAGATTTTACCTGCAACAACTGAACCATATTTACATAGGAGAATGGCAGCATAGTTGACTAGAGCAGCAGGATGGTTCTGATCTTTCAATATCAGCTCTTGAAAACATTTTGCTGAAAGCTCCAGATTCCCACTAGAAATAGATTCAAGAGTAAACATTTGAAGAATCAGAAAAACATTATGGTTAGTTCATGCTAACTGCAGGTATAATTACATTTTTTTTAACCGAAAAACAGATTACTAAGATATCTGTTTAAGCAGTCAATTGCTTCAATATTGTTATTCCACCCAATAAGAATGGGACTTCTTGGATGTAAAGTGAATTTGGGGAGGTGGGGTGGACAATGTCCATTAGGGCAGGAAAATGCAAATAGTTGGTCATGTCTAGTCTTATCCCCCTCAGCAGCCTCCTGTGGGTTAAGAGAGAACTTGCAATGAAGCACCCACAAAGAATGGAGTGACGTTTCCTAGATAAATCAAACTGAATACAAAACTGAGAGACAGATATGAAGCAGAGATAGCTAGTGGTGAAGCCAACTGCAATGAGAATCGCTGCTCGAACAAGGAATGGAGTGATAATGCACAAACACTAAAAATGGGTCCAAACGGTTGACAAAACTATAAGCCAATTGACCAAAAGAAGGATTAACTTGTATGATGCCGAAATGATGATGTAGAATATCCTACGAGTACTAGCATCAATGATGAAATTACTGAATTACTCACTGGAAACTCGTTTCAATCGAGAACTATGTCGAAGACTGAGATTTGTTGCGGCAAGTTAGCATTTCCTATCAGCTTCGCTCGTGTATTGAGCATGATAAGAAAGCAGGAAGCCACAAACAAGTTTTAGGGACATCTTCCAACATACATAGGGGACAAGTTTAGCTTTTTCTCATCTATTACCCTTCTGTTAACATGAAGTAGCAGTTTTTCTTATGGTTGTTAAAATTTCAGATCACTCCCTATTCTTATGTACAACCTGCAGGCTGTAGGTTATTACGGTTACCATCGTGTTCAAGTAACTCTCTGAGTGATTCCCTTTTAATGTTTTGGTTCTCTCACTCAGCACTTGTAAACTAGAATCATTTAAACCGAGTATGACAGAAAAGCATATACCCTCTTACCTTTGAAGGTAAGCAATCCCAAGGTTTCCAAGGCAGTCCATGTTGTCTGGAACTATACTTAATAAAGATGCCAACACTGATATAGCATTCTACAAGAATAGTATAAGCCATAGTAAATAAAAAGATAGAAACAATGGTAAAGAAAAACTAGAAACAATGGTAAAGAAAAATTAGAGTTTGGTACCTGCACACGACTAGTTTTAAGAAGTATGATGCCTAGAGTATTCCAAACAGATGCCTGTCTAATATCCGACTTCATTGACTCCTTCAACTTACTAAGAATTTCATCAAGCTCTTTAGGTTCAATTCCCCTTTCTGGATTACAGTCCCCTGAAGTTCCAAGTAGAAGGCACTACAGAGGTACAAACATTTGTTCCTGATGGTTAACTATTACCACAGTAATTCACTAAATTCATTGCACCGAATTAAGGAGAATATGAACCTTTATGTAACAACTAATGCACCTGAGCATGGTGAATCTGAACCAGTGAAAGAAACTCTGGTCGGTCAATCTCTTCTTCACTGCGAAGTAAAATCTCTGCTGCCTTCTCGTATGACGAAACCGCCTAAAACACATCCAACTTGAATTTAAAGCATTGTTTCTTACACCAAAGTAAGAAATGAGAAATTTATGAAAGCTACCTTTTGTGGCTGACCCATCCGTTGATACATTAAGCCCAATATAAAATGAGCATGGGCATTTTTCGGCATCTTCCTTGCAACGTGTACCAATCCCTACATGCATGGACCGTATTGGTCAGATGATATACTAAAACTGATACTAAGCATACATCTAACCCTTTGCATTCACAAATTCTAGAAGGAAACTTGGAGGAGCAAAAAGGTCTATCCATAAGCAGATTGATTGACACGCCTTGAAAAAATACCAACACATTACTCAACATTCAATACACTGATTCTCATACACTTGGTAACTCTCTTACCCCAATCATGCGTTCAAAACACCTACTGACTAACCCGAATCGCCGAATTAACTTACAATTTTGCATCCTTATAAGCCATCTAAAAGTCAAAAAGAGAATGAGAGGATGTGTATGCGGTTGTTGTTACATACTGCCCTATGAAGTGGATAGTGCAAATCACAAACCAGAAAACCAAGACATAGAAACGAAGCAAAAATGAAGAACCAAAATTGATTGAAGGGATGACAAGAAAACTCACTGTTTTAAGGCTGCTCACTTTCTCCTCACGTGATGAGGAAACCCCTTGACCATGCTGATCAGCATCTGCATCAGCTCCACAATCAAGAGGGTACTCTACCTTACTAATTCTTGAACGGCATTTTGCTGACTTTTTTAATTGTTTACCTTCTCCATCCGCAATATCAGCGTCTTTGCTAATTAAAGGTCCTTTATCATGATTATTTTCAGAATACATCAACCTATGTAAACATGGAAACTGCAAATATAAAATCGCTCTAACAACCACTTAAAAATCAGTAACATGAAATCGTACACTCCTCTACAATACTACAACGCAATCCTATCTGAACAAAATATACAACATCGATGATTAGTTACTCATTGCAAGTGGAGTGGTAACTAAGCACTTTGGTCTCCCTCTCAAGTCTCAAGTGCTACGTCATCCTCAAATATCACACTCATCTTATATTCGTCGAGTAAATGTTGATGGAGATGGCACGATGACGGGGCATCTCCACTCTTTACACCATTATTGACCCACACTTAAATTTGAGCAAAAAACCCTCCAAATAACCTTACAATTCACCACTCCTGTACTCAAACTCAAATTCCAAGCGGTTTTACTAATTTGTTTAACCCAAAACCAACAGAGATTCTTTCTGTTAATTTTCTGAAGCCTCTTTGCTACAATAAAACTTTACTACTACTATTGCCAGTAATGAAGTTTTTACTGGAATTTATTCTTAGATTTGGGCTTGCACTTTCACTCAAATTAAGTAAAATTTTGAGCAAAGGCCCGCAGACGGAGAATAATTAAGTTACAATGGTCATTTGTAACGCTCTCCTCACTTGGTGTTGGACTGACACATTCATGGGACTAACCTATATGTGAGAGGCCGTTATAAATAACCGTGCAATCCAAATTTTTTCCCCGTAGACCAGTCTGACAAATTATCTGCTCAACAAAAGCCTAAACAATGTTTCAACAACACAATTTCCGTTTCTTTTCCTCAGTGTTCTCAGAACCCAAACAGGTTAATAATACTAGGGTTAGTGTGCTAACCCTAACAGAAAAAATCTAGTTCACAAAAACTAATTTCGGGAAAACATCGGACATTTTTTAATCAACAACAAAATCAAAACCAGAATTAAGAATCGAAGGAAAACTTGACAGGAATAATAAGGAAGGGAGGAGAAGAGTAAGATACGAGGTGAAATCTGGAGCAGTGGAGACGGGGGCGTAATCGTTGCCGTCGGATTCAGTTAGGTCAACGTTGAGGTCAGCTAAGACGAAGGATTTGGAGGCCGCCGCCGGCGTATTCGATCTATCGTCGGCGGCGGAGTGATCTGTGACGGCTAGTTCGGGTGCCATTTCGCAGCTGATGAGTCTCAGAAGAATGAAAGCAAACCAATATATAGGCTTTGGTGAATTTGGATAAATGGAGCCATTTATATTTTTTTCGCTAATCAATCGGACGGGATTTGGGATACTGTCAACGTTTGCGGTATGTATCGTAGAGGCTGCTAGTGCATATGCTAGTATTTGAATTTTGATGATAATTTTGGCTCATTCTTGTATTTGCTATGGAATAGTTGAAATGACTCCGGGCTTTGAAGTGAAATTGACGATTGTTTAATATTCACAAAAAGGAATATTAATTACTTGTTACCAAAAATAATTGTAAAGCTGTGGACGATTTTTTAGATTACTTTTTTTTTTTGGGTAAAATTTTTAGATTACCTTTGCTTGCCCAAAATTTTAGTTTCGGATTTTTAAAATATCATTAGTTGCTTTACGTGGGAATGAAGAAGTGTATATTTCGGTGGTAGCCTATTTGGCAAAGATGAGTGGCTTAATGCCCTCACTTCCGTACACGGACCTAGATTCGAGTCCTCAGGACTTCGTCTTTCATAACGGGTAAGGAGCCCCCATAGTCATGCCCAAGAGGCTGCCTACCCTTTTATTAATCACAATTGGTTGTTTAAAGGATCTCTAATCTAGCATTTGTTACTCTTGCAACGCAGCGGATAGTTTTCCAAATAACAAGTCACTCCCACAATTTTAAGCTTTTAAATGAGTAATCAATAAGTTTGGGAACACACCTTCAAATTTGTTCGGATCGACACACACGCACACGATTTACGAGTATAAAACAGTAAAGAATTAACACAGAGATATACGTGGTTCCCCAAAACCGGGTACGTCTCCGCTCCACTCGTTCAGCTCCACTCCGCTTCGGCATCTAGCCTTCTTTCTAGAACCCTTTAGTATCTCTCCATACTTACATATAAGCCATAGTTCTAACAAAATTACACATACTAACTATACCTCTCTCACATATGTGTAAGTACCATCTCACAATTAAATGTATAGGTTCATTTCGGACCCACAAACAAATGATTGGAACCGTCTATAATTTGCAAATTTGCAATTTCCTTAACAAATGATCGGAACCACCCATAGTTTGTAAGTTTACAATTTCCTTAATATGCCGATCGTTGTTGTGAGCTCGAGATGAGCCCACAAAATTACAAACTGGACAGGACTGGAGATGAGCCGGTTCCCTACCACATTTAGGCTTTGTTTGGAACTCAAGAAAAAAATGCAAAGGAAGAGAAAATATTTAAAAGAGAAAATGTGAGGGTTTCTGTTGTTTGGTTTTTTATATATAGTAGTCCCCAAAAAAAAAAAGTGCAAGGAAAACAACTTCCCGTCGTTTGGTTTCAA
This sequence comes from Rhododendron henanense subsp. lingbaoense, assembly GCA_020567845.1. Taxonomy (NCBI): domain Eukaryota; kingdom Viridiplantae; phylum Streptophyta; class Magnoliopsida; order Ericales; family Ericaceae; genus Rhododendron; species Rhododendron henanense. The sequence continues at coordinate 7,959,285 of CM036322.1, forward strand.
TAGGAAAACAGTGAGAAGCTTTTCCTTTTCCTTTCTTGGTGCCCCCCTTTTTTTTTTTTTCTCCGTTTCCTTCCTCTCTACTTTCAGATATTTTTCATCAAAAATTCTTTCCTCTCTCCCTCCTCTAACAACCAAACAGACAAGGGGGAAATTTTTTAGTACTAATTTTCCATTCTTTTTACTGAGACCAATTTGGTGTGTATCTAGAACCTCCCATGGGGATATATAGAGAGAGGTGGATGGATGGATAAGGACTTCATCCAAGCGGTGTCACTCCGAAGAAAAAACCCTAATCAAAGGCCATCGTTTTGACGCAAGGGAAAAGAAAGAGCTGGCTATAGGCAATATTTCTCTTTACGATATGTAATGACGCTTCCTGTTCTTTAATGAAATGAATTGCCGTACGTTCAAAAAAAAGAAAGATATACGCCACTGTATTGATAGGTCGAGACCTCGACCCCAATTATGTATAAACCGAGCACAAACGAGAGATATCTGAGAAAAACTCTATTATGTATAAATCACATATATAAGTATGAAAAACCTCACCGGGATAGCCACAAACCGGTATCCCCACTCCTCTATCTCTCCCTCACTCCGGTGGCTCTCCGACAGAGTATCCGAGCATCTCCGAGGAGCACCGCTCCCCCGACGGGGGAGCCACAAACCAGCTAACTCTCTACTCTCTCTCACGTCTGGCACACACACAGTGCACACTTGCACTTTTATACCACAGGGGGGAGTGATCCCCTGTGGTCACACCCACCCACTAAGGCTGTACCCCAACATGTATTTGGTTGTGTGTTTTTCCAATGCCAAAATCCTCACCCACAAAACTCGTTTTAGTTGCTATCTGTGTTTTTTCTGTTCTGCAATTTTAAGTGCTATTTAACTCTGCTTTGTATTGAACATCTGTAGACACTCCATTTGAAGTCCGTAACGCTTAGGCCTCCCGCCAAGCGGCTGATGATGGGAATGTTGCTTTCGATTATGATTATCCTAGAAAAGTGATCTTGATGCATTGATGTTCAAAGGTAGCCAGCCTTCCATCGTTTCTTTCAAAATGTTGTTATCAAGTTCCAATCTTTCTTTTAAATCATGGTGCGTCCCATACTAAAATATATTTTTGAAAATCGTTCAGTCTTTTTGATCCATAAAATGATTCATTTTTAGCCCACAAAAAAGTCATATTTTTAGCCTAAATCGTCACTATTTTTGACCCAAAAATCAGCCCGGAATGCGTCAGAATGGACTCGAACCTGACTCAAATCGAGTGAGGCCTGTCCAGGCCCATAAAAGTGCCAAGGCCAGGCTGACTTTTATGGGTCGGTTCGGCGTCGTTTTGTGTTTTGTTGCCTCGAACTCCGTATTTTCAATATTTTTCACAGTCTCACACCGAAAAATTAACCCTTTTTTTTCCCCGCGGACAACTGGACAAGCCTATATCAACCCCTTACCTCTATAGGTCTAAGTTCGTTCAAAAACATTTAGAGCTCTGGTTAGAGGTATACATGGAGCAATTCATGGTCACATGAACACCCCAAAATTTTTTTTTGCTTAGAGAATGTAAAAATTATGGGCTAGACTTGTTTTGAACACCCAATTCTAATAATCTTGAACATCCAACTCAAAAATAATTGAACACCCAACAACCAATTTGAACACTCAATCACAACTCAATTACAGCCCATCAATCCAGGCAATTCATACTTGAACACCTAATACATTACCTCAAACAAAACTCACAATCCTAATGGAAAAAAAATTATAGTAGTAAAAAAATATAGAGAAAAAGAAGTGGTTTAAGTACTATGCTTAGGGTTCTCTAAAAATTTCTATTGTCAATAGTCTAAATGTGTTAATTTCGCATTCGTGACAATAACTACTTTAATTATTTTTTTTCTAGTTAGCTTGTAGAATTACAGACAAAGCTTTAAAAAAAATCCAACTACATTGCAAAACCCCGTTAACTTGAATGATAATATTCCTTCAACTTTAAGGCTACGATAGAAAATGTCGTCATGTCATCCAAACGAACAACATATTTTCAAAAAGGTCAGCCTCACTACTGTCTACTACGCAATACAACAACTTAAAAAAAGTTAGAATTTTTGTTAAATAATATAGTGCATACTTTTAAGTTCTCATTTTGCCTCATAGTTAATTGTTTTAGAATAGAGGTAACGTTTTTTTGTCCGCACTATTTATACTAATATACGAGGTTTCGCACATATATTATTGGTCAATACACCAGCTAGTAGAATTAAGGTAATTTATGAACACCCTATTACAAATTCCTGGAGCCGCCACTGGCTCTGGTTCAAAAAAGTTTAGAACCATTTGGTTCATTCGCTGCTTGAGAGCTAGTTGAGATTTCCTAGCATTCGAGCATAGTAAAGTCTTCTATATGCTGTTAGGCTACTGAAGGGATCTTGCATCAAGGTTGCTCCTCTACGGGCAATCTAGTTCCAATTTTCGCTCAATTCATGAGGGCGATTGGCTTGGTCTCGTGGAGTTAAGGTATGTTGTTTGTTCTTATTTTCATTTTTTTAAATGTATTTTCTTTATTGTCTAGTTCTTTTAGTCTAGTTGCTATTTAATACTCCATCCGTTCCAATTTCGCTCCGGGATTCCCACTTTTTAAGAGAGCTCAATTATTACATGCACAGAATTTGAATTTTCCATGTTTGCCCCTCAAATTTGAATTCAAATCAAAAGTTGCAAAACCAATAAATGAATTTGGAGGAGGGCAAAAAGGGAAAATAGGATACTTTTTGTTGTTGATTTTGAAAAGTGGACAATCAATTTGGAACATCCAAAAAAGGAAAGTTGGACCTTCAAATTGGAACGGAGGGAGTAATTGTTTAGTTAATTACTATTAGTTAGTCGCATGCTTAGGATTTATTTTATGTTCTTGCTTAGTTCATGCAAGTTTTGGCCTTTTGATTCGTTTTCATATCGCATGCTAGTATAGCTCTCATTTATGCATGCTAATTACTATTAATTAGCTGTTCTGCCCTCATGGTTTATCCATGAGTTGGTGTTGATGCATGCGGTTTCTTAATTGGATTACTTTTCTAATTTGACTCGATTTTCTAATTTGAAAAGTTTTCTAATCGGGTTACTTTCCTAATTTGGTCGGGTTTCCTAATTTAGAAAGTTTCCAAATCCGGTCAGGTTTCTAGTTTTAGCTAGTTTCCTAATTTGTTCATGTTGCATGATAGTTTAATTTAGCTCAGTCCAGTTCAGTCCTATGATCATGCATGTTTCGTATTTCCGTTTAGTTGCATATTTAGTTCAAAGCCTTTTGTCGTATGCACCCATTTAATTCAGGCCTTTCATATGCTCGTTAGTTTTAAGGTAACTTCCCCTAGAAGTAAGGACCCTTTTGACATTCGCAACGGCGGATTAATCATTTTTGTGTGCTAGTTTAGATCTAAGGACCATATGAGGACCTAAGGATGGCTGTTAATCATTACTTTTGGATACATGATGATGATGAGTTGTTCATCTCTAGGCCCTCATCCATAAAATGATAAAATGTATGCTTTTTTTTCTTTTTTTTTCAGTGTGCTGCGTTTGACGAAGGTAGTTTTCAAATGATTTTTTCCTTATGCAAAAGACTACTTTTTCAAAAAGGTGTTTACTAAAATCTACCTATCCGCTTGCTTGAGTCCTGTGCATTTAGGAAAGAGATGATTTGAACCAATGGTGATGAGTAGAGGCCAATCATCGGATTGGGCAGAGTGGCTGCCTAACACCTTCCCACTCGGTACCTTAGCCCCCAGACCCGTTTGTGGTGATGTAAGGATCAAGCCTTTTCGCAGAGTCATTTTATGATTCTTGGACCTAAACCAAGTGGCAACTCTGAGTTTTGTTGAGTACTTGTTTTATTACGAGTATTTGACAGTGTTGTGCCGGTCATCGTGTTTCAATAAAGTCTTATCACACTTGCTCAGCCACGGGAGCTTTCCCTCCCCAGAAGCGGCAGTGCTCACAACATCATGTGCAATTGATTTTGTACGCGCTTGTGTGGAACTCATACTGTTTTCAATTCAATTTGCTTTCAAGAGTTATTGTCTCGGCTTCATCATGGAGGCCTTGAAAGCTCATGTGCAGTCAGGAGGGTGAACACCAGTGGCACTGAGTGAATACTTCATCTGCCTATTCTTCCCCTCAGTTTTTGAGTTTTCTCTTTCGCCTTGGGTAGAATGCAATATCTCATATATGGACCGAAGACCATCTCCAGCAGGGACGGATCCAGGAATTCTCTCTAGTGGGGGCACCAATTTGTACTACACTTGAACAAAAATTTACAATCAACCACAATATAAATTTAAACTTCATCATATGAGAAAAGGGAAATAATTTCAAAAAATTCCTAAAAATAAACCCAAAAAGGGTTATAATCCCTTTACAGCTTCTCTAATGAAAGCCACCATCAAGGGGCAAAATTGGAAAAAATAATGCTCATGTTTTTTCATTAGTGAATTATTTATAATGTGATTGTGTGTGCTTATAACATTGTCCAAAAAATTAAGTGTTCCAATTTTTAATCAATTTGAATAGATACAAAGATCTTTTTTTCTGATCGATTCATATGAGAGCCGTAGAACCAAATGAAGAGGCAGAAGAGCAAATACTTAAGTGCTCCAATTTTCAATCCGTTTGAATCGGTACGAAGATCTTATGTTTTTTGATCATTTTATCCTAAAGGGTCATAATTAATTTTTGGTTCTAAAACTCTCAAATGAGAACCCTAAGAGAGCCGTAGAATTAAATGAAGAGCAGATACTTAAGTGTTTCAATTTTCAATCCGTTCGAACCGATGCGAAGATTATATTTGTCTGATCATTTTATCCTTAAGAATCATAATTAATTTTTGACTCTAAAACTCTCATAATTAATTTCTGGTAATTTATTTTTAAAAAAAAGTTGAATTGAGTGGGGGCACGTGCCCCCACGTGGCCCATAGTGCATCCGCCCCTGATCTCCAGTCCTTCCCTATTTTAAGACCCAAACCCAAAGTTTGAGTAAAATCATCTCCAATCATGATCCAAACCCTTCCCCATTTTTGAATTTTACCAATTTCCTCGCCCAAATTTAGGACAATCTAGACTCATACCCAGATGATGTCGAAGACATTCAAAGGATCAACCATTTTCATGTCTCAAAAACTAGTCCTGCCTGCTCTTTGATTTGCTCCACGATGCTCTCAAGCTCAACGGCGCCGACATCTCTCTGCTGCGACTCCTCGAAAAAATAGCCCTGACTTCCACCATGTCTCTTCCAACCTCCACATGAGACGTTCGGAGCTACGTTGGAGCTGCCAAATGATAAATTTGGATCAAAATAGGGTTTTGCCATTGGAGATGCTCCTATCCAAAATGAGTTTTTCCTCAAAATTTGACCCAAATTTGGAGAAGAGAAAGAGTAAGGACTGAAGATGTTCTAATCTGCATGATTGTTAGTTTGAACATCTATGTACAAGTCAGCTCTGCTACCTTCAAGAATGCTGCCACAAGCAGAAGATTTTGACACTGGGAGCACCGGAGAAGCCCCCGCTCGTCACTAATCTAATTTCCAAATAAGAATACAACTGCTGGACTTTCTCCAGATTTGAAAGAGGGATACGATACTCATTAGATGTGTGACCAGGACAAGCCACATTGGAACACCTAATAGAGTACTCACCAGTGGTGGGGTGACTGATCGTGCAGATCGAGTCCCCAACCTTGCACTCAAAGGCTATGGGGAATACGTGTTTAATTCCAGATCTAATTATAACATTTGGTAGGTGGCATATAGCCAAATCAGTTACAGTGTCTATGGCAACTGGTTTTAACTTTTCAAAACCCTAGTTAGTTTTCCCGCTAGGTGGAAAAGTATCTGTTGAGACTAGGACTTGTGCCGAAACCAGCTTCCTTATTTTTGAAGATGGCTTGGTGGCTACTAATTCCCACCTAGCCTGCCATCTTCATAAGGATGATGGAAATTCCATTTTTTTGATCTTTGGCTAATGTCTTTAGGGAAAACTAACTAGGGTTTTGAAAAGTTAAAATCAGTTGCCATAGACGCTGTAACTAATTTGGCTATATGCCAACTACCAAATGTTATAAATAGATTTGGAATTAAACACATATTCCCCCTAGCCTTTGACTGCAAGGTTGGGACTCAATCTACACGATCGCTCACCCCACCACTGGTGAGTACTCTGTTAGATGTTCTACTGTTGCTTGTCCTAGTCGCACATCTAATGAGTATCCTATCCCTCACCCCAATTTGATGAAAGTTCAACAATTTTACACTTGGAAATTGGATTACTGACTACCGGGGGCTTCTTGGGAGCCCCATTGTGAGTTCTGCGGTAAACGTTATAGGAATACATCAATCTTCAACAAAGAACGCAAATGTGGGGATTGTCAGCCATGAAACCTTAAGTTTTGAACTTCAAGATCTTATTAATTGGTCAAAGAAGAATTCGGGTGTCTTCGTTCATGCGGACAGGGTGGATGGTGAAGTTGTTGAGGAGGAAGAGGTTGATGAGGAGGACAAAAATGAGGATTGGCCATGCTGAAACTGCTGCTGTTTTTTAGTTGCTGTTTTTTTCCTCTGGAAGATATTAGTATTACCAGAAAAACACAGAGGGCCAATATGATTATGCTCTGTGCCAAGTGTCAAAGAAACTAAAATGCTCCACTGATTTTCATTTCAGAAAGTCTAAGGGTACAGCAAATCTGTGCACAGATTGTGCACAGATTTTGTTGTGGGGCCCACCACGGGTCCCACACAAATCATCCGAGCCGTTCATTAAATGTAAAATATTTTTTCAAGGGTCTCCGTAAAAACTAAGCTCAATCCGATACCTATAGGTGCTCGATCCAACCATATAACTTTTCATTATCCGGAAATCTGAATGAAAAGTTAGATGGTTGGATGAAGCACCTATAGGTATCGGATTGAGCTTATTTTTTACGGGAACCCTTGAAAAAATGTTTTACATTTAATGAACGGCTCGGATGATTTGTGTGGGACCCGAGGTGGGTCCCACAACAAAATCTGTGCACAGATTGCTGTACCTGTAGCAGCGTTCTTTTCATTTCCTGATTTTGGTGTAATGAGAGAGAGAGAGAGAAAATGGTGTTTTGCTCATTTAAATGATAGTCTAAACCATATTGATTGTCTTTGTTATATTTTGGTGATGTAAAGAAGGGTATGTGCTTGAAATATTGACTTGATTTCTAGAAAGCATTTTTAGGTCCAACTAAATGTAGTTAAATATTTTCAAGATTTCATTTTCAAATTTAGCTAAGCAAAGGAAAATTTTCTTTTGGTTGAAACTAACAGAGCACAGTTCCTTGATTTAACTTCCGGCCGAAACTACAAAATAGTGAACGAAAACAAAAATGCTACACTACCTCTTCGAAGAGGTAGTCTTTCAAAAATGCTTCTTGAAAGACTTTTTAATTTGGACGAAAACTCTACCCAAGAGATCTCAAAGTCTAAGGTTGGACTCCAGGAGAGCAGTCTGTGTAATCTCGGTCATCTAAAAGTCTTTTAATTTTCACGATTCAGATTTCTTGAAAGACTCTTTTTCTTTTGGGGAATGACCCTCCAAAATCATGGACATTGATTATTGCTGAGATCTCGGACGACCGAAAAGCAACTGCAGAGAAGCCAGATCTTTACATATAATACCAAGGATAAAGAAGATAATATGGTCACAAATTTGTGTAAACTTTCTTCAGATTAGCAAACAGGAAAATAAGTCGCATATGGTTCTAGTTTTTTGCCCGGTAATTGAAGTTCCGACTCCACCCCTTACAATAACCATATTGACCTTGTTCGGTTTGGTATTTGGGTTTTGGACTTTCTCTCAGCGCACGGTTCTTAATAAATTTTTTCTCAATCATTACTCTCATTTCTCTCTCTATCTCTCCACTCAAAATCCAAATACCAAAACGAACAAGGTGATTATGACTTCGCTCAGAAATTCTTCGTGATCACAAAGTGACATCTTCATAGCAGGCATACTAGTTCAACAGTAACAGCAATAAAAATCTGAAGGGGTTTGGCCAAGTGAGATTGAGAATGCAACAAAAAGTCTTGTCCCTAAGAGATTGCAAGTTCGAGAAACATTCTAAACCTTGGAGCCACTGGAGGTTTGCCCGGTCTTTAGGGCCCCGGAATTAGTCGAGGGAAGTGCAAGGTAGCCCGAACATCCAATTATCTGGAAACCAATAATAGCGATACGCTTTAATCCCCCAAACGAAAGAGAATTGGGGTGTTTCGCTCAGATCCATTCACTAAAGCGATGATACAGTATTTAAATAAATGGCATTCCCAATTGTAGGAAAAAACCCCAATTTGGTTTCAGACGATTTCAAATTTGGGCCAAATTTGAAACTCTGGCCGCAATGTGTAATTGTGTAGACCAATGGCCGCAAACTTTTGACCTTTGTAATTGTGTAATTGGATTTAAATCCGTAGCCAGGGGATCCAATTTTCACTAGCATCAGTAGAGGTTACATTCGATCGAGCAGAAGCAGAGGCCTGAGCAAAACACCTATTAAATTAACTTTGCTGTACCAGGTGATATATTTCCATTATTTCTCGAAATTAAGCAAGATGGATAAAGAATAAAAAATATATGTGCAGTCGGGGCCCGTGGCCCAAGAGTGGCTCCACCACTTATCTGAATTACATCAATCGAGACATAAACCCATAACTCTAGTAAAACCAACTGAAAGCCCATTAAGAGAACAAATAACAAAACACAATACCCTTATTCACGAGAAGAAATAATCAATCTTTGCTTTTGACAATGATTGAACCCCTAACCATCTTTGTGCGAGGATATGACTAAGTGAGCTAGCCCAAATTAATTGATCCTCATAGAGATTGAACAGTACAAGAGTGGTGTTGCCAATATCTAGTTTCTATTTCATTGTAGAAAAGGGAGAGCATTAGAGTTTGGTGTGGACTCTTTATTGAGGTTGACTCACGCTTTTAGATTTCACAAATATCTTCAAGTTTCAACGGCCAACATTCGCAAGTGGAGTGAAGTGCAATTGGTGTCTCCTTTATATTCCTATGTACATGGGCAAGGTTTGATTCCCGTAAACACTCATCCTCCTCCCCAAATCCCCTAAGATAGAGTAGATTAGGTTTAACGAATGAAAAAAAAAAACTGCCAACATTCCCAAACAGTCTCTAAATTTAGAGTATAAAGACATATGGAGAAGGAAATGATTTTAAGGGAGAGCATTAGAGTTTGGTGTGGACTCTTTATTGAGGTTGACTCACGATTTTAGATTTCACAAATATCTTCAAGTTTCAACGGCCAACATTCGCAAGTGGAGTGAAGTGCAATTGGTGCCTCCCTTATATTCCTATATACATGGGCAAGGTTTGATTCCCGTAAACACTCATCCTCCTCCCCAAATCCCCTAAGATAGAGTAGATTAGGTTTAACGAATGAAAAAAAAAACTGCCAACATTCCCAAACAGTCTCTAAATTTAGAGTATAAAGACATATGGAGAAGGAAATGATTTTAACACTCTCCTTTTCCCCATTTGCACTCCCTTTTTCACATGAAATTACCAATTTACCCTTCAAATTGAAAAAGTGACTCAAGAGGTAAAGATTGTTTACTAATTTCACATGAATAAAAGACAAGAATGGAGTGCCAATAAATAAAAGACGAGTGTGAAAATCATTTCATATATAAATTTATAGAGCACGCTATCATGGCCACGTTTCATCTTCTTTTTTTCCCCTCAAAATTTGAGTGCCCCTCAATGCACTAAAGAATGTGCTAGCGGACCCATGAATTCGTTGTAATGGGGCACATACTCATTCATAACCTTAAAGAATTTCACGTCGACTACAATTATTCATCAATCCAAAAGTTTTGAAACATATGTATTCATAGTTAAAATTTTTCATTAAGATACATCTATTCATCTAAGGAAAATAAAAAATCAATTTTTTTAAACATAAGAATTTGGTGAATCGAGTGGTGAAGCAGCGAAATACTTACGTTTTACAAAATTTTGTTCAAGTTATGTTCTTCTTGGACACTTTGTTTTTCTTATTTCCTAAGTTAATAAAAGAACTCTCATTCTCTGCAAGTGCAATTTGTCCACAACTTCATCTCCCCGTGTCGATCCGGACTGTTCATATGATAGGGCTTGTTAAATAAAATGTTCATTCAAAAATCTATGTTGATTGACTCTAAAAACCACTTATCAAACCCAGACAAAAAAAAAACCGGTCTAACCATGTTTTGCATAAATAAAATGTTCTTATCAAGTTGTTATGGGTGTCCGATCAACTTGATTTTTCGCGTGGACAAATTATTTGACAATCTCTAGTTATAAAACATCTTGGATCATCGAGAAAAGATCTGTATGTATATGAACTATACTTAATTTGCAGTCCTAAATCGAACTAGAGGTAAACTTAGATGAAAAAATACTAAGGAATTGAGTGGGGACACGTGCCCCTTAGTAAGTCCGCCACCGAATATAGCTGTAGAAATAGAAACGAGATTATGGAAGGAGAACAAGAGGATAAAAGGAACCACTTTTCTCTTTAACTCAAAAGGGAACTTTTCTCTCGTACTAATCTGCGATGTGTTCATTTTGCAAGTCAACATAGTGATTCATGATGTTAAAATGTATATGCGGTCTGAAGATATTCTATTTGTGTTTCTCTGCTTCAGGATGTACTGGTTTATGTAAATAAGATATCGCTAATGCAGTTTCCAACTGCCGATGCTATACATCATTACAACAGAAATTTGCGCACACACTTGAATTCCAGTTCAAGTGTACAAGAGGAATCGGGAAAATGGGCTGTTTTCGGGCTGATGCAGCATTGTAGTCCAGTGATAATCCTGAGGCCAACCAGAAAATGGAGCTGTGTCGAGGAGATACGATAAGGAAAACAAAGAAGCTTATGCCATCAGACAATATTGAACAGCCATACAAAACGCTAACTTATTGACGCGGCATTTCCCAACCCATTAGAATGGCAAAAGAAGACCAAATTTTTACATTCAGGAATCCCATCAAACCTGGAGTAAAAAGAAGCATCTGAAGGAATCCAAATAGTATCTCATATCTAATCCACCTCTGAGCACAGACGCACGGGTTAAAAGAGTACTAACAAGCGGATAAAAAGAGAAACAACATTAGATCAGAGAAACAAACTGAGAAGCTGTCGCGTTTCTTCTCAACAAGCATCAACTGCGCCGGAACCAAAGGTGGGCACGAGCCACCCTCTCTTCTTCGCGTGCTCTAGGTAAAACTCGTACTTCTCCTCCGCGTTCGGTATGTCAAGTGCCAAATCATCCATCCCATCCTTTATCCTGGAAAACCCCTTAGTCATCTGATTGGTTGTTATCAGCCCTTCGCCGAAGCACTCCTGCAGCAGATCCAGCATCCGATCATTCTTCTTTTCCATGGCCATTACCAAAGCCTTCTTCACAACCTCGTGGTTGAAGAAAGGCATTCCCAGATCCCGAATACACTGACAAGCTTCGCTCACCACGCCACCACTCTCGTACTCCTCCAGAAGCTTCTGTATCTTATCCTTTGCATCCTCCACCGCCCAACCGGTCCCGCCTCCCCAGCACCTCAATATCCTTTCGCCAGCGTGGCGTGCCGCTATAAGCGAACGGGCCATGTGCACGGTCTCACTGCCGCTGCAATTTGGTGGCAATTTGCAGCCGATCTCTTCCAGATTTAATGGAGCCAAGACGTCATCGATCACAGCCCTAGCCAGAAAAAGAGCGAGCTCATTAGATGCATCCAGAATGTCAAGAGCTGTATCTTCTGCTGATTCCAAAAGCATGAAGAAACCATTGACTATGTCTTCCGTTGAAAAGATCTCGATGTGAAGGGCGGATAGTAGAACAGAAGCCATTTCTTTCTCTCTGTTTTTTCTGTCCATGGCGAGGGTGATTAGCTTTTTTAAGAAGATCGGGTTGAACTCAGGAGACCCAAGATCTTCAAGGCTCCGAATGAGTTCCGGTATGTCATCAGAGAGGAAATACTCGTGGATGATCGACACAACTTCTTCCTTATATTGTCTCACCTTTTCATCATCCTTGTTTTCTACATCTCCGTTCTCAAAAGAGGATTTCAAAAATGACTCATCAAGCCAACCTTCAGAAATTGCCCTGGGAACCAAAGATTCAAACAAGGATTTTGCAGACGGAATATCGAGAGCAAGATCGTCCAGGCTTTCGGCTAACCGGGAAAACCCTTTTGCCATTTGGCTGGAACTAATGAGGCCTTCTTCTGATGCTTCCTTCAACAACTTGAGTATGAGCGGTTCTGCCGTTCGGGTCTCCATGGCAAGAACCAAAGCCCTTTTAACAACCTCATGGTGAAAGAATGATACGCTCAGTTCCCTTATGCACCTGCACGCCTCAGAAGTGTCTCCACTCTCCACATACTCCCTCAAGAGATCTGATATCTTCTTCTTCACTTCCTCGACCGTAATGTGGGTGGTGCCACCCCACCGCCGCTCGACAAGTTCAGCATGGTGAGGAGCAGAGAGATAGCTCTTCTCTGCAGTTTGGAGAACTTGAAACCCTTTGGAGGTCTCCGACACTGTTTTCTTTGCCCTTGTGAGAAAAGCTGGAGGCAGGATGTCATCCACCACGGCACGAGCTATGAACAGAGCAAGGACGTCGACAGCGTCAAGTATGTCCACTTCAAGGTCATCTGCGGCCTCAAGGAGCATGACAAAACCCTGGCAAATCTGAGATGAGCTAATGACATCAGCGTATAGAGCCGAAAGAAGAACTGAAGCCATTTCCTTCTCTTTGTCGTGCCTGTCCATGGCCATGGAAACAAGTCTCTTCACAAAATAAGGAAGGTACTGGGTAGAGCCCAGTTCTCTGAGATCAGATGCTGCCTGCTCCACATCACCAGTGCTGAAGTATTCCTCTATAATGGAAACCACGGCTTTCTTGTAATCATCCAGGGGATCACTGACAGTTGATCCAACAAGCTGATATGGTTCCTGTAGAGGTCCGGGATTAAGAAGGCAGCGAATACTGGTAGGTACCAATATCAGTGTAAAGAAATAACAAGAGAAGCTATGCAAATACAAGAGGAAGCAACCGAAACCACAAGTGCCTAGCCAAAACCATTGAGGACAGCCTGTCTATTAGACTAGTACTGAGTAATGTAACTTGAATTGAAAGTAAAAATTACCTCGCCACTGTCGTAGTTCGGATCATTTCGATCGAGATGAGCTTCACCATCCGTGTCAAGCAATTTGCCCCAGGTGCCCTTGCCACCAGCACCATCTGTAATCAATGTTCAAAAGAAAAGATTATTACAATGCGAGAACAGGCTGCTGCAAAGACGTTTTGGGACATCATTCCCAAACTAGACTAGATGGATGACAAACAAGTTGAAGAGCAAGAGTTTTTTTGAGAAGACTGTAGCCAGAATCATAAGAAGGAGAAAAATAAGACTGCTCGGACAAATCTATCAAAAGGTTATGTACTCTAACGACCACAAAAACAATTGTTTCAGCTTGGAAATCATTAAAAGGGTAAGTGCACACAAAACATACTGGGAAATAAAGCTTGACGGGAAGGCAGCTAATCTTTTTTCATGCTACAAAAGAAATAAGGAAGAAAGCCGACAACAAACAAGGAGTTATATGATATGAACATAGAATTCACTCTAGATTCTGTCAATTGTGCAGGCATATTGTTACATAGTACCTAAAAAGATGTAATATAAAATACCAAGAGATCCATTCACACTAATGCATGCCGATTGATATCAGAAGAACCATGGGGAACAATTAATTGTCATATATGGCAATGTATAGCATCAGAAGACAGCAGTACAGACCCATTCTGAGTCTAGGAAAACCAGAAATTGTACATTTCGTTGAAGGCCCAGATTTTTTCACTAACTGTTACTCTAGGAGAGGAGTTCACAAACAAAACTGGAGTTTCTGTCCCAGAAGCACATACTAAAGCCGTTTTAAACACACTTCTGACATTGCCAGATATCCCGGAGTTAATCCTACACGATCTGCATACAAAAGCAATGCTTTGGTGGAATAAGATTTTTCAGAAATATGGCCACAAGGAACACAAGAAAATTTTAATCCTATCAAATAAATGTAAAAACAGACTCCAAAAACAATGCTACTATGCTACATCATCATGTCTCTTAGATTTCAAGATATCATTTGAACAAGACTATAAAGAGATCGTAAATCATCTGCATTTCTCAAAGGTCCCGACAGCTCAAGAACACCACAGCAGTAAGACTCAACCTGCGGTCACATCCCCCACCAAAGATCCTTTCATTCTATTGCCAATGTGCATGAAGTATACTGGGAAGACTAAACAAAAGAAGAACAAACAAATATCGGAAAGTAAAGAAACTTCCAAAATAGGTAGGTCAATAAGGTGCTGAAAACGGGGAAATTTCTAAATGTTTTTGAATCATGTATTTGATAATTGCAATCTTCGGTCCATGAAAAAGAGGCACGCCTCAAATATAAAGCAACATCTAAGGTGCCAGGCAAGAATACAAAAACTCTGTGAACATAATCACTGGATAAGTTCCTCATGATCTATAGTTCTGAACCTTTTGAACCTATGTCATTCTTCTATAAGACACATGCTTCAACTCATAAACTGGAACAATTCAATTGAGAAGTAGCAACAACTATACTGTACGACCCACCAAGTTTAACATTGGACTCATCATTAACTACAACTTCTACCTTAGAAAACTTTGGATTCCCCAAATCAAAAGACTAGTCCATACTTCTTTTACCAGATATCCCGCATTACAGGACATTGTCCAAAGTCAATGAGGCATTGGCATTGACTTCCCGCAACACCCTCTCACGATTTTAGAAAAAAACTATGGTCATTCGCCCATGTCCACATTTCCTTTGATACGCAAAAGTGGTATACTAGGCCATGGGCCATGGCAAGTATGTAAATGCCAAAATGCTTGCCTTGAACCCTTTACAAACTCATGCAGGTATGATAAGCACTGCCAACTCAAGAAACCAACGGAAGGCTAAGCAATTATTTACAAGTAAAACGTGCTTTACTCAAATGTCTAATGCCTGATCTGCACAGACTGCACAAAGCAGAATAACAGAGAGGGAAAGCTGATAAATACTGCCCCACCCCAAACTTTGCAAGCTCAAAAGAACAACCGAATTGTACAATGAACTATAATTCCCCAATAGTATGGAAGCAACACAATCATGTCTTCAGCTATGTTACACGGACGCGGGTACGTGAATCCGATACAGGCGTATATCTAAGGGCGGGCAACTCAAGCCTACAAATACTATATACGTATCCAAATTTGGCAAGTGATACAGGATACGCCACCTAACAACAATTGGTCAGGATTTGAAGACTTCAAGGTGTCCTCTCCATTCAAAGCATTGCAACTTAAATGGCTTCCAAATTGATTTGGAACTTCAACTAGAAGTACGTGGGATATACATACCCCATCTAGGAAATCCATGCCACCCTCTTATACCTCAACCAAACATGGAACAAGGAGGAACTACTTTGAAAATAGCCCAATCTAGCCTATATAGCCCGGCTATCAAACATGGCCCCTGAGACAAATGCAAAAGAACAACACACAGAAAAGGTACAAGTGTACAACCACCCTAGAGACAAATGCAAAAGGCACAACCCATGATTTACATACATCTGTCTAAATCGGTATATGAAGCTATGCCAGGGAGGTTGGTACTATTTTCTGCGAGGGAATGCGCCCATAGTCCTTCTTCATATGTATTTGTAACAAATTACATCATTCTAAATTTAAATATACATTATATGATATGAAGCCACAGAGCACAAATCAAGGTTTCACAAACAAACATGAATTATAATTTTCTTTCGGCGCAAACACACGAAACGTGAAAGTGAAATAAATCTCATTCGTCCTCCAATAACATAGCCGACACACTCACCCTTCTTCACTCGCGCAAGCTTTCCGGAGTGAGTACGACGCACGTGCCTCCCCGCCACCCCGACCGCCCCTTTACCTCCGGCCGGAGCTTTTATGTGATGTTCGGAGAGCAGAGACGAGGGCGACTTCGGCGACGACGAGAGCACCTCGGAATTCTGCGTCGCTATAGTCAGCCTCTCCCGTTGTTCCTCCGTCAAGAAACCCTCGCTCGACGCCATTTACACTCACAAAATCCTAATAAACACGAAACAACGAAATTAAAAAAACAAAATAACCCCCATCGTAAAACACTAATACAAAATCACCAAACTCAAATCAAGAAACGATAATAATAGCACACGCAATGCGACGACGTTTAAACTGCGCGGATTCAATACCTCTCTGCACTTGGAGAGTAGAGAGAGAACGAGTGAGCGCGATCGAATCGAAACCCTAATCGGCCACCACCGAAAATGCAAATCTCTCTCTAAGAAAGGGCTGTTCCGTGCTTGGCTCGGATCTCGAGCCAAGAGAGAGAGAGAGATGGAGCGAGAAAGCCGCAATCCGATCCGATCTTCGAGTAAACCCTAGAGAGGAGAGAGAGAGCTGAATCCCAGATTGTGTTTTCCGATTCGTGAATACAGCGCGATGTGTGTATCGATTGGCTGGGTTAATTTATCAGTATCGGTGGAGAGAGAAACAAGAGGAGAATGGATGAGGACGAAGAGGTGGTATTTATATGGAGGCTACGGTTACACGTACACGTCATCGTCTCCAAGGCCTCTCCACGTGGCTTGGGCGCTAAAGGCCAGTCTTGTAGCCTATCATGGGCTTCCACTCGCCTGGGTCACCCCCGGTCTAGGGTTTTGGCTGTTGGGCTGGAATTACCTGGATGCCCTAGCTATAATAAAAATGAAAAAAAGGGATAATGTGATGGACACAGATGCATCATGCAGGGATATATATAAATTTGAATATGTGTGTGTGGAGTCGTTCGGTGCATGTCGAATCGATATCGTGTCGGTGGGATTCATACATGTCGGCCGGCTACGGACATATCTGTGTTTGGACATCTGCGTCCAGAAGATTTTTCAACTAGAGAGGAGATTTTTTCTTGGGAATCAAGATAGTGTTAATTGACCGTCAACAACAAGCTATCCATTTAATAAGTCTTGATGATTCAATCGGATGTCAGTAATTGCTTGGTTTAATCACGATTGTCTAAAACAAAGGCGATCGAAATTTAAATGGATATCGATGTTCCATCAACTTGATTTTTTTAAAATGAAGGCTTGGATCATCAAAATGGAATCATTGCAGGTCGCGTTCGTCTCGGTGATATGATCACATCATGTGAGAAAATCAAACGAAATGATCGATTCTCTTCAAATACCAAAACGGCTGAAGAACTGTTTTGCATTTCACTTCTTGTCAATAAGGGTGGCAAATTTAACCCATACCTATTAATCAATCCAAACTCATCCATTAGAAAATAGACCCAACCCAGCCCATTTATTAGTTGGGTTAAAATTGGTCCAACTCATTTATTAACTGGGTCTTAATTTGGTCAACTTAAATAACCCAATAAGTCATTTACATGACCCAACAAAAAAACTCCTTCCATCAGTGACAAAAACCCTTAATCAGTCGACTCTGGCCTCTCTCTCGCTCCTGTGTGGTTTGTTCAATTCAAACAAAGAAAATTTTGGAGGCTCCGGACTAATCTCAACCGTTGATGATGCGTAATGGCCCACGGGGTAGGCTTGCTTTTTTTTGAAAAAAATACAACCCCAAAAAATCACGAAAATAATTCTCCAGGATCCATAACATTTTGTGCTATTCTCATCAGTTCTTGATTACCATTGGTAGTGAATGATCATATGGTGTCATTGTTATTACAAAGAACTTTGAAAACGTTAATCATTTCACCAAAGAAAGAATATCCAATCATGCAATTTTATTCAACTTCTAACTTATAACACCATCACTTCAGGTCATCACCTCTACAAGAAATTGTGCAGGGTGGTGATTTGCTCCGTACTTCGATGGACTGGGCCTTCTTCTCCTTCGAGCTAGTCTACAAAACAAGGAACCAGTTAGTGCCGTCCAACCCGATGCTTAAGTTTAGACACTAGGAGAGAGAAAAAGCAAGCACAATGTATCTCAAATCTAGATAAGGCGTACATTCGCAGGGTTTATCCCTTAGGCTTTACAGGATCAGTGTACTTGCTCCCCTAGTAAGTCCGTGCTAGGCAAGAGGCCCGTGACGTCACCCGTAACCGTTTTAGGTAGGTGTGCATCATGCATAACGCTCTATGTCCACGTGGCCGAACGCACATTTCCGGAACGTGGCATTGGAACGCCACGTAGAATTCACTGAGCCGCTGAGTCACCTCACAGGTTGGGCATGGTTCCATCGGGTCTTTGGGGGCTCCCATCAACTGGGCCAGCTACATGGGACTCAAAGGACGACTGGGTCGACCGTGCGGCTCATGTGCGTCAGGCCCAAGCAAGCCCCAACGAAACGGGTCGCCCATAACGTCAGACCCACTAGGTCAACATCAGTTTATACCACATGAATCCAAGTTAGGCAGATATGCATTTGTTAGTAACTAAATCCTCTAAAATAGTACTCCACTACTAGTATTGGCATAGGCAATTTGATGTGGGGGCGGCGGCAACAATAATACTCCATGGTTTTCATTCATTTTCCCCTGTCTTGTTTGTTGCTGATAAGATGAATATCAACATCACACCTTAAACGAAGAAAATAAAACCAGAAACAAAAAACAAGGTTCCAACAAAAGACAAACGAAAATGATGTTGGTACCGACCAAAACCATACCGACGGCCGCGCCGGGCCTGCTCCGGCCACCGGTCGGCCGATCCGAGCCGTCTAAAAATTCAAAAAAAAAAAGAAAAAAGAGTGGCCTCACGCGAGAATCAACGGCATACGATGTGTGTAGGTGCTCGATCCAAACACCCCATTTTTTCGTATATATATGTATATTCGGATCGGCCGTCCGGTGGCCGGAGTGGGCCCGGCGGCCGTTGGTACACCGTCGGTATGGTTTTGGTCGGTAAAAAGAGACAAAGGGGTCCTGAGATAAGATAGAAATGTAACGCAAGACGAGTTCCTGAACGGATAATGATGTTTATTTATCCATTTGTATAAGGGTTCCAAAGTCTAGCAGAATCAGAACATATGCAAATTAAAGCTACAAACAATACATAGTAAAGTAAAAAAAAAAATATAGGAGTACATGAAAAAAGAAACTGACGAGGGTCGGGATTCTCTTCGGGTTTTTTTTTTCCTTCTAAAGATCGATCCACCTTCGATATTTTTGAATTCATCCTAAGCCTAATTTTATGACCAAAATCATTGGTTCATAGATAGTCGTGCCTGAATTATAGCGTTCGGATATTAGATCGAGATGCTGTTGGACGACATTTATCTTGGGAAAAAACCCTGACAAATTGGATAAAAAAACTCAATTATTTCAAGATAAATACGTTACAACGATTTGTTGTTCGGTACACAATTACTGTAAAGTTTGACGTATATACAGCATGCGCAATATAAATCATCAAAGTGGACCCGAGATGGACCAGAAAACATCAAAACAGATTTATAAGACAGATGGGTAGACTCCATTTGAAAATTGAAGAGACTCCTATCTACTAGCAATAAAATAACTTTGCAAGACTGATGTGATTCATAGCCTCAGACAAGAAGAGATGAGTCACCCTATGTCTTAATTCAGGGAAGCTAACAAAAGCACATAGAGGAAGATGCTCGAGCATGTGGCACCACAAAAACTAAGCTCAAAGAAATATCACCGACTTCTTTGTCAGCACCAATGTGTACATTGAAAGCAAATTGAATAATACCCAAAAGGAAGATTAAAAATTATAGGGAAGAGATAAGGTAGTGAATCAGAAATGCTATGGGCCCATAACAAAGGAAAAAAAATAAGTCCAGGACATGGTTTCTTCACCTTTCCATCCTTTTCTCCCCATGGATTTCATTTGCTTTCCGGCTTTACTTTATCTTCTTATGGGTTCGGATTTTCTCCGGTCCAAGTTTCGGACTGGAAGGGGTAGTCAAAATCTGGACCACATTGGTATAATAATGAATGGTTCGGACTTGCTCAGAGACTCTTAACGGTAAGTGGTTCGGATTTGCTCAAAAGTCTCTTGAACAAATCCGAGCCATTAATTGTAGCAATGGACGGGCCAGATTTAGACCGTCCCTTCCAATCCAAATTAAGGACGGAATAGGATCCAATTCCTTTTCTTTATCTGGGTGTCTATAAGACTTGGCTCTCCCAGATACAGACTTATACCAGGGGTAATCTGGAAAGTGGGAATAAAATATATAACCACTGATCCATTTCTCATGTAGTTGAGGTTTGATCTCATTTGACTTATCATTAGGGAATCGTAGGCTTCCCAATCGGATTCAAAGGCCCTGACCATTTGTAGTACAACCCCATTTGTTCGAAAAAAATTATATAATGCCCCTAGGCACGACCACGTGGTTCACTAGGCCCCTTTTTTCCAGAACACATCTAGGGTGGTGTCCAAGACAAGCGTGTATGTCTCGTTGTAATGCATGGTGGAAAAGGAACCTAAGGCACCACGTGGCGATTCCCCGTAGCCCACTGAATAATCTCTCATTTGTTTGAGTAGAACGGAGACTCAACGCAAATGATAAAGAGAGAGCATCGGTAAAAGCTACAACCACCTATACATAAGATGCGAGCCAGAACCAGCAATATATCTGTATCATAGCAGTTTTCCAATTAGTCTATGCAGTTTTCTAGCTAGCCGTAGCAGGTATGGTCTAGGAATCCACTTACATTGGCATACTTGGAAGAGGGAACAATACCTGATATACAGCAGCATCCATGACATAGACCCACAGTTTATCAGGGGGGAAATTATATTTTGAAGATTACGCAAAGGCCTCGAGATAACCGTCAAATGAATGGAATGTAAGATGTAATCAAATCCACGATTTCACTTCCCTCTGATGGAAGAAAGACAATGTTGAAGCAGTCTTCTGATGAGTATGAGGCTGTTCAAGCTCTTATACACCAAATCTACCACCAACGTATCTATTGCCTTCTCTCCTTAGTCCTTACCAATAGCCAAAATTCACCGTCTCTTTCCGTTCTTATTGTGCTTCCTTTTGTCTCAGGCAAATTCTGGAGGTTGTCGACCCATTTTTAGGGTACGAAGCTGACACAGAAGTTGGCTTATAGAATTAGGATTTCTCATGAGAGTCTGAATGAGAAGATTAGTAGTCCGTATTCGCCTAGACCGAGATGGTATCTGCATTCAATACAGGAAGAGAATTTAGAATACATGAGGGTATATAAATCTGGATTCTGCATCTGCCTTAAATTTCAATCACCACCTACTTACATATCCAACTCAAATCAACAAAGCCTGGACTGAATGTCGAAACTACTAGAGGCCAGCACCCAGAAGAGAATTCGACAGGATCCAATTGCTTTTTTGAGACAAAAATACATACTTCAATAACAATTTACGTGCAGCTGGAAATATGTCATATTAAACAAATTGAAAGGCTCAATTTAACTTCATATTAGTTTTTCATTATGAATTCAGCTAGAAACTGTATTTATGGTCTGTCTGCATCCTCGTATAGGAAGAACAAAGATGTAATTATTGTTGGAAAATATTACTGAAATATAATATTTTAATTTGTTTTGAATGCAAATTGAATTGATTTAGAGTCGCGCCTTTCCAAAGACACCTGTTTATCGTGGAATCTTATATTAATATATGTATCTTCTCCCTAGGTGACTATACAAAATAGTCACCAATTGGCCTATAAATATCACGTCCCCCATTCATTCTAAGGGGATTCGAAAAGTTGTTTAGTCCATATTTTCATCGAGTCAGAGTCGTTCATTTTGAGAGAGTATGAAACACAAGGAGGTTTAGCAGACCAACCGATCGTAGTGTTAATTCAGTGGGGGGGGGGGGGTCGATCAAGTAGTGTTGGGAGATAGACGTCCATGCAAACCATAAAAACCGTAGCAAGGACGAATCTATCTTAAGTATAGAGTGTCACACTCACCTTGATCACAGTTTTGTTAAATCGATTTCCAGGTTATGAGTTCCGATTTTATTGCAGTCGTATTATTGGTTTAATCACAAAAAGTAAATATATTTTCCAACGATTATATGATACAATGACTAGGGCATATTCCAAGTTAGATAGGATACCAGTCACTCGAAGAACTATGGTCCAACAACCTAATCATTGCATCTCTTATTTCTATCTAGAGCAACTAGAGTGAGTTTATTTCAGGTAGAAGTTTAGGCAACTGAAGTGCTGAAATTATGTCCTTCGACTCCTTTCAGAAGCTGAAAAGCAAATCATTTGTAAGACATGTTGAAATCTAGAGTTGTAAGAGATGCATCAGACGGAAAATTGTGCATTCTGCTCCTTTCACATTGTCCCTGATTACCAAATGCCTAGAGGACTATCCCTCACAGACCTGAAAGGCTGAAACTGGAAGACAAAGACGTGAATTCTGACAGCTTGCTTTGCAAGCAAAGCACCTAATATTACTAGAAGTTCTGGTATATTTAAATTTAAATAACAATAGCAGATCAGGTTATCTGAGATATTTCATGGAAAATTTGCAAATCAATTAGGGACAGTAAGTAGAACCCACTTTCCGAAATGCAGGGGGGATATCTTGGTCACTCAACAAAGAAAAATATTTAACATAACGGAATAAACTCATTTGATGGTACAGTAAAATAAAATCAAAATAAAGGAAAAGAGGAAGAGGTGAACAACTTCTTACTTGCATTTTACACATGAAGTTCTCAACGGAGGAAGAACCTTTACAGTTAGCATTATTCAAAGCAATTCTTACACCAGTAAGCAGCATATAATCTTTGCAGACTCTACAAGTTGTTGTTCCTACACAGGCAATAAGCATTCCCCAATCTGAAATTCGGCCTCAATAACGGAGAATGACTAGAAGTCAAATTAACAAAAAAGATCATTACCTGTTAGAATCATGGTCACTGGGAACAAGTCCAATAAGGCACCCCGACACTAATACTGTTAGGAAAAGCACGAAAATGTCTTGTGAAGGTCTTCTTTCACCAAAACTTCAGATTGATACTACACGCTTCTTTTACAGCTCAGCAGCGTCTTGATAAGAAAAAAACATCTGTATAAAATCCCAATTTCCACTGGACTGTATCATCGGCGTCCAAATTTCCAACGACAGTGTCATCAGTGTCCATCCCTAGTTGACGTATGGATTCTCGGTTGCTTCTTCTTGTTCTTCCAGAACTCATCTTTCTTTCCTTTTTCCTTAGATTTCAGCATACCCATTTTGCTATTAAGTATACCAAGTACAGCCTTTTTATCCTTCTTGTTCTTTAATGCAGCTTTCACATCCAAAATTGCCCTGAGCTTCTCATAGGATCTGGGATCCGGAACATTCCCACTTTTCACCATCTCCTTATGATAAAAAAACGCCCTACTAAAGTCCCGAACGCGGGCATACGCGTATATCATAGTGGAATAAGTGATAGAATCAGGCCTTAGACTTAGAGCTGACATTTCTTTCAGCAATTGAGGCAACTTTGAGGGTTGCCCTCCTCGTGCATATGCATTCATGAGCATGTTATATGTCATCACTGTTGGCTGCAAGCCAATCTTTCCAAATTCGCAGATTACATCTCTTGCTTCAATGTAGCGTCCTTGTTTAGCAAATCCATCAAGTAGAGTGTTGAATGTCACACGTGTCCCTTCAATTTTTTCGCTGATCATCAATTTCCATATCTTCATCAGCATTTCGAGGTCACCTGCACGCCTAAATGCATCCAATAGGGCGGTATAAGTTTCTACAGATGGTTTTATTCCTTCCCCTTGCATATTCTCAAAGGCTATAAAAGCCTTCTCGTGCCATCCACAGATTGAATATGCCTGGATAAGCGCTGTATATGAATGTGAAGTTGGCTTAATACCAAGTTTCTTCATCCTTGAGAAAGCATTCACTGCCATGTCACCCATCTTTCTCTGCCTTCCGTATGCACTAATAAGAGATGTATATGACCGGGCACTTGGCACCAAGCCAATATTTTCCATCTCTAGGAGCAGTTTCTCGATGATTTCGGGTTGCATTCTTCTGCTGTATGCATCCATTAAGATGTTATAAGTAGCAGATGTAGGTTTAATCCCCTTTCTTTTCATCTCAGCAAAGAGGCCTTCAGCCTCTTCAACCTGGTTGGATTCAATGTAGGCATCCATTAAAGTGTTGTACACAATAGCATTTGAAGAGATCCCTTTCTTCTCCATTTCTATTTGGATAATAAGCGCTTCCTTCTTAAGCCCCTCATCGCAAAACAATTTAATTAGAGAACTCACGGATTCCAAACTCCATTCGACACCTTTCCTATTCATTCTCTGAAAGAACTCCCATGCATCTTTGGCACTTCTGCCACTTTTCCTCATGATTGTAATCATAATAGAACATGTCACATCATCTGGTTGGATATTATTTGTTTCCATCGTATCATAAATTTCCCAGGCATCATTGTACCTAACAAAAGCAACTAAGTGCACATAAAAAAAAAAGGTCTTGCAAGCTATACCATAGTCCAAAATATGCAACAAGTATACTACCAGTTCAAATAGAGACAAGGAGAAAGGTTCACATTGCTAGCACCGTAGCATAAATCACTGATAATAAGCTAAATTTGGATGAACTGAAAGACGTAAACTTTATTTGGTGTACATTGGAGACTCAATCACTCAAATCCTTGACCACTGCGCTAAGTGAGGAATGAGAATTCTGGGCAACTAAGAGAGGAATGAGAATTCTGGGCAACTGAGATAGCCCAAGTTCGTTAAATTGAAAGGTTTCTACTTTCAAGACAAATGAAAAGCAAAAATTAATCTCAGGCAATTATGCAATGCAAAGACGATCTTTCTGCCCTTGTCTACCACAGCAAATCTACTCAAAAGTGGCAATACTTTGCATAGTTACCAAAATCATCAATTCATCTATTCATAGTTTTGCTTAGTCCGTTCAGCAATTGTATTGACCAACCAGGCAAAAAAGCTAAAAACGAAACAACAAACAAAGGCAACAACATAATGAGTAAAAATTCACACCTCCCACAACAAGATAGACCTGATATTGCAGTATTGTAAACATGAACATCCCTGAACTCCTTCGTATCAGGCAAATTCCCAACCAAAACCACCAGTGCATCCCCCATCCCTCCTCTCCCCAACACCGGAAACAACACCGAACACGCCCGCGGCGTAATCAGAGACGGTTCCTGCAATCCCATCCACTTGAAAAAATACAAACAACCCATTACCAAACCCTCCTGAGCCATCAAACCCAACAAATCCACACACTCTTTCTCCCCAATTCTACCTTCATAAGGCCCTAAAAGCTCCCCCAAAGTCACATTCTCAGCCACATTTCTAGCTATATTAAGAATTTCACCCAAAACACCCTCAGCTATAGGGTTCGAATTAACAATTTTATGAACCAATTGGTCTTCTTCGTCTTTGAACCCATTTTGGGAGTCAAATTCAGTATCTTGTACTGAATTGAAGAAATTGAGAATTGGGTATGGTTCTGGTTCTTCGTTTGGTTGTGGGTCTTCATCAATAGGGGTGGTTGAGGAGTGTGAGGTGAAAGCATAAGGAGGAGGAGGTGGAGGTGGTGGGGTAGTTGCACAGAGAGAGAATTGGGATGAGGATTTTGGGCGTTTATGTCTGAGTAGTTGAAGCTTTGTAGAGTGATGATGATGATAATCAGTGTGAAATAGAGGGAAAGAGGAAGGAGGAGGAGGAGCAACGCCACAATAGTTGAGAGCCATTTTTTACTTTAACTGGTGGGAGTTTTCCGGGCACGATAGATATGGGCATACCAGGATGAATTATTCGTCTCCATCCCTCTATGCCCGTCCATACTTCTCTTGTGATCCTCACCCCCCAGTGACTTGAATTTTTCATCTCTTGCTTGTGCAAAAATAGTTTTTTTTATCGCACAAGTGAAAACATATAGTAAATGAATCACATTTTGTTTTAAAAAACAGGCAGTTTAAATCATATCTGTCATTCATTTTACAAAACGTATTGGGATTGATTTTTGCGTTCTCACATGTAACTTATTCTTGCACAAATAATTTTTAAGGGAGCGCCACGAGATGACGGATTTAAATAATCAACATGCCCTTCATTTTTTAATATGAAAGCTTCAATATGTGTAGATCTAAGTCACATAACACATTAATACGCCTCCTAAGGGTGAAGCTGTAGTATGAGCAAAGAGTAAAAGGGTGCAATTGTGATTCTTTCAAGAATATTTAAAATTGGAGAGTAAATTCTTTCCGAATGATTTGGAAATCCCATGGTTTTCGCCACCCATTGTGGGTCTTATCAAGCGTTCACTGCAGTAATCTGAGTTGTTCATTTTGTAGGGTCTACAAAATTATACTATATCCATGTAAAAAATTAACTTGATCGGACATCAATAGCTATATCAAAAATTATATTTTTTGGTTTATAAAATAGACGGTCATGGACGGTTTAAGTTAAAAACTAGTGACAGAAAGCCGTTCGTTTTATAAACCAAAATTCAGTGCTATAGCTATTGACGTCTGACTAAGCTGATTTATTTGCATGGACATAGTAAATTGCGAACCCTACAAGATGAACGGTTTAGATATCTGCAGTGAATACTTGGTAGGGCCCACAATGGGCGGAGGCGGATCTGGACAGAACCCATTCTCTTTAAATTGTTGACATTCATGCAAATAGAGGTGTTTCCGGTAGGGAATAAGTTAAGGAATTTTTGTTGTTGTTGACAAGTCGTTAGTTGTTTCTACTAACCAATAAGTTATTGAAAATGTCAAGTTGTTTTCACTAACCAATAAATTGTAGATGGATATGTGGGTGAAAATTTGTTGAAAAATATCAAGTTGTTTTCTTTAACAAATAAGTTGTTTCCACTAATCAATAATGTGTTGATTAGTGTGAACAACTTGATAAAATGCCATAAGTCGTTGCTAAAAGATGATTGTGGAAACATGGAACTTCCATGATGGAAGTAAAAGAATTGAGAATGAGAACAAAGTATATAAAATTAGTCTTAGGTCTATTATGTAAATTTTATGAGCGCACAAGTCCACCTATTAATTTTGTAAGGTCTTATCCTACTGAAAGATTACGCGTACAGCATAAAAATCAAAATTCGTCGTCTTTACAGGTGAGTTTTTCACAAGAAATTTAAGAAAATGGCGTCCTTCGGGTTTCAGGATTCTAGCCGCATTTGTTTTTGTTTTTGTTTTTTGGAAATTGAGTGGCATTTGGATGTTGGGTTTCACATGAGGCCTAAGCCCACACATATCATTGGGCTTATGAAAGCCCATGCATATTAGTAGCAGGGGGAAAACGTCACGCAGTTCTTGATGTTCTTGTATCCATTAATTAATTAAGGCCTATTTTGGCCCAATAAGTCAAATGACTTTTTTTTCTTCTTCTATTTCGGCTTAATAAGCCAAATGGCTTTTTTTTTTTTGTCCTTATTCAAGAAAAATTCGTATTTGCTAGTTTTTCATTAATTTTTTTTTGTGGATTATTGCTTGGTCATGACAAGAAGAGTCTAAAAAGTAAAAAACTACGAACGAAATCTATTTTTTTTTATGAGGGAAATGATATTGGCATTCTAAAAATTGATGTAGATACTCCAAAATCAGTGTAATTTCAAAGTCATTTTCCTTTGTTTTTTGAGTGCCTGCATCAATTTTTAGAGTGCCAATATCATTTCCCTTTTATGAATAAAGACAAAAATAATGACGAAGCAATAATCCAAAAAAAATTGACGAAAAACTAATAAATGTAAAAAAAAATTGAATAAGAACCGAAAAAAAAAAATCGGTTTGACTTATTATGTCAAAATAGGCGTAAGTAATGCTAGTTTGACTGCTGGTTTCTCCAGTCAGGTCTTTCGGAAGCTTGAACTTTGATTGAGAAATTACTTGATGGCCTAGGATCATAAGGTCCTCGTAGATAGAGGTTTGTGATTAGAGAAAATCTTATTTACGGAGGTGCTATAAACACTCAATCGTGATCGTTCAAAAGTGTTTTGGACGGTTGGGATGTTAATGAAACCTTTCCGGAGAAGAGTTAAACTTTTTCCCGGAAAAGTTTTATTAAAATCCGGACCATCCAGAACACTTTTGGACGGCTGCGATTGGTTGGTATTGTAAACATGCTATTTACAGCATCTCCGTAAATAAGACAGTCTCTTGTGAATATATAAGTTGTGTCAAGCAAATATCACGTGTTACTCCAAACTACTTTTGGCAACTAAAGTGTACAGGATTTTTGCAAGTGGAGTGAAGTGTAGTTGGTGCCTCCATTATACTCTCATGCACATAGGTAGGGTTCGATTCTCGTAAGCACCCATCTTCCTCCCCAAGTCCCCTAGCATAGAGTTGATTAGGATTAACGAATGGCAAAAAAAAAAAAAATTAGTGTACTGGATTTTCATTTACCGAACAACATTACAATGCCATTATGAAGTCATGTGTCATATAATGAGTGTATTTTTTCAAATAGGTCAAGTTTTGGCAACTACTCCCTTCGTCCCACAAAGAGGTGCAATTTTCAAAGAAAAATGGCGTACTTCCGGGTAAAATTTTTAATTTTTTTTAACATCAAATTAACGATCTGATTTAGTTCGTTAATTTGGTGTCAAGAAATTTAAAAACTCATGTATGGAAGTATCATTGTGGATAACAAGAAGAGGTGGACTTTCTGTTTTATACTCAGCTATCTCATGCATGATTTATTTCATGGAAAATCCCTGTACTGAAATTGATTGCGACCGATCGACTCTTCTAGCATTTAGCTAATTGGTTTACGCCAAAAACAACTTTACTTAACAAGCAAGAGGGTTCAATGAAACAACCAATTAATGCATAAATTATTTAAAAAATTGGTCTAGGGTCCATTATAACATGTTTGTAACCCATCAAGTCCACTTCTAAAGTTTAAAACCCATCTAGTCCACTAATTAGGTTTGGTAAGGTCTTTAGTCCATTTCTTTTAAAAAAGAAATTAAATCAAGACAAAAATGTCCTCCTGTATAAGCTATCATATAGAGAGAAACCCTAGACAAAAACAAATCTGGAGCACAGACTCCTCTCTCTCTCTCTCCTTCCTCAACGTTGTAACCACCGCCTTCCCCCTTCCTCCGCCAAGTTCCAACCTTCCACAGCCGACATCCTCATCAAACCGTTGCTCGACTTCCTCGACCAAACCAACTCTTTGTTCCTCATCAATCTCCGCCCCTACGACGTGTACAGGGCCAAGCACGAGATCCCCATTGGGTTCGCCCTGTTCCGGGAGACCCGTTCAACTTTCGCGATGACGCAGTGACGGGAGTCCGGTACCGAAACCTGTTCGATGCGATGGTGGATGCGGTTATGGGTGTCTTATTGTATCTTGGAGAATAATACTGAAATCCTCCCTGGGTACAAAGATTTATGCCATTGTGCGTATCTCATCTTGTTTTCCAAATAGTTTTCTCACCATCAATTTCATTCCATTAGTCTTTACAAGTTTTATTACTGTAGTGTTTCTACTCAAGAGGCTGTTCTGAAATTTTTTCAAAGACCATTGCTTTTTTGTTTACAAATGCAGATCTTGTACAAAAAGTATCTCAAGTATGAGAAGTTTCTTGGCGATGAAGAGCAGATTGACTGGATTTTGGTGTTTTGTAGAGAAGTTTGTGCTTGATCGGTGGAGAACATTTATTCCATTGGGATTTCTTAAGTGGGAGAACTCTTGGTTAAGCATGATGGGAGAGAAGCAGCTCTAGATGCGGTGGAGGTATGTGAAATGGTACATAGAAGGCATCAACCTCTCTTCAATCTGGTCTTTTGTTTGTCCGTGTCCGGTTGTCCGGTTATCATCAGATTTGGAGGTTTTTGAATAAATACATAAGGTTATATGTGTGTTTTCCCTAGGATTAGAGATCTGAAGTTTTTTGAATAAATATATAAGGTTATATTTGTGTTTTTCATCAATCACTTATTGATTTGGTCTGCGCAGCGGCCTCTCCGACTTGCTTATGATATATTTGGAGTTTTTTGAATAAATATATAAGGTTATATGTGTGTTTTTTCTAAGGCTAGACATATAAGGTTGGAACAGGTTGTGTTTTTCGAAAAAATATATAAGGTCATATGTGTGCTTTTCGTGTCCAAAAAAAAAATGTTTTTGTGTGTTTTTGTTGTTATTTAATGTCATTTTTTTAAAACATTCTCAGTTAGAGAGAGATTTAATAATATATAGCGTTATATTGTTATATACTGTATAACATTCTAGATTAGAAATATTCTATGTTATTTAATAAAGAGAACATATAACGTTATATATGACCTTTTGTACTATGTACCGTTATATATGAGCTTCTGTCATATATAACGGTATATGTTCCGTTGTCGATCACTTATTGAATTGGTCCACGTAGCGGTCTCTCCGACTTATACATGAAAATATGTGATTTGAAGCTCGGTTAGCGATGTGGTTTGGTTATAGATGATTTTCTCTACTGAGACATATATGTTATATGTGACAATTTGCCCTTGGTACCTAATTTTGTCCTGTAAAACTCCAAAACAAAGGAACTAATAACATTATATGTTCTCTTATTGAATTGGTCCACGCAGCAGCCTCTCAAAAACACATATGGATATATCCATATATGATTATATATGGTTATATGAGAATATTTGTGACCATATATACATATATATGAGTTTGTGTTGACATAAAAAAAATATTTCAATTTGCATTGAGAACATATAACGTTAAATATGAGATTTTGTCCTGTAAAACTCAAAAAAAAAAAAGAGGAACTAATAACGTTATATGTTCTCTTATTGAATAGGTCCGCGCAACGGCTTCTCAAAAGCACATATGGATATATCCATATATTATCAGAAGCAAGTCGAAGAAGCCGCTGCGCGGACCAATTCAATAAGTGATGGATAACGGAGCATATAACGTTATATGTGAACTTCTGTCATTTGTAATATGTGCTTTTCCTAGGGTTAGACATATAATATTATATCTTATTTTTGAGATATATTAATGTTGTTTATGTTGTTTTGAATATGTATATATGTAGATATAGAGGTTATGGGAATGCTATTCGGAGGCAGAAAATCACAAATTTTGAAGGATTCGATGAAGGTTTTGATGAAGAAACGGTGAAAAAATGAAGCTCGACCCCCTGTGGCCTCATCAACATTCAACTTGGGATTCAAGGCGCGACTAGAAATAAGGATAATGGTGGCATGATATGTGAACATATAATGTTATTTTTTGAGATATATAATATTGTTGGAAAGATATGATGTTGTTTTGAGAACATATAATTTTATAGGTCATGTTTTGTGAGACTTAGAGCTACAGAAGCTCAGATATAATGTTATATATTTTGTTTTTTTTGTGAGATTTAGAATTACAGAAGCTCAGATATAATGTTATATATTTTGTTTTTTTTTGTGAGATTTAGAATTACAGAAGCTCACATATAATGTTAAATGTTCTGTTCTATTTTTTTGTGAGATTCAGAGTTGCAGAAGCTCAAATATAATGTTATATGTTCTTCTTTTTTTTTTTTGCAATATTTAGATATTCAAAAACTCACATATAATGTTATATGTTTTGTATGGACCAGCATATAACGTTAAAAACTAAAAACAAGAAAAACCAAAAAGAAATGTTGCATGTTATAAAATTTTTGCCACACATATAGTGTTGTATGTTAAGAAATTTTTATCACTCATATAACGTTAAAAAATCAATACAAGAAAAATAGGAAAAAACAAAAATAGAAATTTGTCACATATATAACGTTAAATGTTAAGTGTAGCGGGTTCAATAAAAAAAATCGAGAAAAATGAAAAAATACGTTTTTTGTTACACATATAACGTTATATGTGGCGTGATGGTAACAACGGC
This sequence comes from Rhododendron henanense subsp. lingbaoense, assembly GCA_020567845.1. Classification (NCBI taxonomy): domain Eukaryota; kingdom Viridiplantae; phylum Streptophyta; class Magnoliopsida; order Ericales; family Ericaceae; genus Rhododendron; species Rhododendron henanense. Next base: position 7,991,332 of record CM036322.1, read on the forward strand.
GGCGGTGGCGGCGGCTTGATTGCAACGAAAATGAAAAAAAATGAAAAAAATACATTTTTGTGTTATCCAAACAAGGCCCTTGTTTCTTAGGTGGGGTATTTTTGTCATTAAAATTATTAGTGGACTTAGTGGGTTATGAAACTTAGAACTGGACTAGATGGGTTTGGAAACTGCTATAGTGGACCTATGCAAAATTCTCCCTAAATTATTTTACATTTGCAAAGTCATGATACAACCCAAATTGCTACCATACACAATAACATAATGCTTATGCCTACCAGTACTCTCCCTTATTCTTATTCTTCTTCTTGTACTCTCATAACTAAATTAAATTAGGAACACTATTACATACACAAATGATCGGACGTAGTTGTGTCGGAAATTGCTCGATATATATTGGACTCATACACAATAGAAGGCTATGAACACCTACGGCCCGTTTGGATGAAGGATTTGTTTTAGTAGGATTTGTAATGAGGGGGGATTTGAAGGGGGATATGTAATGAGGGGGGATATGTTAAGAAGGGTGGCCCCACCTTTTAAGAAGGGTGGATTTGTAATGAGGTGTTTGGATGGATTTTTGAGAAGGGGGATTTGAAAGGTGGATATGATTGGAAAAGGTGTTAAATGACTTATTTGCCCCCACTTTAGCATTTTAATGGACAAATTACGTTTTTGAATTATAATTACATTAAATACATATATACAATTAATTATTGCATAAAATACAGTGAAGTTGTCTTTAAATTATTTTAACCTTTTTTGATTTATTATTTTTGAAAATTCGAATTATTTATTTTCAATTTAGTAATTCAAAAGTAAATTTCGTAATTACAGTAAATACATATTTATAACTAATTATTGCATAATTATAAATGTAATTATATTGAATAAAATTTAACCTTATTTGATTTTTTTTTATAAGAAATCCGAATTATATATTTTCAATTTAGTAATTATAAAAATACATAAAGTGGTAGTTGAAAAAGAGAAGTAGGTGCACCAAATTTTGTTAGGTAAAAATGTTTTGACCAAAATTGTTTGGTAAAATGGTCTATAAATACCACTACCTATCTCATATCACTACACACATATCTATCTCTCTTTAAAAAATTAGTTTGTAATTTTTATTTTTCACTCCTTGAAATGGCACGCCGGGCTTGGAGCGAGGTGGAGGAGGAAATATTACTTACAAATCTTACGAGCCTTGTAGATCAGGGGGTTTGGCAAGCCGAGAACGGGTTTCATCCCGGCTACTTAGGAGTTCTTGAGAATCAAATGCGAGTTTCATTCCCCGAAGGAGGTATTAAACAAATTCATATCGAAGGAAAGATAAAAAAATGGAAGCATGATTATTATGATCTAGATGCTATACTTCGAATTCCCGGGTTTGGGTGGAATCCAAATGAAAATAAACTGGTGGTGGAAAATGATGTTTGGAATGAATTTGTTCGGGTAAGTAATTTTGAATTTGTTTTCAATTTCATATTAAATCGTTTTTAGTAAATTTATGAACTGTTTGCCTTACTTTTATGTAGGGTTGGCCACAACTGAGACATTTCCGGGACAAGGAATTTCCCAATTATAATCGTTGGGGCCATTGCTTTGTTCGACAAGAAAACTAGAAGTTTGAAGTCGTAAGAGGGTGGTCGAAGAATAAGTTTGTACTATTTGAGATTAGTAATGTTTTTCTACATAATGCAGTCTTCGTTTCGAAATTGGAGAAATTAAACTTACAAGTTCATTCTGAATCGAATAGAAGTGCGAACACAATACAAGCTACGAAACCCAAAAAAATCCCTAGAACAAAGATAGTTGATAGACTTTGTTGATGTTTAACTTGCAAAGAACTTGTGGATGTGGAAGCATCGTCACTTGATTGATGTTCGGTTCGGACCGATTGCATTTGAAGGAGCCGGTATCTTTCCTCATGGAATTGTAACAATGCTCCTTCGGCTTCCTCGAACGTGGTGTATCTTTTGAACAAGTTTCCTGAGTATCCATGAACTTGCAGTCCCGCGGTCTCCCAACTTGTATAGATTCCCGGTTGACGGCCAACGAAAACCACCCAATAGTGTTGTTTACCTTCACTTGACATTGCAAAATCTACGAGAAACAACAAATTATCACATTTAATGAATACTAAGATTATTGTATATGTAGTTGGCTCAGATTTATTTCCCACCGGCACATTGTGCACCACTTGGCTACAACTTATGTTGCCAAATGGTGAGTAACCCATTGACCCTCATAAGTTGTCCCGCCAAGACAAGTGCCTCGCCGTGAAATTTGTCAAAAATATCCTCATAGCCGTGGAAAAGTGCCCAGAATGGAGAACCAAAAGTGTCAAAAAAAAAGCCAAGAAATTGTCAAAAAAACAGCCACATAACTGCACAGAATCACAGCCACAAAACTGTAAAGTGTAGGTAAAGTGCACAACTGGACTGCTGTGATGACGGCCAACGAAAACACCAAGCAGAAAAAACAGCAATGTAACTGGGCAGAAATCAGAACAGCAAGTGGAGGAATCAGCAGCAGTAGCAGCCAAGAAACAGCCACAAAACTACCACAATACAAGCCAGAAACACAAATTATACTTGGGCTCAGACAATTCAAACCTTATCAAAGTAGCACTACCATTTGCAACTAAGTTGCCATTAAGGCTGTCATAATTGGCAAAGGCAATACCAACTAATCCGTAACTAGTAAACATTGCATCATTGCCCAAAAAAAGAACCCAAGATACAACACCAAAACTGGCCTGAAACCAGCACCAAAACTGGCCTGAAACAAGCACAGAAACAGCCCAGATAGTGGCACCAAAACTGGGCAGAAACCAGCACATAAACTGGGCAGAAACCAGCACAGAAACAGCCCAGAAACTGGCACCAAAACATTGCAGAAACCAACACAGAAACAACCCAGAAACTGGCACCAAAACTGGGCAGAAACCAGCACAGAAACTGGGCACAAACCAGCACAGAAACAGCCCAGAAACTGGCACCAAAACATTGCAGAAACCAACACAGAAACAGCCCAGAAACTGGCACCAAAACATTGCAGAAACCAGCACAGAAACTGGGCAGAAACTGGGCACAAACCAGCACAGAAACAGCCCAGAAACTGGCACCAAAATATTGCAGAAACCAACACAGAAACAGCCCAGAAAGTGGCACCAAAACATTGCAGAAACCAACACAGAAACAGCCCAGAAACAGACACACACATTGCCCTGCACACACACAAATCAGGCCTGCACACACACACACATTCCCCTGCACACACACACACACACACACACACACAGGCCTGCACACACACAGACACAGGCCTGCACACACACACACATTGCCCTGCACACACACACACATTCCCCTGCACACACACAAATCAGGCCTGCACACACACACACATTCCCCTGCACATACACACACACACACACAGGCCTGCACACACACACACATTCCCCTGCACACACACACACACACACACACACACAGGCCTGCACACACACACACATTCCCCTGCACAAACACAAAACAGGCCTACACATTGCCCTGCATGCTAACAGCCGCCACAATATGAACATATGGGCTCAGATGTAATAACCGTAATAAAAGTAGCACTAACCAGTAACTAAGTTGCCATTTAGGCCTTCATAGTTGCCAAAATCAATACCAACTAATAGACAGTCTTAAATTTAAAGTGCATCATCATTGCCCATCTCATACATTTGATCAGATCATCATTGTTGCCCTAACCTACGAATATGATCATCATCGTTGCCCGAACGAGTACCAAAGAAACAACAATGAAAAGTTTAACATGTTATAACGTGCATCATTACAAAAACGTAACAGGCCATAAGTACTATATCGTTAAATACAAAATGGAAGATATCACATCCTCCAATAAACGGCCATAAAGTACTATAGAGTTAATTACAAAAACAAGGAATCACATCCTTGACCATGTTTAACGTCCTACACAAGGAATCACATCCCTAAGTTGTCTTCAATTTTATTTTGCCTGCTAATACGGCCTCGACCCAAGCTTGTCGGTAGTTCTCGGGAATGCCGTAAAACGTGTCGACATTCTCTTCCGCCGATACAATAATGGCGTGTGCCGCAAACATATCAAGCAACTGAAGGTCGAGCTTCTCAAGCTCGCCAAACACCTTCTCCTTCTTGGCAGCGAGTCGGTCCTCAAAACCAACTGAATCGGCGATCTTAAGAAACGCCGTACTACTTTGAGCCATGTAATTTCCAAATGCTTCATGAAGTGACGCCTCTTGTGCGTCCACCTTTGCCTTCTTCTTAGGCCTTTCCGGCACAACATTCGTCGCCGGAGTATTCGCATTGGTTAGTGGAGTGGGGGGAATGGCATAACTTGTTGGAGTCCCGGAAGATGTTGATATGTCAACAAAAGACGGGTCACCATTTGCAAAGGACGGGGTATAACAATCATTGAACAAGTCTACGGGGTTCATTGTTTCAACGGGGTCGGCCGGAACATCGTCAAGTTCCGCCGCATCCTCGGCAATTTCACCGGTAGCCCTATCCCTCCCAAAGAGTATTTGCCAACTCTCGTACATGGGAAAAGCCTTCCCATTCATCCCTTTCACCTTCGGATGAGCCTACACATATTGAATGACATTAATTAAGTGGGAGGTGAGAACAATTTGTGTAAGTCAAAATGGAAGACTAGAGAAGTTACCTTCTCATAATCTTTCCACACCGCATCCGAGTCCACTTGAATTGAATTAGTGGCATAGTTCCAACCGAACCCACTTATACGTGTGATGTCGAGAATTAAACTATACGTCTTCTTCCAATTTTTCACCTTGGACTCGATGTTGGGTACCGCTTTAAGCGTCGTTCCGGGCAATTTCTTTTTCAACTCTTTCTCAACCTCATTGAAAAAGCCCGGTTTGAAACCACATTGGGCTCTGTACTTATCAGAGATACACTCCATCATGGCAGCAAGTAGGCACTCTTCTTCCTTATGGCTCCATAGCCTACGAATTTGTTTTTCCTTACCACTTGATGTTTGAGATTGCGCAGTTCCTTCACTTTCCATTATGTTTCCCAACCTGATTTGTAATAATGATCACAACATGGCATATGTAATGTGCACAACAAATACCTAAATATTACATTGAAATAAAAGCCACAAGTCTTGTTCCAATGGTTTAAGAAGTCTACAAACAAATACACATAACCTATTGGCCACCGCCAGGATTAGCTAACCAATCGTTGTACATTTGGGTTGCCAAGTTATCCCTCATTTGGGTCCATTGGTTTGTACTTTCGAGAATTCTAATGTACTCATCAGCTGGTACATTATGTAGGTTGGCCTGCTCCCATGCCGTGTATTGCGCCTCAACGGGATCCACCGCCATTGTACGCTTAATGAGATTGTGGAGAAGGATACAGGCAGTGACGATGCGGCATTGAGTCTTAATGGGATAGAAAGAGTAAGATCTCAAAATCCTCCATCTCATCTTAAGCACTCCAAAGCATCTCTCTACGACATTTCGTGCTTTGGAGTGCTTCATGTTGAAGAACTCCTCTCGGCTCTCGGGCATGTGTCCTTGCCTCCAAATATTAATGTGGTATCGTTGACCCCTGTAAGGTGCTAATATTCCTGGCCCATTAGTGTAACCGGCATCGGCGAGGTAGTATTGACCTACACATGAGATTAGTTGCCTTCAATGAGTACGTTTACACAAATGGGGAAGGATGTTCACTACTGGAAAGGTTTTCAAGTCACATACCGTGTGGAATTTTCAACCCGTGAGGCCTTACCAAGGCGTTTTCAAGCACTCTTGAGTCTGTGGCGGAGCCTTCCCAACCAGACAACGCGTACACAAATTGAAGGTTACGACTACAAGCTCCTAACACATTTGTCGCGTAGTCACCCTTCCTTGACCTATACCGTGCCTTGTGTTCAGTTGGGGGGAGGACTGGTATGAAAGTACCGTCTAAAGCCCCTAGACAATTCTACGAGAGACAAGACAATTTTTATTATAATTGTTCATTTCTAATCAAATAAGTGCATTACTATAACTTAACATATAAACATTTATGTACCTCAAACCATTTCCACCTAGCATCCGGCTCATTGGCAGGTATAGGCTGGGGATGATACCACAAGAACTTGTGAAGGCGCAATACCGCAATCAAAACTGAGTTGAAATGCCTACTAATTGTTTCCCCCGATCTCCAAAATTGTAAAATGGTTCGCCTATTCTTCGTATGGTGCGAGATGATCCACAAAAATATTGCAACCTTCTCTACAATAGTGACATTCCTAGACGGCTCTAGCCCATTTTCAGTAAGTAATTGGCACAACGTCATGAATGTGTGCCTATTTACCCTCAATTGGTCGTGGCAAGTCTTGTCACTATGGCGTACCAACCTATTAAGTGCGTCTATTTGGTGTTGGTAATAATTAGGATTGGCACGAAGATGAGGCTTCTGGCGTAGCCTTTGTCGATCCCTTTCGGCAATCAAGTCCATGATTAACAAGTATAGTTCAATAACACTATTGACTACTGTCATCATACATAACATTGCTAACAATGCCTTACGGTTTCTCTTCTTCCTTCGTTCACGGTTCGTTAGTCTTGCCATCTGTTTTACGGCACAAGTTGCATTAGTGTCAACATTATAGTAGGATAAATCATAATTCAAGGCAACTTATAGTATAGTATAGTCTTTTTTATCATTGTACATGCAATATTACCAAATTCCTATTACTATTTAATGTGAGAGAGGGTGTTCAATAGGTTCATATACACAGTTGGGTCCATTTCCAAACAGAGTCAGCTTTTGGGATAATTGATTAATAAGGACAACCAAACATGGATTCATAAGGACAACCAAACATTTCCAAACAGGTTGTGCAAAGACCTAGCTTAAACTATCTTGATTAGGGCCAGTGAACGTGTTATTTGGCATGAGCAACATCTCCAAGCTTTTACACTTGCCAATTTACTTGGGTATGGTTTCTTATAAACCGTTGTTTGATAGGTGAACCGTGAGAACACCATTGAATGTCACAATTTCTCAAGGCAAAGGTCCAATTACCAAGTTATTGGAGAGATTCAGATGAGTGGTTAGACTAGGAAGATGTTTTCCAAGTGGCCTATTTCTTGAGGAATGTCATCTGATAATGAGTTGTAGCTCAAGTTTAACTCAGACTCCCAATTGAGCCCGGTATGTGACCATGAATACGATTTCCTCCCAGTTATAACTTTCAAACTAACTTGGACAAATTGCCAACGGATTCCGGAATGACACCCTCTACAAAATTTTCATCAAGAGCAAGATAGTGTAGACTCATACTATTTGCCACCCTAGTGATAAAATCAAAAACATTCTTGCCGAACCTGACCAACTTATTGAAACCAATGTGGTACATTTGGAGCTCTGGGAGATTTCCTAATCCTGGTGACACCTTACCATTCATGAAATTATATATGTGCAATGAGAACGTTTTGCATTCTCGTGAGGTTGTGCAAAGACCTAGCCAATTATGTTGCTTACAAATTAATGCTGTGACCAGACCAGTTTCAGTTCAAGTTCACTTCACCAAAACTCCCCAAAAAACTTCACCGAAACTGTACTAATATCAACGAATTAGGACAGATGATATTTTACGACATCATAAAAAACTAGGTCAAAATCAACAATTAGGGCAAAATGAAAAAACAAAAAAAAAAACTCATCAGTAGGGGGGCAACTCAGATCGTAACTCACTGATGAGTGATATTCAGTTCACCAAAAAAAAAAAAATCCTCAATAGGGGGCAACTCAGATCGTAACTCACTGATGAGTGATATTCAGTTCAGCAAAAACAAAAATTCATCAATACGGGGCAACTCAGATCGTAACTCACTGATGAGTCATATTCAATTCAGCCACAAAAAAAATCTACATCTACAGCAACTCAGATCTATCATTACAGTACCAAAATGGAGTCCATCGAACACCATATCGCAAAAGCGTATCACAATAACCAAATCGCAAAAACCAGATCGCAAAACCCTCCGCATGCTACAAAAATGGAGTCCAGAACCATACCTCAGCCCTTTCAACAAAGGAAAACAACGACAGGATGTAGAGGAAGACGAGGTGGAGAGTAGAACCCGTCGGTGTACGGCGGTGGAGTCACCAGAGAGTAGATCGGCGACCTCCTTCTTCTTCTCTCTCTCTCTCTCTCTCTCTCTTCTCTCTTCTCTCTTTCTCGGTCTGTTCTAAATTGAACGAGTACAACCCAGAAAAGGGAAAACGAAAGGGCAAAAGAGTAAAAATTCCACCCGGATTCACCAGCGACAGGGTTACCCCTGTCGTTAACTAACGAGGGAGGAGCCGGAGATGGAATCCAGGTATGAGCTCCAATCCCCCTTCCATTTCGCACATCCAAACACCGGAGAAGAGGGAGAGGGGGATTAGTAGTCCAGGGCCTTGGCAAATCCGGGAACTAATCCCCCATCCAAACAGGCCCTTACATGACCGGATATCTGTATTAGAAGCATATTCTTCCTTAAATCAAACTACTAGGATTGAAACAAGCACATTGCAAGATCTCTTCATTAACTTCAAACAAGGCCATCTCTTGGTCATCCAAAGTTAACCAAGCTTCTATTCCCTCACCATCTTTTGTATCCACCAAAACAATTATGTTCCTCATATTGAAACGGCATTTGTTTCGTTCTCAATACCTGTACTGAGCCGGCTTGTAAGGCCCTTCAACGGGGACACTAATATAAGCAGCTTGCTCAGGACTCAGCTTTGTGAGCTTGGCTCCAAGCTTTTTGAGATGAAGCGAGGCAACCTTCTCATCCAAATGCTTAGGTAAAACATACACCTTCTTCTCATACTTTCCAGTTGCCCTCTCATTCCAAAGCTCCAGCTGAGCTATCACCTGATTCGTGAAAAAGCACGACATCACAAAGCTGGGGTGCCCTATCGCGCAGCCCAAGTTCATCAAACGCCCCTCCGCGAGAATGATTATACCCCTCTGGGTTTCTGGGAACACCCACCTGTCAGTCTGGGGCTTTATGTTAGTTCGCTTGATGCCAGGGTACGTTTCGAGTCCAAGCATGTCGATCTCATTGTCGAAATGGCCAATGTTACAGACTATGGCATTGTTTTTCATGCTCGTCATGTGGTGGACCATGATGATGTCTTTGTTTCCTGTGGTGGTCACAAAGAAGTCGGCTTCAGATACAACGTCTTCTAGGGTTAGGACAGGGATTCCTTCCATGAGGGCTTGGAGGGCACAAATGGGATCGATTTCGGTCACGATTACCCTGGCGCCAGCAGATTTAATAGCGGCGGCACAGCCCTTGCCAACATCACCGTACCCACAGACGACAGCTACTTTACCAGCGATCATGACGTCAGTGGCTCTCATTAGACCATCAGGGAGGGAGTGCCGGCATCCATACAGGTTGTCAAACTGCATTGAAAAAGACCACGAAAGGTATTACTAGCTTCAAAAGGCAGAACACGGGATTGATCCTAATTTAGAAACAACTCTTTCCATTCAACTACGATAAAGTTTAGGCAGTCAAGAATCGGAATAAGGTCTTTAGTTCACCTTAATGGCTAAATCCATGTCAGATTGTATATGCGCGTTATTTCTCTACCAACATCATGGTATTTTCCTCCTTTTCAAATGTTGCCAAAGTTTTCTTCATTCTTATATTAGACATTTTTTATGTATCTAGAACAATATCTTGGAACGTTCACTGAATTTGTTTCCCTGAAAACCAAGCAGTTCTTCAAAAGTAGAGATCGAGACCCAAATATCAGCAGGAGAATAGGAAAAACATCTATGAATTTTTCTTGTGGCAGGAACATGAGATAAGAGTACGGAAAGTATACAAAAACAGATTGGATGAGCAAAGGTAACACACAGGATAAGAGCACTAAAAATATTGCGAAAGACCCTCACACAATATTACAACCTCAAAAGGGTAGATAAACACACTCATTTTTACAGGAAAACCAATCCTTTAAGAGATTAAATTATTTACACTGCCGGTGTAAACATTTGTTTCCTCCAAATCAATTACATTACGCCACGTCGCCATGTTCTATTAATTGAGACCGCTGTTTTGATGACGTGGGGCAATGTAATTGATTTGGAGGAAACAAATATTTACACCGCCAGTGTATATAATCTATTCTCATCCTTTAATGGTTATCCTAAGTATAGGTGGTCCAGCATCAGAGCAAGCAAAGTCCGTTGAAGATATATCTGCAAACAGCAGAGGATTGGATCTGGGGCCCATTTCTCTACCTACATGTTATTAATATGCTCGCTTTTCAAATGTTGTCAATTTTGACTTCGCTGTATACTTGGATACCTAACAAGTAACAATAGAGGAGGTGCATAGCCTATCAAAAAAAAAATAGAGGAGGTGCATAAAATGCATTTGGACCAACAACTTGGAATAAGCAGCAAGCCCACCATTCTTGAGCGGTCGAGCCTACTTAAATAGCATACACTTACCAAGCCTAATCAACTAAAATGGGCCTGCATTTCAGAAAACCAGGAAGATCATCAAAAACCAAAGCCCAAAGCCGAAGAACAGGAATGGGATTATCAAATAACTTTATCAATTTTCAATGCTGCAGAAACCTGAAATAGAAGAGTGCGGATATTACCAAAACGAAGCATCAGCGCAGGTAGCACATAAGCAGAGCAATTTGAGCCTTCAAATTGCCTCAGTCAAACAATTTACCCTATGACTACCCAAATCTCCAATAATGAGGCCACCAATCTCACAAATCAGATGATGCATCTTAGAAATGCAATAATCCAAGAATTACTACCACTAAAACCTTTTCTATTTTTCATTCCATTAATCTCTTTTACCACTGACTAGTAGTCTAGTAGAGCCAATACCCATCGCATGGCCAATATACACGCTTTTAGTAAATCGGACAAAAATCTGAAGTCTAAGTATAGCTCAATCAATTATAAAAGCACAAGATACCAAAGATGTCTACCATGTTACAACAAATAAACAGCAAAGTACGAATCTGAACAATTGCACAAATAACAGCAAATGGAAAACAAAACATCAAATCTCAAGGTACAAATATGAGTACCTTGCTCTTGGTGACCGAGTCGTTAACATTGATAGCAGGGAACAACAGGGTCCCATTAGCTTGCATCTGATACAACCTCTTCACTCCTGTCGTTGTCTCCTCTGACACCCCCACCAGTCTCTCCTTCATCTTATGGTACCTCTTCGAATCCGCCTTAAGGGAATCCCTAATCAACCCCAAAACCAGCTTAAACTCCGCATTATCGGTCGAATTGGGGTCCGGAACCTTCCCACTCCTCTCATACTCTTCCTCTGCCTTCACCCCCTCGTGAATGAGAAGCGTAGCGTCGCCTCCATCATCCACAATTAGGTCAGGACCACCATTAGGGCCCCAGTCCAGGGCACGCTCTGTGCACCACCAGTATTCCTACAAGCAAGGACAGACCCAGAATTTTAACTTGGATGTACCAAACCCGTATACTAATACAGAAGAGGCAAGAGCGGCAGTGCCTAATATATCAAAGGCATCTCCAGCCCTTAAATCTCCACAACTTAAATTTCAGTTCAAGAACTCATGTATCAAATCGACTTTTACTCAAGTGAATCAAAATCTTTACTCTGTTTTTGGAAACATTTAATCTCCAAAATTTCTAACAATGCCACTTAAGCAATTTTACTCAAATAACGAAATAGCATCCCACTACTTGCGAAAATGCTGACCCAAGTTGAAACTTGATTAACAAAAAAACCCCAAAACATCTCTCCACCTCTTGGCCAAAACTTATATCAGCATTAGACCCTTTTTTCTGCTCAAAATCGTTGAGACCATCTTGTGACTTTCAGAATTACCACCATCTCACTAATGAAGCTTTTACTCAAATATTGTTCTTTAAATGTCTGCATGTCAATGGGATTGCTTCATCAAAATTTACTGTTACTGAGTAAAGTATGAGACAAAGGACCCAATGGGATTGCTTCATCAAAATATTGTTCTTTTTTTCCTACTCAGAACCAAAATCTGATGTAAACCTCCTAATTCACTCCAATCTTTCACTCAAAATCATACTCCCTCCATCACAATTTGTTTGCAACTTTGCCCAATTTGATATACGTGTTGCTCACAAATTCGTCTATATCTCACAATACGTATGATAACTCTAATTTTGAAAATTTCATCTCATAGAACTAACTGAGATATAACAAACAAGATCCATATTACATGTAAAAAGCATTCTGAATTGAAATATGTAGACAGTTTTTTAAGAGGCTTGAAATAGTGGAAGTAAATTAACAAATTGGGACGGGGGAGTGTCAAATTATGTTTTACTCAAATAGTCAAATGCATACTCAAATTGTACAAGGTGATTTCCTCCCTCTCAAACTTACAAATATGCTAATTAGCTATTTCCTCGACTTTATGCTTAAATTTGCCCATTGAAGTGCTTCATACCAAATGAAACTTTTACTTGATCTTTAACTCAAATCAAGGGAGATTCAAATTTCTACTCAAATTTTGAAAGGCTATTTCTCCCCCCGTAAATTTACTACAATGCCACAAATGAAACCCTTACTCAAATTTGTGCTTAGATTTGGGTTTGCCCATTGGAATAATCCGTACCGAATGAAGCTTTTGCTCAAATTTGAGTAAAAGTTAGAGTAAGTGTCGGAGATGCTCGTGCCAACTAAACGAAGCTTTTCACTTAAACTCACTACTCAATTTAAGCAGAAATACTCCTATTAAATACATCCAAACAGAAATAACAATAAAGTCAAACAAGTCCTAGTCCATCCTTGCCTGGAGGGTTTCTCCCTTCCACGCGAACACGGCGGCGGAGTCACGGGCAATGGCGGCGGCGGCGTGGTCCTGGGTGGAGAAGATGTTGCAGGAGCACCACCGGACCTCGGCGCCTAGGGCGGTTAGGGTTTCGATGAGGACGGCGGTCTGGATGGTCATGTGGAGGGAGCCGGTGATGCGGGCCCCCTTGAGGGGCTGGGACGGGCCGAACTCGGCCCGGCAGGACATGAGGCCGGGCATCTCGACCTCGGCCAGCTCAATCTCGAGGCGGCCGAAGTCGGCCTGGGCGGTGTCCTTGACTTTGTATTCTCGGCCCGAGGAGGATTTTTCGACCAGGAGAGACATGGTGGCGGGGTGGGGTTTAGGCTTCGGAGGAGAGAGAGCGGGCGGAGGGAAATGGGTAGGAGAGTGAGAGCGACGGGGTTGACGAATCAATGTTCAAAAAACTTGGCTGATAATCTTTTTGGGTGGCGCTGATGCCACGAATGTTTTTTATTGTGCCACGACGACAATTTTGGGTCTTTGACAATAATAATCTTAAGCTTTGTCATTTCATTCGTTAATCCTATTCTATTCTACCCTAGATTTGGGGAGGGGAATTAGTTGTTTTTATATTATATGTAAAAAGTTTAAGTTTGGACCATACTTTCTTTATTTTCGGATTCTTCTCTCTCGTCAACACAAACGAATAATCTATAAAAATGTGACGCAAAACGAATTGATTCGATATTTTTTTTGAATAATGATAAAAAAAAAAAATAAGTCAAGTTTCTTAGTTAACAAAAACACCCCTGATCTACAAGCACAATTCTGTACATGTGTATCGAACGGCTTTAGACACAGTTGTGATCGAGAATTGTGTACGTAGAATTCTTCATAATACTAATGTTGCACGCTATTATTTTTATCAATAACTACCTACTCCATACTAAATTTTCAGATTCGCATACTGGAAGAACAAAAGGAGTGTATACTCTCACTTTATCTACAAATGAGTGTTTGATTAAGGGAAATGATTTTGTCACTCTTTTTTTTTTTGTTAACGTCACTCCCCTGCAAATGTATTTTTTTTCAATAAAGCAAATATCATATGTAAAGACAGTTTTCGGATGATTTTCAAATATTGGGAATGGGAATAGTTTTTGATAAATACATTTGTATGTAAATTTAAGGGTATATATAGACAAATTATGTGGTCTTGTTGGTATACTCCCCGTGGGAGTTTTAACTCATTTGTGGGGATGCTTGGATTAAGAGATCTCTTGGATTAATATGGGAACTTGCTGTTAGCCCAGTTCCAAAACACCTTTTTTAAAAATAAGTATTTATTTCATATTTTCAAATTCAAAAATAATGGAAATGAAAAATAATTTTTCAAATTTTTTTTTGCATCATTCAAAAGATCTTAATGAGATCTATCAAACAATATCCATAACAAATTATTTGCGTAAACATATTATTTTTGAGCTTGAAATTGCCTTCTTAAAAAATAAGTACTTATAATGGATTCTGGAATGGGGCCGGGAGCAAGTTGCTTCTTTTTCTTTTCTTTTTTTTCATACGGTATATATCAACGGGGGTTAACAGGGTGTTAGCTTGTTAGTCAATTGAGGGTTCAAAGGCTATCCATAGCCCTAAACCCCAGACATGCTCCCCATGTGACTCGAACTCAAGTCATCACTGGAGAGAAAAATGAGATAACCAACTTAACAAACTTTGTTTCTCAAGGGAGCAAGCTTAAGGACATAAAAAGTGATGGAAGAGGGACATGTGGTATATAAGAAAAGAGAACAAAAGAAATAAAATTCGATTTGTACACACGCATTACGTGCAAATTTTTAATTTTTCCCGGTCGTCTTTGCAACACCATTAAAATTCGATTAAAATTGATAATTTTTCCAATCTTATTTATATTTATATTTTTCCCGTCTTCTTTGAAACACCAATAAAATTAGATTTGCACATGCATCGCGTGTGCTCAACCTCTAGTCTTGCATAATTTGAGCATAATTTTTGAAACTAAGAAGCCCATCCTTGTAAGCCTGCCAATATTGGCCCATTGGTTTGGGCTCTGTTAGTTAGGTATTAGCACACTACACTACAGGCCCAAATCCACATTCTCGATTTAATTGACAACCCCCAAGGGCGCTTGTCAGGAGTAATTATTTAATAGTTCGGGAATACCGTCACGTGATACTTCGTACCGCTTTATAATTACTCATTTTTGTGGGTTCCATATACTTAGCGGTAGACCCCACAAAAATGTATGGTTGTAAAGTGGTCCGAAGTACCATGTGGCGGTACTCCTGAACTATTATATAATTTCACGCTTGTCAGCTTCATTAAAATGCATTTGCCTTTTTTTTTCTTTTCTTTTTTAACAAGAGGCAATTTCATTCCACAAAGTCCGTAGGCAATACAAAGATTTCATCGCATGATACATTAATAGACCAAAAATATCAAAATCTAGACACTAGCCACTAGCAAGCTCAATAACAAATATTGTAAAAGCAAATTAACAACGAAGTCGGGCATAGAACTAGTCAAAGATGTGGTGGTAGCAGAGGATCTACAAGGAAACCCAACTCAAACCACGGAGTAGGGACAAATGCATTTGATGAAGAGGGCCAATCACATATTTGGTGGGGTTCTTTCACAACACCGAAGATTGTTAATTGGGCAAAACAACTCAAAAGGGTTAGCTCAAGTGCTTGAAAAAAAAAAGAAGGGAAAATGAGGGTCCAGAACGTGTTTTGATAATTAATACCTACCAAGGACAAGTTAAGAACATTTGTTAATGCTGAAAATGTCTTTGGCGGGTATTAATTATCAAAACACGTCATTGGCCGTCATTTTCCCAAAAAGATATATAGATAACTATCGTGCTAATGGTATAACTATTTGGGTCAATCGCGAGCAATCTCTCATTAATTAGTTCCGATGTGAATGGTCTTTTTCTGACCAAACCGAAAAAGAAATTAGTCTAGATGCGCGTATGATGGGTCAGACAATCATGACTAGTACTAAACAAAAAGGAATTTACAGAACACTTCCAAAAGAATGAATTCAAACTGACTCGATACACAATTTTGAGACAAATCAACCATCTACCTTTAAAAGATTATATTTGCACTACTATTAAAGTAGTTTACCGTGAACTTTAGATACATTTAATATAGGCTAGTGATTTTGCCACACCCTGCAAGTGTATTTTTTGGTGCAAAAATACACTTGCAGGGTGTGGCATTAACAAAAAAGGGTGTGGCAAAATCATTTCCCTTAATATATTCACCAAAATCAACGGGCTAATAATATGGATGATATTTCTTAGCAAGTTCAAGGCCTGTTTGGTTATCATGTCTTATCTTGATGGGTTTTTTTTTTTGAACGGCGTCTTATCTTGACGTTTAATGCGCTATTTACTTATTTTTGTATATGAAATTAGACACATTTGGATGATCTCCCTCAGCAAGTTGCAATAATAAGTGGAGTTAATTTTTGGGAGTTAAGGGAAGGCGTTTTCCAAAAAAAAAAAAAAAAAAAGTCTGACTTTAGCTTTAATGTACCAAACTAATTTTTGCAATTTAAATCATGAATTTTTATCAACGAGTATCACCATTCCCGGACGCAATCTTCACTTTTTTCAATTAAGATGTATGTAATCGCTATCTTTACATATTTCCCTGATAGATATTTCTTTTTTTTTTTAGAGACCATGACAATGGACAACTCGTGATTATTTGTTAGGAAAATGATTTTCGCACTTTCTTCCTTCTTCTTTTTTTATATTTTATTTTATAAATGCACCTCCCAAATTTGTATTTTAGGTTGCTTTGAAAATTGTGTTTAGAAATTTTAACCAAGTAGAAGATAAATTTTGCAGTGCACTTAATTTATAATAAAATAGAGTCTGAAAATCATTCGTTTCGGACTTGATAAATATATATGTAACCAAAAACCAGACATCTAATCACGAAATGCGAAACAAAAATTTTCCGTAGCCGAAACTAAGGTCACACAATCTTCTACCGGCTTGCTCTAAACTCTCTATCTACCCTTCCACTTGCAATCCTCGCCTCGCAAATTCTAGTAATTTGAAATATTTTTAAAAGGGGCTTTGATGCTTACACTTGCGTTGCCACCCGCACACTATTATGCGAGTTAAGCCTCGTGTTATGGCCCAAGCCAGCCAGTGTTTGGCTGAAAAATCACATGGGCTTTTCTAAGCCGAATAGACGAATAACTACTTACGGTTTTTTTTTTTTTTTGCTATTTAATAGCCACAAGGAATTTCCGTTTGACCGGAAAAAAAATAGCCACAAAGGTTAGTCCAGTTATTTGGTGGGTTTGCTCCACACACAATTGATCATGGAAGTAATTTCTCATAAATTTCTTAATCCCAGCGTGGATAGCCTGTTTTAGACCTGATCGGTGAGGGAATTAGTTGACGTGTGCGCAAGCTGGCCCGAACACCCTTAGCCGTCGAACCAAGAGAAAAAAATGTCAGATCATATCTTCCACCGAATTCAGTTGTTTATTTCCAAGTCAATGGAAGACTTATTTGCCATCTTTGGAATTTCTCAAAAGCATATATATTTGGAAAAAATGATGGTGTACGTTTGACTTTCACCTCCAAACCCAATTGATTAAAGTGAAAATTCATGCTACCACGCAGTACATAGATAAGAGGGCAAAGTGTAAAAAATGATTGAAAATCACAACCTTAGAACATGACTAAAAATGATTATGTAATATGCTGTTCCTCTTATATGTCTATAACTAGCAAATATTTCATCGTCACTAATTCCAAGCGGTTAGCCGAGTGAGAGCATATATGCCGCTAGTAATCGGCTTACTAGCCTCCAAGGTTGTAGGTTCGACTCTTATCGCTAGCAAAAGGATTTTTAGAACCATTAGAGGTTTACTCATCGTTAAATTCAAAGTCTTATGATTAGTCGAGGTCGAAAGGAGGAGGCAAGCAGCTGGCAAGGATATCCAGGATCCAAAAATGTATACACACATATATATATTTTTAAATCATCTACCGGCTATAAATGGTCATAAGTACTCAACCACGCATGGGACGTTGCTTAAAGTACAAGGCATGATCTGGATTGAAAAAAGAATCGAAAATTTAATCTGCTCCTCGGAGGAAATTAAACCAATAAAACTGAAACGATTATGGATTTATTTATTCTATTTTTCTCTCTTTTAAGATTGTATTTGTTGGGATATATTTGAATATATAGCTTTCTCATGTAGGAGTATATGCTTTTCATGACTCCGCAAATTCCTATGCTACTCCAAGTTTTAAACACTATCTAGGGCAAAAATAATATTAAGAATCAAACAGTATCTATAGATTTATTAGTCTCCACCGTTTATTAGATGTCTATATAGGTTTTCCCATATGGTATCAAAGCGGGGATCATTTCACCCCAAATTTTAAAAATGTATAATTCACACACCACAATGGCAGACCCAACGAAATGGCTGCAAGATGATAGATCTAAACAAAGGCTAGCTATATGTGAAAGAAATCAAACACGGTTGCACTGTGAGGAGGATGTTAAGGAATTAAAATCTAACATTGCTTGAGAACGTAATGGGTGATAACTTCATATAATGTTTGGACCTCCCCACCTAATAGTTTAAGATTTTGGGTTGGATGTAAAGTTTCCATGTTGGTGTGAATTATTTATCATTGAATGTGTGGTGGATGATGGTGCTAGCTCCAATACCACCAAGTAATTTATAAATATTTTTTAAGTTTACGCCTTAGAGAGAGGGGCTCCAACCTCTCTCTAACTTTCCCTTCTTCTTCTCTTAAACCTTCACAATGTAGCTAGTGGGGGGGGGGGGGCTTCCCCCCGCCCCTCTCATCATGTAGCTAGTTGTTTTAGCTAAGCTCCGTCGCCGTCGATCTGTGCTCCGTCTCCTCAATGTGGCCGTTTTGGGGTTTCAAGCATGCTTTGGAGTTGTGTGTGTCCGTTGCTGCCGCCGTTGCGGTCGCCCCTTATAGCTGGATATGCATGCATGTCTCTTCTTCTCCCCGTTTGCTCGTCTCCCCGTCTCTGATCGCCCCTCCTCGATGAGCATCAGGGATTTCCCCCTCTTTCTTTTATTCACAACCGATCGGCTCCCCCTTCCGATCTCCCCTTCCCCCGTCCAATCGGTTGTTCCTCTTTCATCTCCCCTCTTCGATCGGATCTGGTTTCCCCTCTTCGTTCTCCCCTTCCCCATTCGATTAGATCAGCTTTGTGCATGCATGTCTGGCTTTCTTTTGGGTTTGTTTGATCGTTTGTTGTAGGTTACAATGACGATGGCTTAAGGGTTCTGTGAGGTGTTTGATCCACGCGGCTTGTGTTTCTCGCAAAGGCTAACTGATCTGCATCGGCCGCCGTTATAATGGGCGCGATCCGGTCAGCGGTTTGGTCTCTTTTTCTGGGCCCAAAGGCTAACCGATCTGTGTCGGTCGCCGTTAAAATGGGCGTGATCCGGCCAGCGGTTTGGTCGCTTCTTATGGGCGCGTTTCGGTTTCAACGGTTGCAGTTCGGGTCCTCGATGCACTAAGCTTAGTTGTAGTTTTTTAATTTGTTTCTATTGTAAGCTTAGATTATGCCTGTTAAGGTTGTTTTCTGTGTTCTGTTTCTTAGACCTTTTGGTCTTCGCTCGTCGCCGGCATTCTTGTGCCGATAATGCAGTTGTATTTCTCTTGCTTTTTATTATAAATATATGATGTTCTTTTTTGATGTCAAATAATTTATACTCCAGTAAATTTTTTTTTCCCTCTACTTGGTAGTTGGTGGAGTTCTAAAATAGTACAATTGGTGGAAGGTGGGCCACACTAGCTACCTCCCTTCATTACAGGCGGTATTCACACTTGGGCATTGAATACTTATGTTGCAAAGTGATCAAAAACTTAAAATGTGTGCATAACTTGTACATTCATGTGAATATTCTAGACATATTTTTTTTGGGTAATTATATTCTAGACATATTATCTACTACATAAAACGAAATTAGTAATTACCAACGTATTTTCTCAAAAGGAAAAAAAAAAAAAACACTGGAAAGCCATAAATTTATGAGGTACGGGTGGATTAGTACTCCAAAACTAAAAAGCCAAAAATTGGTGCAACGTTCTTGACATAGATACCTTCTTACAAAGAGTTTAAAATCGATGTCGCACCATCCTTTTCGCAAACACTTTGTCGAGATTGGAACTGTTGATCCAATTTTACGCCCGACAACAACCATTAGTTAAGAGTCGATCAACACGACGTAAGTTCATGAAATGGAATTGCATGTGATCGATGAGAGAATAAAACAAACAAATGAAATCAAGGGAAGACTTTTGACATCTTCCCAACAAATTAGGGCTGAAAATTACATGAACCGAAAAGTGAATACATATGGTAGTAGGTACTCCATGTGAAAACAAAGGATATTGTGATGCATGTGAAAATGGGAAACAATTATTGGTTGAGAACAAGCGACATGTACATGTTACTATGTTAGTATTTTATTTGACTCCCGATTGGAAAGTACTGGCCGGAATTAATTAGATGAGGTGGTTGCCAAGTAGCAGTCCAATAACTCTCTTTAGTCACCATCCAAACACCCCCTAAGGACCAAAGTAACGTGGCTGTGCCTTGTATTATTTGAGCCCTAGTCCCCACCCCTAACTTCTCAAAAGGGACCTTCACGTTGGTTTTGTCCCAATCTTCTTCAATATTAATCGATCAACATCCATGTAACATCAACGGTTGGTGTTGTTCTTATATCCTTAATTGATGGCGGAGAACACTTGGGATCGTCAAAGAGGGAACAGATCAACCACGTGAGGACGAAGCCTTCACTTGATAAGGACCCAAATAAGTAAATTATTAATTTTCATGGAAGATTGCCATGTGCTTAATTAATTAGCTTGATCATATGCGTCCAACATTGATATTGGGGCACAGGACATAGGCCTCGTTTGTTTACACTTATGAGTTAGATTTTGTTATTCTAGATTTTTTGATTATTTGTTAAAGAACTTAATATAAATTGTAAACATGTTTGGTTTAGTTTTCTTTTTATAAGTTTGAATAGAATTTCAAGTTGTTTGGTTACAAAAATTGTAGAATAGCTTATTGTTGAATGAATGTCTAAATTGTCTTTAATGATATCCATATAGGTACTTTGAAAACAAGTGATTTTTTGTCCATCCCTAGCACTGCAAACTTAAAATATTATGTGAAAAAAAAAACTAGATTAGAGTTTAATATAATTTCACAATTTAGTCGAAGTTGAAAAAAGAAATAAGCTGGATAAGTCAGCTTATAAGTGCACAAACGGGGCCATAATGTATGAACTAACTAATATGCGGTGGAGGAGGCAAGGACGCCGATCTATAAAAGGTCCAGGTCCCGTGCCCTCCTTGTTTTTTACTATATACTTTCACTCTTACCCTTAGTTTTCTACCATTTCTTTTCAATTAGCTACTTAAAAAAAGTACAATAAGCATTCACCCAAAATGAGTTAAGTGCTTAACAATTTTAAAAAAATTACCCTTTCATATGTACTGTAGAATGTTTTACTAGCTCTTGTGCTCGTGTTCGGAAATTTTTCTAAAAAAGTGCACTAAATTTTTTTAAGAGCAATGAAAATTATTTAAATTTGGTATTATTTGGTACACTATTGGTGGAATTTTTTTTTTCAAGACTATGAGTAGAAAAGTGCCCCTCGTGCGTCAATTTTTTACATCCACCATTAAAAAGTTGAACCTGAGACGTCACGTAATAGTGCTCCCCAACAATGTGCAATCTCCCCGACGCATAGCACGGCCTCTATCACGATGACATGTGGCTACAGCCTATAGGGATGCATCGCCAGCTTTTGTGGATTACAAGTCATTTTGTTGTTTGAAGTCTCGGCGATGTTTGCGGCTCACAAAAAGATTTTAAACAGAACGAAGATGAAGGAAAATTCTGAAGCAAAAGGTAGGCCCGATTGGGCCCTTGAGTTTGACTAATTGGGCGAAAGCATGTGGTGTTGTCACGACATTAGGTCTAATGGGAGAGTGCCACTATTTAGCTTCCATCAAATCACATGGATACCGAGCGTGTGAATATTTCCAGGATGGATTGAGGGGCGGGTGAGTCCGGGTGATTGTTCTATATGAGTTTTAAGATGCTTTTAGAATCGTTTTAGTTTTTTTTTTTTTTTCAAAAATGTAAAAATTAGACATCCACAAATTAAATTGAATGCTTTTAGAGTTTATATTTTGCCTTTTTTTTCGATAGGTAAAAGTAACATTTTATTAAGGGGGTAGGGAAAGGGAATTCAACAAAAAGTTGGACAAATACAGCCAAATGGGACACAGCCCAATTAACCTCATAGGGGCAAAGCCCAGAACACCCGATGGCCTAGAAGCCCAGATAAAACAAGTACAAGCACAAAATCTCAAATGGGCCAAAAACCCAGATCAAAACAATTAAGCCCAAATCAAAGAAAACCCTAAACCTAAATCACTAATTAGAGCACATCCATACACTGGCACCCTCCGCCGCCCACCTCCTCAGACAACAACCACTAGCCAACAGATCCCTGCCACCACGCTCTGCCACACCACCACCGATAACCCCATGGCAACATAAGATTTGTCACCCCCCAACACTGCCGCGGAAGCATCACAGCCGTTAAGCAAAACCAAACCACCCGACAGTGATATGGCGGACGACCACGCCATCCATCAACACCACCGCAAGCCCACCCAAGCCGTTAGGCACACCTCGGAAAACCCAGCAGAAAATCGAAGGGGAAAGCAAGACAGATAGCTTGACGAACGAGAAACGGGGGAAACAAAGGGTAACCAGCAATCGATGCACACAACTAGCAAGTAGGGGGTCAGAAAAAAGAGGGAGACAGAGAGAGACAAGAAGAAACCAGATATCCTTACCAGTGCCGCCCTCGTCGCCAACCGAAAGCCCTCGAAGCGACCGCCGAGTAGTCGACAATTCGGTATCCACAAACAATCAGAAGGAAATCGGATGTCGAGAACCATAACCCCGGCCAAAACCTCCAGCTCCGCCGCCTCAAGCTATCTCGTTACAGATGCCCATCATTTTGTGAATAAAAGAAAAGAGCCAAGATCAGAAATCGAAGGGTAGGTGAGGAGGAGAAAGCGGAAAGAAAGAGTTCAGGGAGGGAGAGGAGGAGAGGGAATCAGAGGAAGAGGGAAGGAGGAGGCACGGCACCGGTGAGGGCGGCGCCTCCCCCACCCAAGGAAAACCCTAGGAGATGCGACTGGGCTGGAAAGGATAGAGAGAAGGCAGAGAGATTTTAGAGAGAGAAATGAGCCCACAAATTTATATTTTGCCTTTTGGAATGTATATACATCCACAAAATTGAATGCATCTATTATTTAAACATATTGTACAAAAATTTATAATTCGATCGAAAGTATCTACGGTAATTTTCTCCTGACTATTTTTATAAACTGTACTGGTACAAGTTTATATCACCTATCACACGTGAGAAGAAATAATTTAAAGCCTGCACTCCAAACCTAGTAGTTCTGCTTCCGTCTTAAGAAATATTATCCTTAATTCCTTAACCACTAACATAATTGTTTTTTTTTAATCATATCAAAAAATAATAATAATTGTTTTCAAATAAATTTGCTTTAATACACGCTGCATAATTAGGTGTATTTGGCATGCATTTTTTTTTTTTTTGTGGTCCTATATATGGTCCCATGAAATCTTCAGTTTATTGAGTTGATGACATAAAGTTCGTTTTGCTTTTGCTTATAGATCTCCCACTGACACTTTCTATTGCAGATATGAGAGTTAATTCTTGAAATGAAAAGGGCCTCAACAACATAAATAGTTGTGCGTATCAAATCCGATATGATGGAAAACTAGGGGCATTGACAAAATAAAAAGAAGAACGGTCCCTACAAAAGATCATAACAAACCAAATATTTGCATCAGTAGATTTTGTGTCGGTCCGTCGAGTAAATTGGTCAAAACATCCATAATTTTTGATAGAAAAATTCATAGTCTATATGTCTAGCACGTATTGGCTGCATTATATAGTTGATGATAGCGGTGTGGTGCGAACCAATACCCCAATCCTTTAATGATTAAGTCAATCGAGATATATTGTAGAAAAGTAGATAATAATAAATAAATAAAAGCTCTAGGATTTCTCTTGAGATCGAGTCCTGTACGTCAATAGGCGAATGGATTTGTCAAGTTTTATGGATATTTTTCGTAGCAGTTCGCCCCTACGAATCCAAAAGTAATACTTATCGATATCCGCAAGAGCTGATTTTTTACAGGGCCCCATAAAATAATATTCAAAAATTTATGGATATTTTTCTAGATTTTTTTGGGACCCGAAATGGGGCCAAACGCGATTGTCTCTGCACGGATCCCTACAAATTGTCCCTGCTCTTAGTATTTTTGGTGTACGATATGTGTAAAAATGTATGTGTTCTTAGGTTTATTGATAAATTTATTGTTGATAAAAAAAAAAGGATATTTGTTTATATAGACATGAGTGGTAGAATCTCGTTAGGATCAGGTCCGATCCCTTGGAATCAAGGTTGTGGATTGATTTGGTTGGCACTCAATGGGTCCAATGGCTTTATAGTCATCTTAATCCTTTTAGAAGTACGTAGGAGATCGCATAGAACTAGGACTGCTCGTAGTTATCTCCGTAGGATCTAGGGCGACACAAGAGAGTCCTTACAAGTACACCTCAAACCTCTTTAGGGCTCGTTTGGATGCGGGATAAAGATTGAGGGTATTATCTATGAAAGGGAGATAAAATAGTATGGGGCATTGGTTAATAAGGGATGACTCACATTCATTTGATGTTTATGGATGAAGAATTAAATAGTAGTTGGTTTAGATAAAGTAGTATTTGGTTTGGATGAGTGAAAAAATGGAGGGATAAGGTTGTTTTGTAGTTGAAATGGAGGAGGGGGTATTATTTCGGCCGATACACCCCAAAACCAACCCATAAATAACCACCCCCTGCAGGGGGTATTAGCCGGTACAAGAGGGGGGGGGGGGGGGGGGGGGGGGGTGTGAACTTAATACCCCTGCGTTTTTGGGTTGCCAAATCAGGTGATAAATCTGGGCCCATGGTCTTAGGAGGAGAGAAAACTAATACCCCTTTTCAATACCCCATCCAAACGAGCCCTTAGGGTGGTGGGCTGATCACCCGTTGGGACTCCTTTGTGCTCGGCCATGTGTTGGTTCGAGCAGGTATACGTTCGATCGATCGAGTAGAGTGAATTTAGTCTGTTATTGATCTTGACCTCCCAGTAGTAGGAGGTGGAATCCCCAAAAAATAGAGAGAGAGAGAGAGAGAGAGAGGGGTGTTTATATAGGTAAGTAGGAGGTGGAATCCCCAAAAAAATTAGGATCCTCGGATCTCGGGTGTAGATAAAGATGACACAAGTTGAGTCCAATGGTCTTAGCTTAGGATTAAGAGTTTAAGCTCATCCTAGGAGTCGGTTACAAGGAGATTCCTGAACTCCTAGAGTCTCTTTGGGACAGTTGTCGGGTCACCGTTGTAATTTCCCGTGCCCGGCCACGTCTGTGTACATCTCGAGCTGAGCAGGACGCTAGTCACTTGTCGGTTTATACTTATCATTTCGTAATCGGCCATGTGCAATACATAAATTACACTGGCTATGTTCGTTTAGTGTATTTGGAAATTTTTAACTTTGTTTTCCAATCATTACCCTACATCTTTCTCCAATCATTACCCTATTTTTCCAATCATTAATTTCATTTCTCTCTCTATCTCTCTCCACTCATTACCCCTCTCTCCAATCATTACCCTATTTCTCTCTCCACCCACTACCAAATCAAAAATTTCCAAATACACTAAACGAACATAGCCACTAATTCTCCCAAGGGATGAAATTATAAAGGATTACAATCCAATACGATTAACCCAAAACCCAGAAATAGGCACTAGCACATGCATCTAGCATCTACGAAGTTGGAAGACCTTAATATGGATAAGCACGTGATTTTGAATTTTCCAGAATGAAAGTACTAATTAATAGGAAACTTCGCAACAGTAAAGTGTTTGGTATGCATTCAAATTCTCCACTAAAAGTAACCAGTGTCATTGTTTATCCATACTCTCTATTACTCTATTCACAGTCCATATAAAACAACAAGAATTGGAGAGAGAGAGAGAGAGAGAGAGAGAGAGAGAGAGAGAGACCGTTAACTGTTTTTCCACCATTAATTGGGGACTTCTCAACGACCAAAACTAACAAAGGAAGGTGGGAATCTCCGTAAAACTAGTAATCACAAATCAGATGGGACCCTCATGTTTTAGTTTAATCACGCCCATTGCACCCGGCCTTTTTTTCGCTTTATATACCCCTCATTTATGCTCTCATTCTCTCACATCCCCCTCTCTCTCTCTCTACCCTACAGACGAACAGCAGCAGAGCCAAATGGCTACTCCTTCACTACTCTCTCTCATCTTCTTTTTCTTCTCTCTCCTAGCCCCCTCCATCGTTTCCTCCTCTCCCGTTCATGACCCTGAATCAGTAGTGCAAGAAGTCCACAGGTAATTAATAGGCTCCACATTGTAATTTTCCAATTAAAGAGTGCATTACGCACACTACTCTTTTTACAAAATGATGATGTGACATTGTGAAATTTCGCCAAATACAGTTTTAATATCACTGTTGCATGATTCTGGAATCATTCTCTCCTTTAATTAGAGCATATTTCGCCTAGTTAATACAATTGGTGACAATTTTTTTGTGTGTGTTTAGGAGCATCAAGAATGCGACAAGAAGGAACTTGGGCTATCTTTCATGTGGAACTGGAAACCCAATTGACGACTGCTGGAGGTGCGACTCCAATTGGGAAAACAATCGCCAGCGGCTAGCGGACTGCGCCATTGGGTTTGGCAAGAATGCCATCGGAGGGCGAGACGGTAAAATCTACGTGGTCACCGACTCCGGAGACGACGACCCGGTGACCCCAAAGCCGGGGACCCTGCGCCACGCCGTCATCCAAGACGACCCGCTCTGGATCATCTTCGCGCGCGACATGGTGATCAAACTGAAGGAGGAGCTGATCATGAACTCGTTCAAAACGATCGACGGCAGGGGAGCGAGCGTGCACATCGCCGGCGGCCCGTGCATCACCATACAGTACGTGACCAACATCATCATACACGGGATCAACGTGCACGACTGCAAGCAAGGAGGGAACGCCATGGTGCGGTCCTCCCCGGGGCACTACGGGTGGAGGACGATATCGGACGGCGACGGCGTGTCGATCTTCGGCGGGACCCACGTGTGGGTGGACCATTGCTCGCTGTCCAACTGCAACGACGGGCTGATCGACGCGATCATGGGGTCGTCGGCGATTACCATCTCGAACAATTACATGACCCACCATGATAAGGTCATGCTGCTGGGGCACAGCGATTCGTATAGCCAGGACAAGATCATGCAGGTCACTATTGCCTTTAATCACTTTGGGGAAGGCCTGGTTCAAAGAATGCCAAGGTAATACTCCTAGCTAGATGAATATAAAATTGACAGACCCATAAAAAGCAAAAGGAAATTTTTTAATTCAACCAGCCAGAGTGATGACTCATGAGATAGTGGAATTCTGCCAGGGCTCGTCCTAACTTTTTAGGGCTCAAAACAAACCTTAGTGAAGTCCACACTGCAGGAGCTGTAGGGCGACCGAGCTGTTTATTGTTTGGATTAAAATTTGAGTTGTCTATCACTGAAATAGACGGCTGGATGGCCCCGCATTACAGCCCTGCAGCAGCAGGATCCCCCGGTCCGAAATTAAAGCATGTCGTTACAAATTTTGAGAAGTATTTTTCCCAATTTAGGTCTTTTCAACTCTTTTTTCAGGATTTGCCACTTCTCTAGTACTTATTTATGGATTTGGGATCTCATACTTGATCGACTTTTTTTGACCGAATATAACTTTGTACGCCTTTTTAATGGACACAACATAAGATTTAGGGCCCACATTTTTAAGAATATATTCGGAGGCGCTGCACCTGTAGTGCACATTTGAATTGTTCGTCTCGACAACTAATGGTTCAGGTATGTTTGCTAACTCTTATTGCTAAGAGTTAACTCTGACCAGTAAGAGTGTTTAAGCGAATCTGAACCATCGATTGGGGAAACGGACGATTCGGATGCTACAAGGTCTGCACTTGTGGTTGGGAGCACAGGGGTTTTGATTGTACTAGGGTTTAATGATGTTTTTGAAAATGCAGGTGCAGACACGGATACTTCCATGTGGTGAACAATGACTACACTCACTGGGAAATGTATGCCATTGGAGGGAGCGCTGCCCCCACCATCAACAGCCAAGGCAACCGTTTTCTTGCACCTGATAGCAGAAACAGCAAAGAGGTATATAACAAACCTTCTATGAATCGGTGCTTTCAATCTTTAAAGAAATGTTCTTGCATCAACGAAAATCACTCTGTTTTTTCCATTCCCTCTGTTCTTGCATCGACGAAATGTTCCCTTCCTAAAACCTATCATCACTCTGTTTTTTCCATTCCCTCTGTTCTAAAGTGCCATGTTTGTTGAATTTCTGCAGGTGACCAAGCATGAGGATGCAGGAGAGAGTGAATGGAGGGGCTGGAATTGGAGGTCGGAGGGAGACTTGATGTTGAACGGTGCATATTTCACTCCCTCCGGGGCAGGGGCTTCGTCCAGCTACGCCAGGGCTTCGAGCTTGGGTGCTAGGCCTTCTTCCGTCGTCGGTTCAATCACCACCGGTGCCGGAGTACTTAATTGCAAAAAGGGCTCCAGCTGCTGACCATAGCCCAAAATCACAACACTCGTGTTTTAGAAAATTCGGTGTTGTTTCCAAAACTTTTATACTAGTTATTAATTAGGCTATGGGGAGGCCAGGTAGGGCAATTTAGAAGTCCAAGTACACTAGTTCTAGGCTTTTGGTGCTTTTCTTGGCTATTTCTCCCCTGCCATCCAATTTTTTTTTTCCTTCTTCTTTTTGCTTTATTTACCAGATTTTCAAATACCACCTCAGCCGGTAACTCTAAGAATCATTGGGAATTCTGTGGTTAGTCCTGATGGGCCTAGAGAAAGCGAGTGCAGAAGTGTTGGTATTTATGTATACTTGATTATCTATTGGAATGGAAATCTCTCTCCCTCTCTCTCTCATATTCGACAATTTTAATAGCGACAGCAAATCACTTAACAAGGATCAGATGCAGTGATGGTTAATGTTTTAAAATGATTTTTAAAGCCAAAGCAAAATTGTGAACGGAGTACAAAGGGATACGTATCAGCTAATATGTGTGGAAATTTTCGACAGCAACGATATGCGGGCTATAACAACACCCGAGGGTTCAAAACTAAGTATATAACGGCCGATATTTAAATCTATACTCATATCGTAATTGCCATGTATTGGGCAAGGAAAAAGTGCCTAAAGGACAAGAGAAAGATCACGAGGGTCATCAATTGAGCTCTATTTACAAGATTTCTGCAGTAAAGAATTAGAGAATCCGAAACAGTTCCATACTATTCTGCCATTGAACTGTTCGTACATTTCCCGTGCTAATGGCCCACCAACCACATTTTCAACCCATTTGGCTCGTTAATCTCGGTAATTACCCACCATGTGCGGTCGGAAGTTTCCCCCCTTATAACCTAATATGCAGACTAATTTGCGAGCACCTTAACTGATTCTGGAGCTCTGAAATTAACGATCGGGTAAATCCTCCAATGGTCCCAAGGTTTAGAATGCTTGACTTCCGTAGAATTCGAATATGCGACCTAATGAGGACAATTAGGAGACAAATACTTATTTAGTTTCTCATGCCCACTAGACAAAACTCCTTGGGGTTGTTTGGTAAGGGGTTTATATGGATTGAGAATTAGCCGTTCAGATTTTGGGTCTGCAGTGCAATGCAGTTTGTCATTTAGACATTACGTGCTCACATGGATCCCTCTGAGATGATCAAACTTCAAAGCCTTTCATATTATAGAGCTTATCGAATATATATAACGCCCATATATACAAAAATTTGAGTTGATCATACACTCAAAATCGCTTGATCAAAGCACTTCTATCATGAAAAAAATTGATTAGACCGATTATTTTTCTGTAAACAATAGTAGTTTTTACGCGATGTTTTATTTGACAAACCCTAGAATTGGACGGCTCAGAGGATACACACTTTTGATGAACCCTACAATTGAAGGGCTCCCAGGGATACTCATACAACTGCAATGGGCAAACTACAATCTCTGCTCTAATTAGTAGTAGGAGAAAAGATGCTTTATTTTGATTAAAGAATTAATGGGAAAATACAACAACAAACTAATAAATCTATCCCCAAATTTATGGGGCGAGCATGTTACGGAGGGGTCAATTTGAACACTATTTTAGCAGAAAGAAGAAAATTAGAGGATTTTGAGGGGACAAAAGGGGTGGGGCGGGGTGAAAGCACATGCATGCCATTGATCTTCTTTTCATGGCGCTGTCATTTGTAGACTAGCAAATTGGTTTTTTTTTGGGCAAGTCTAGCAAATTAGTTACAACTACGCCTTTGACAACAAAAGTCGCACGAGAATTCAACTTCCCATCTTTTGCCTTTTCTATTTCTTATACTAACGGATGTCTGGACCAATTTTGCGCGCACCTCGACTATCTCCGAAACCCTGAATTTAACTGTTGGGAACACCCTCCAGTTGCCCCAGAAATTGAACATCTCTCGACCAACGAGAATCGAAAACTCCTGCTCACCATTTTCGTAATCAATGGCTATATGCACATGTTGTGCATGAATTATCGAATTTTCTTGTACTATTATTTAATCCAAAAACGGTTAAGGAAGGTTCCAAGAGAATCCCCTGCTATTCGCAAAGAAGATTTGCAGGGAACCACGCAAGGAAAAACACATTTGGGTTCTTTTCGGGTGTCACAAAAATCTAGAAAAATATCCATAAATTTTTTAATATTAATTTATGAGACCCCGTAAAAAATCAGCTCCAACGGACGTAGGTGAGTATTACTTTTGGATTCATATTGGCGAACTGAGCAGTTTCGCCCCAACGAATCCAAAAGTAATACTAAAACTTACCGATATTCGTTGGAGCAGATTTTTTACAGGGCCCCATAAAATAATATTAAAAAATTTATGAATAATTTTCTAAAATTTTGTGAGACACGAAATGGACCCAAACGCATTTTTCCTTGCCTGATTCCCTGCAAATCTTCGTTGCGATTAGAATTTCCGATCTTTTTCTTTAAAGGCCGCACGGGGACGCATTACATCACTTTAGTGCATTTGATCACGCACTACAGGAACTCACGTTCGTTACATGTGGCATCAATCTACGGGTTGAAGTGAATATAGATACTGCATTTCGTAGCTCATTATTAGTGCCAACGCATGCGATGGTGTAGTTCACATTGTAATACAGTAACATAATTGCACATAACGTCCTTTCACAAAAAAGAAACAGCACACGTGTATTCGATTCTAGGGTTTTAAAACACTGGCTTTAATTGGGATATTCTTGCATTGGGACGTGGGATTGGTTCTAGCGGATTAGTATAGATGAGAGTAAGCTGGCCCATACGCCCAAATTAAAAAAGAAAAGAAGGTTTTAAAACACTTTCAATGATGATACTTCTAATATTTCAGAACAAATTAAGAAGGCTGCTGATTTTGCCATTTCTTTTTTTTGATGACGCCACTCCCCTGCAAGTTTATTTTTGGTGCAAAAATACACTTGCAGGGGAGTGACGTTAACAAAAAAGAGAGTGGCAAAATCATTTCCCATTAAGAAGCCTCTTTGTGGTTATTAAGTCAGTGCTTATTCAAATCAAATGTGATTTAAAAAAAAAAAAAAAGGACATTCAATTTGATGGTGTAGTGGTTTGATGTACATAGTGTATGCAGCATCTCTCTTTTGATAATCATGCTGAAATGGGCGAATTAGTCCCTTCACCACAAGAAATCCCCATGATCAAAGGTTGGAATTCGGATCAAAAGACCATCAAAGCAGCAGATTAATTAGTGGGCCTAATTGAATTACAAGTTCTTGTTAAGCCATTGACACATACTGCAACTAACCATGTGGCAGACATATATATTTAGCAGGTAGTAATAGACATAATAATAATTGCATCACAAGTTCATGTATAGACAATGAAGCTCTAGGCAAAGCACGCTTTGGTCACTTTCATCAAATGAAGACCGAACCATGACTCACGGTTCTAAGAAATTGCAATCCGTGTTCGGACAAAAATTCCTACAGTTCGAACCAAACCAATCTGCAAGTCTAGGTTTGGTTCCCCGTTTTATCTACGGTTTAGGTACAAATTCCACTCAAAGCACTCTATACATTGAATCACCCATATATCCACTTAAAAGGCTAAACTTGTAAGTGGTGAGCCATCCAATTATATATTAAGGTCCAATCATTTTCTATTTTATCCGATGTGTAACTCAATCCTTCACACACGTTCCCAACAACCCTTTTCTATCTGTACGATTGGATTTTGTTGATCATTGTTTCTGGTACCAAAGTTTTGATCTAAATTATGAATTTCGCCGCGATTTTCATGAGATTGGTCCCTTGGGAACGTGCCCTTCATATCTCTCCCTAATTCTTTTGCAAATTTATGACTGTGGTCATATTTCTGCAAATCCTTTATTTCGTCCCATAGATCAGGGAATTGTAGTTGTGACTTCTGTGTTCTTAACATCGATCTCTTAGAATATTCGTCATGTCTGGCATTCCCTAGTTTCTTAAAGAAGATGAATCACGAGGGCAACTATGGATCTTCATGGCTGTGGTGAGCAATGAATGTAACTCAGTAGGTTTTGGAGATCGGGGCAGTTCCGCGGACAACCAATTAAACACCTTAAAAAAACACTCCAAATCTCAATCTCATAGTTCCCGATCAAATTTTTATGATCCGAACCGTTCAATGTGTGCAGAATGTGATTTTAAGGGTATCCGCAAGAAATTAGCAAAAAAAAGACCGGGAAGTGCTTGTTTTAAGCAGTTTTTAATTGAACCGTTCATCAAATTTAAGCTAAAAACTGCTCAGATCAAGCCCTTTCCGGTTTTTTTTTTTTTGAGGGTACCCTTAAAATCACGTTTTGATCATATTGAGCGGCTCAGATCATTAAAATTTGATCGGGAACTATGAGGTCTTTTTTTAGGTGTCTAATTAGTTGTCCCCAGAACCGCCCCGTTTGGAGATTATAGTTGATATTAAATATGCAGGAAATATACTGGATAAAACAGCAATCATCGCTTACATTTTTAGATCAAATTTCACGAAATTCTAGCATGAGTAAGATAGTTGAGGTGGATTGATTTAGTTTAAGTAGATATCAGCGGAAATTAATTGGTACGAACTCTCTATCAAGGCCCGCATATATCGACTCAAGAATAACTTTTATTTACGGAGGAGCCATGAATAAGTTATTCACGGAGGAGCTCAATCTCGGCCGTCCAAAAATGTTTCGTTAATATCTATGACTGTTAATAGATTGTTTTATTTCCGAATCGTCTAAAATACTTTTGGATGACCGTGATTGAGCTTCGTAATAACTTATTCACGGAGTTCCGTGAATAAGTTATTCTCGTATCGACTCTCCTTAAAAAGATCTCAATGGAAATTACTCGGTGTGAATCTCTCTACTAGGGCCACATATATCGACTCCTCGATACTCTTTGTTCCTATAGTTATCGGTCGAATTGCATTAACTGTCCCTTTAGTTTTAGCAAGATTTCAACTTGGACCCGGGCAATTCTAGTTTCACCAATTTGAACCTTAACTCCAATTTCGTTTCAGCATTGCCCATGCGTAAAACTTTGCAACAATTGTGGGCGGAAAGACCAAGTATGAGGCAAAGTCTCACTTGTGTGTAGTTAAAAGATTACATTCTATAACTATTGTTTTTTCTGGGTCACTACGAAGTACAACATTATGGCACATGATGCGTTCATGACTTTGTAATAAATACGGTTAGTAACAACAATAATTTTAAATCCGAAGAAATACTGGTGTACTTGCTATGGCAAATCAAGTTTTGTACTCTCACAAAGCTAGCGAAAGGCTGTGATTTTGATCTAATGATGCTTCAAACTCCTCACTTGTCAAGAGTCTCCAAACCCTTTGGTGTATCTAATAGCTACGCAGCTCCATATATAATTGAGCATTGTTAAATCAGTTCCATCCCATTCCTAAATTACAATATGTAGATTGTCACGTTGAGTTTCCATAGTTAGCTCTGTAATCGACGATCAAGGTTTCTTGGGTTTCATGAGATATAAGTTGGTATCATTTACACCAGTTACTAAATCTAATCTATAGTCTACTCTAGGCCTGTCAATGGACCGGATCCAATTCAAATTTGATCCGAAAAATCCGATAATGTCGATCCAATAAACCGATAATCCAAATCCAGTAATCTAAAAACGAATCGGATTGAATTCGGATTGAACCGGAAATCCTCCACGCTCACCCTTCTCCTTCCCCGCCGGTTACAACTCTGTGAATCACACCAGACCCAATCTGTTTACGCCGTTCGCTTTCGCTAGCAGCCACGGAGGGGGAATAACAAAAAATCACACAGGGGGAATTACAAAAATCACCCCAAACTTTATTTTCAATTTCTAATGAGTTTATTGTGTTTCTATCCCTCAAATTATCGCCATTATTTCTACTCTGTTCTCAAAACCACCTATTTTATCCTTGAACTATCATTGGAAAAGACAAATTGGAGAAAAAATTGGGTAAGTGTTTGAAATTTTCTACTCTCTTTCCATTACAACCATACAAAGGAAGAGAAAATTTTCCCAAGTTCCAAACAAAGCCTGAGTAGTTCATTGTAGGACTAATTGAACTCAATGGGTGAGATTTGGATAATTTAAGGACAAATTGGGCAATTTTGGTAATTTAAGGACAAATTAGAAACTAATTTCTGATAGACACCCAAACTTTCATACAAACCCTTTTGCAAAAGGTAATAATAAGAAACTTTCAAATTACCAAGCATCAAAATTCCAAAAATAAAAAATAAAAAATCTCCAAGCACAATCTTTGACACGATGATCGACTTTTCATATCATTTAAAAATCCAAAAAAAAAAAAAACTAATTGCCAATTTAAACCCCACTTGCCAGCTGGCATCAAAAAATTCGAAAAACCACAAATATTGAAGTGGCCAAACTCAAAAGTTTGAAAGAGGGAGAATATTAAAGATCGACAATAGTGAGGAAGTAGACTTGAACTCAAAATTATTTTTTGGCTTGATATAAAACGGCTAGAACTCATCTCTATTTATACTATCCATGGAAGACTCTAGCACAAAGATATTTTCATACAAGATAAACTTTGAGATAATTATAGAATTACACATGTGACTACAACAACAACAACAACAACAACATAACATAACCCATTTAGTCCACAATCATTGGGGGTATGGGCGGGGGATGATTGGAGACAGACCTAACCTTTGGCAATATATGCACAAAGTGGCTGCTCTCAAAATACCACTGAAACAGTGGCCCCCCCTAAACCTCCAAGAACCGAGGAGTTACAGAGACGTTTTGTTGTAGAACCATACCCCCAAATCAAAGCCAAATGGCATTAGAGAGGGCAGACTTAGAGACCTAAATCAATTTATGTGCACATTACCATGCTTCCTTCATTAATAGTCCGAAGCATCGGTATGCACGCAGAAGGATATTTTAAAGTTCTACATATTTCATAAAAAGTTCTCATAAAAAGTTCTACATATTTCACAAGGATATTTTAAAATTTCTAAAAACTAGATATTTATATCTTCTTCAATAATGTCTTCCATCTTTGGATTTTGTCAATTGGAGCTTTGTTAATTGAACTTGTTTACTTAACTTTCTTGTACCAAAATACTAAATTTAGTTTATACTTGTACAACGTTAATCATAGTTCATATACAATTAAAAAGTATATACACCTAATAATACCAACAAACGAGAAGTGCTATGTATGCATAGTTTTTTTTTTATAGACAACAAAAGTTCTATTAAGAACACTACATAGTTACACTACACGTTACACTATATTTTATGTGGGACCCATTCTGGTTCCTACAATGAAGATGTAGGCAAAGAACGCTTTGGTCACGTACACCAAATCACCCAAAAGATAGGCCCGCACACGGTCTGGATCGATTCGGTTTCTTAGGAATTCAAAGACCGAATCGCGACTCACGGTTCTAAGAAATTGCAATCTATGTCCGGACAAAAAGTCCTGCAATCCGAACCAAACCAATCACGCAAATCACGGTTCGGTTCTTGTTTTTTATCTACGGATTACATACAAATTCCATTCAAAGCACTCTTTGACCATTCTTAACTGTCGAGAGAAGTATAAAAACAAGAAGAAAAGCCCTTATCATTCCTAATAGATTATTAGAAATCTGCATTATATAAGAGTGAACCATGCACAGATAGATAATTTGGCCACTCTAAAACCAAAAAAGACATATCTGATGCACAGATACGAGTATATAGTCGTTTTTTTCTCTTCGGTTTGAGTAGAACTACATTTTACCCCATTAGGTTTCAAATTATTCAAACTAATAAGTTATTTGTTAAAACTTAAAATACCGTAAGAATGTACTACCATAAGTAAAATTATTTACTAATCAAAAAATTGCATACGTATATCTTTATTTTACGTGTTTTGTTTATATATAAGTATGGTCCGGTTTGATTAATCCATAGTTTCCAGCTATTACATTCTTTGATCAATGTCCGGACTATTAACCCACAGATTAAGCCAAAAAAACGTGGAGTTCAGTTCAAACCCCTTCAGTAGTTCTTTCGATTTTTTGCATAGCCCTAACCAAAGATTGAGCCCCCAACTTATTGACAAAAGGTTTGGAATCTTATCAATGCCGAATGGCAAGAGAATTCAAACCCCCCCCCCCCCCCCCCCCCCCCCCCCCCCCCCCCCCGCCCCCCTCCTTTTTGTTATTGAATTAGAAAGACGAAGGGGTTGGCCTAGTGGTTGTGGCACTCCTTTACCAAGTAAAATGCTTGGGTTCGAGTCTTATCTCTGCGAATTGCAGCACCCCTTCCCCTATTCCCTCCTATCGATTGACAAAAAATAAATAAATAGATTACCACATGAAAGTGTTAATAAGCTTTGTCAGCCCAAACCCAAATCTCTGCATAGAGAAATTTTTCAGTGCTGGGTGGGTACCAAGTCACCCGGCTAACGTAGTACCCGAGCAACATATCTGGGCCGTTCAATACACTTTTGGACGGCTCAAATTTAAACACTCTCTCTTCTCACCCCCTCTTTCTCTCTCCTTTTTCTCTCTCCGAATCCGAGCCATCCAAAACTGAAATGAACGGCCGGATGCACCGAGCGGACACCACGTGGTATCCGCTCGGCACTAGAAAATTTCTCTTCAGCATATACTGTTCCATTGGGCTGGAAGCCCATATCAAGGACAGGGCAATTGTCCGTAGTAGATAGTGCAGAGCCCATATTTGGGAATGAAAATCCATTGGCAGATTGATTTTGGGCCGAGAATAAATGTGTCAGAGTATGTTCTACTAGCTAAAATAAATATCTGTCTCGTAGAGCGAAAAATAAATACTTAAAAAATAAGAATCTTAGCGGAACAGGGCATGTTCTGTTGCCGGAGGAAGTCGTACACACAGTTTGAAGTTTGCGCTTGAGAACGTGGTGCAGCGGAATGAAGAAAGGTCGAAGAAGAACAGTGACAAGAAAAAAGAACAGTGAATCTTTTTTGTTTCTTTACACTTAAAGAAGTTATTGCAAAGTCTAGTTAGCATTCCATTATTAATAACTAGGGGCAACATAGTAAAAAATCAACCCATAATACATTTTCAACCATATCTCCCAAACACTACTTCTATTGCAAAATACGTTATGCACATATCATGCAAATATTCTACTAGATTCAAAATACATTCTGACCGTTAATCGAAAAAGCCAAAAAACTAAAAAATTGAAAATGAAAGCCGAAAAGTATGCTCCCAAATACCCCATATTATATCGTTTTTATTTGGTGCAGTCCATTTGGGCCTCTAGGTCCCCAAGCCCAAGTTCAGCCCAATACCCCTCTCTCTCACAGATCGACTCACACACACACGCCAAGTTGCCGTGCTTATAGAACGAGAAGGTAAGGTCGGCCAAGTCCCCGCGCGTGCTTATAAGAAAGTTCATCGGCCAAGTTTCCCGTGCTTATAAGAAAGTTCATATCGTGATAAAAAAAGAGATCGTCGTTGGTAGAAGATGTTCAAAAGCTGGGCATCACGGAGCTAATACGGTTGCTCATGAAATGGCTTCCAGGACATTGAGGAACAAGTTTGAAGGTGATCTTTCGGGCGAGGCGCTGCCCCTCACCGTGCAGTCTGCCCTCAAAATGGACGTTCGTAACTTTTGCTTTTATGGAAAGTAGGACGTTTGTAACTTTCCTTTATGGAGTAGTTAGTCAACGGAGAGCTAGAGGGTATTGATAGCCCTAAAACCCCAAACAGCCCAAGGCATTTGGAGGCCCTAGACTTAATCATCTGGGGCCTATTATTTTTTCCAATAAAACACTAATAACGAATGATTTGTATATATAATTGTTTTAGTCCACATTCAACAGTCAGTATGTGTTTGATTCCAGCAGCTTAGGTGTTCCTCATGTGTTCTAACTTGCACGGGTTCAATTCCATTCGCCTTCAAATTCCCTTGCTGTTGGTTTGCAGCAGCTTTGCATATGTTTTGAAGAACTACCACTAATATTTATAACTATTCTGAACATAGGAGCCCTATTTTCAGCTAATTTGGCCTAGGCGCGCGACAGCCACTTGGACTGGCCTTTATCCCAAACCTATTCCCCGTTGAACTCAAACCTTGATCACCATTAAGAAGAGAGGAAAACAAACCACCAATGCTAGCACTTATATTATAAAGAAGGGTAAAGAACATCTTATAATACAACCATAGTAATATGAGAAACACTCCATATAGTACTCCATAAACTCTATAAAAAAAAAAACCATCTTCCCACCTAGAAAAACAATCCACAACTAATCAATTGCACTGCACGCCCTCTGGTTAGTCCTATTGCACTACCTAATCTCGATCCGCTACTGCCTCGTCGCCTTCCCTCGTCCGTTTTACACCAATCGTTGCGCCAAACAGCCACTGACTCTTCTCCGTTTCCGACTGGCTGCCACTGCCGTGGACAGAGGTTTCTCCACCGTTGTACCTCTTCAACGGCAAGAGATCGAGCAACTTCATGGCCTGCAAACCGGTCTCCGCCGGTTTGTTCGCGTAGTTCAATATCAAAGCGTAGATGTTGTTGCACAGATTTCTCATCTCACTCAACTCTCTGTTGAGTTGTGAATTTTCCTTCCTTAGTCTCTCGTTGTCCTCGATAAGCTTGGACGTGCTTACGGAACTCGTCTATCCACAGAACAAATTCAATGAGATTGCTTGTTCATCGCCGGAAATCGATGGAGAACCCGTCCCTTGTGGCAGCGGTGGAGCGGCGGCCTCCGTCATCGCAGGCACTGTAGGTATAGCTCCCTTTCGCGGCTGGATATCACGTAGAAGACTTTCTTGACCCCTCTGGGAGAATTTATTAAAGAATTCCCATCGATCATGGTTGACCTTATGAAATCCCTAAAAAAATCATAAAAAAATCAAAAAAACAGAGCAAAAATAGGAAACGACTAGAAAAATGTAATTTAATTCATATTTCGAACAGATCATCGAAAATTAGACTCACGTAGTAGTTCAATTGACTGTGGAAGTTAGAGAACTTGTCGTGACTGAAATGTTTTTTGAGCAAAACACTGGCGAACTCGTTGATATTCCACACAATGAAGGTAGACCTGTCGTCGACGAGATGATGTCGTTATTGGCGGGGTCGTTGATGATCTCGTACGTTTGCTCCAGAAACCTAGGCAGAAATAACCTCGACACATCTCCGCCCGCCGATTTGGCCATCGCCTTCCACCCTAAAGAAACTAATCGGAACATTCTCGTCATCGAATCATGGTGAATCTGCCATAAATAGGAAATAAAAACACATTTTTGGTACTTCCAGTTCAGGATGGAGTCTTCGTCCCCTTACCTCAACTCATCCATCATTCCTTGCCTTCTTAGTGAATGAACCGACCAAGGATGGACCGACCAAGGATAGAATCGAACCTTGCTTCCCTTTGATTTTGTTTCAGAACGAAACCTTAGATGTACGGCATTTGATCGGAGGAAAAGAGGAGAGACAGATAGAGAAGAGTGTAGTCGTCGAAGTATGTGGAGAGAGAGAGGGGCAAAAAGGTGGGTCAATGGGTTGTGAAACATGGATTGTCTATTTTGCCCTTACCACGTGGGTTGTGATCGCACGTGACTATCACGTGAGCCACTTTTCCGTCCAAATGATGAGTTTTGTTATATATTGGATCACATAGGTAACGGAGTGGAAGTTGAGGGGATGAAATCGCCAAATTGATAGTTTAGGAACGAAGTAGAGAAAAGTTGCATAGTTTATGGGATAAAAGAAAAAAAAACTCTATCATTTAAAAACCAAAAAAATAAAAAAAACTAATTGCCAGTTTAAACCCCACTTGCCAGGAATCAAAAAATCCGGAAAACCAATGATATTGAAGTGGCCAAACTCAAAATTTTAAAAGTGGGAGAATATTAAAGATCGACAACAGTGGGGAAGTAGACTTGAACTCAAAATTATTTTTTGGCTTGGTACAAAATGACTAGAACTCATCCCTATTTATACTCTCCATGGAAGACTCTAGCACAAAGATATTTTCATACAAAATAAATTTTGAGATAATTCTAGAATTACACATGTGACTAATTCTCATAAAAAGTTCTAGATATTTCACAAGGATATTTTAAAGTTTCTAAAAACTAGATATTTATATCTTCTTCAATAATGTCTTCCATCTTTAAGTTTTGTCAATTGGAGCTTTGTTAATTGAACTTGTTTGGACTTAACTTTCTTGTACCAAAATACTAAATTTAGTTTATACTTGTACAACGTTAATCATAGTTCATACAGGGCGGTTCCGGGGACCCTTAAAAAAACCTCTAAAAAACCCCCCCCAAGTTTCCGATCGAATTTTGATGATCCGAGCCGCTCAATGTAATCAGAACATGATTTTAAGGACACTCATGAAAAATCAGCAAAAAAAAAGACCGGGAAGGGCTTCATCCGAACAGTTTTTTATTGAACTTTATTGAACGGTTCAATAAAAAAACTGCTCAAATCAAGTCCTTTAAGGGTCCCCAGAACCGCCCCGTATGAACTAATAATACCAACTAGTAAGAGGTTTTTTAAGGGTCCCTAGAACCGCCCCGTAGTTCATATACAATTAAAAAGTATATACACCTAATAATACCAACAAACAAGAAGTGTTACGTGCACTACATAGTTTTTTTTTTGATAGACAACAAAAGTTCTACTATTAAGAACACTACATAGTTACACTATATTTTATGTAGGACCCATTCTGGGTCCTACAATGAATATGTAGGCAAATAACGCTTTGGTCACGTACACCAAATCACCCAAAAGATAGGCCTGCACACGGTCTGGATCGATTCGGTTTCTTAGGAATTCAAAGACCGAATCACGACTCACGATTCTGAAAAATTGCAATCTATGTCCGGACAAAAATTCCTGCAGTCCGAACCAAAACAATCCCGCAAATCACGGTTCGGTTCTTGTTTTTATCTACGGATTACATCCAAATTCCATTCAAAGCACTCTTTGACCATTCTTAACTGTCGAGAGAAGTATAAAAACAAGAAGAAAAGCCCTGATCATTCCTAATAGAATATTAGAAATCTGCATTATATAAGAGTGAACCATGCACAGATAGATAATTTGGCCACTGATCTAAAACCAAAAAAGACACATCTGATGCACAGATACGACGAGTATATAGTCGTTTGTTCCTCTTCATTTTGAGTAGAATTACATTTTACCCCATTAGGTTTCGAATTATTCAAACTAATAAGTTATTTGTTAAAACTTATAATACCGTAAGAATGTACTACCATAGGTAAAATTATTTACTAATCAAAAAATTGCATATGTATATCTTTATTTTACGTGTTTTGTTTATATATAAGTATGGTCCGGTTTGATTAATCCACAGTTTCCAGCTATTACATTCTTTGATCCATGTCCGGACTATTAACCCACAGATTGAGCCAAAAAAAACGTAGAGTTCAGTTCAAACCGCTTCAACGGTTCTTTCGATTTTTTGCGTAGCCCTAACCAAAGATTGAGCCCCCAACTTGTTGACAAAAGGTTTGGAATCTTATCAATGCCGAATGGCAAAAGATGAAGGGGTTGGCCTAGTGGTTGTGGCACTCCTTTACCAAGTAAAATGGTTGGGTTCGAGTCTTATCGCTGTGAATTGCAGCACCCCTTCCCCTATTCCCTCCTATCGATTGACAATAAATAAATAAATAAATAGATTACCACATGAAAGTGTAGCTTCGTCAGCCCAAGCCCAAATCTCTCAGCATAGAGAAATTTTTTAGGGCTGGGTGGATACCAAGTCACCCGGCTGACGTAGTACCCGAGCAACACATCTGGGCCGTTCAATACATTTTTGGACGGCTCAAATTAAAACACTCTCTCTCCTCTCACCCCACTTTCTCTCTCCTCTTTCTCTCTCCAAATCCGAGCTGTCCAAAACCAAAATGAATGGCCGGATGCACCGAGCGGACACCACGTGGTATCCGCTCGGCACTGGAAAATTTCTCTTCAGCGTATACTGTTCCATTGGGCTGGAAGCCCATATCAAGGACAGGGCAATTGTCCGTAGTAGATAGTGCAGAGCCCATATTTTGGAATGAAAATCCATTGGCAGATCGATTTTGGGCCGAGAATAAATGTGTCCTTTATAGAATTTCTTGACCTACGCACGAACACGAAATAAGCTCTCTCGCGGTTCCTACTTTCTAAAAAAACTGCAGATTCTTCTTCTGCTTTCCGCTTTCGTTCGAGGCGCATTCAATAAATGACGGCTTTAAAAAACACTTGGCTAGCCCTTTAGGGTCTAGGGTGGCACTCCTCATGGCTACAGTTACTAATCTGAGGCACTGGCTTCTAGATCTCAAAAGAGCTTATTCGATCACAGTTGATTCCGTGCCTGAATGTGCAGTCTGTCCCTCAATCCGATTAGGGGCATGCCCTTTCTCCTAGTGCCTTATTGACTTGAGTAGTATTTGATTTATCCGCTCCACAACTCAGGGGCACGGTCCGAAGGAATCTCTATTCAATAAATGACGGCTTTAAAAAACTAAAGTGGTGGAGCCTCGCCGCATCTTCAAGGCCGAAGGGTGTGGTCTTTGCTTGCTTGACCAGATGATTTCATCAAAACGAAGGCAGGTTAGGCAAAGAAGTGAACCAGAATCTTAGCTCGAGCCTACTCACTCTCTGGGTAAAAAGAAAATCTATTCTAAGGTGTTCATCTAGAGGTAAAAATAAGAAATCCTGAATC
The DNA here is from genome assembly GCA_020567845.1 of Rhododendron henanense subsp. lingbaoense. Classification (NCBI taxonomy): domain Eukaryota; kingdom Viridiplantae; phylum Streptophyta; class Magnoliopsida; order Ericales; family Ericaceae; genus Rhododendron; species Rhododendron henanense. The sequence continues at coordinate 8,034,772 of CM036322.1, forward strand.
AATCAGTATTAGCTAAGGAAAGCATTCTAATCATAGATCAGTAGGAAATACCATTCCGGCACAATATGAGGCGGGGTGGACATCGGATTAGCAGGTATATAATTGTCGGAATGCCCCAAAACATTAGGAGCATAAAAAAGAAAAATGGAAAAAAAGATAGGAAAAGCTACCCAACCTGCTAGATCCTTTACATAAAAATAAGGGTAAAAATCTGTCTCATAGAGTGAAAAATAAGTATTTAAAAAATAAGAATTTTAGCGGAACGGGGCCTAATCAATAATTGGTAATATGATTAGAATTTGGGCTTCTCTGGACCTAAAACATTGTTACCAGCTCGGTCGGTTTTTATTAGAGTCTATTTTTCTAAGCGGCCGAGAAAGGCTATGAAAGATTGCTACAATAGTACATTATAAATTCCCGTAAATCCTGTGAAATTTCTGAAAATAATGAAATAATATTTCGACAACGAATATTTTCTTCTTCTTGTTTTGTGGTCTTAAGTCTTAAGCAATGGAGATTAAATAATCCTTTAAATATTGCTGAAATAATGGCAGAATTTTGCCGGGCCCTGTACCGGTTTCTGCAGGCTGAATCGAGATTGGGCTGGGCCCATCTTCTTGCTTCAAATCCTGGACCGTGAAAATTTTCTACAATCTCTGGCCCAAGCCCAATCCAAGGTCTAGGTAGGCAGCAGCATGTGGTGCAAAATTATCCACACAGTGTCCTCAAAGGTCAATTAGACCCACTGATCATAAGTCTTGTGACCTTTTTCTTGAGTGTATGCCTTAGTCGCACAATCCTTTAAAACATATTGCGCTCTCGTTCTCAATTCTCACATTGCACTCAAGCTTTCTCACTCTCACGAATTTTAGTAATTTAGGATGTGGTTCAAAGACGCTTTCAAACTCGCGCTCACTCCCCCTCTTTCGCACATGAATTATGTCACTCATTGCATACCTACTCTAGCAATGGGTAAGCTTGTCAAATGGATTAGACACTCGTGTACAAATTTTCAGCACACAATTGACCTTGGTTTTTTTTTGGGTAGATGAGAAAAATCAGTAAGTGCTGCTTAATTTTTAATTCAATATTCTGCATAGTTGTTAAAAACCTATGACACATGATACATATCTTGTGATTTGTATCGTCTTTTTCGGAGAATGATACGTATACCACCCAGCTATTCTTTTTGTATAAAAATTCTACGATACGATCGCATATCCTACGATTTATACGCGTATCCTACTATTTATACGCGTCTCCTAATTCGGTATGTACCCTATGATTACTTATTGGGAAAAAGTCGGACATTATTTCAGGAAGCGGAACCCCAAATGCATTAATCTAAGTCGTTTGATCTAATTATTGCATCTTTCAAATTAACCATTTAATGGAAATTTAACCTCAATGTAGGGCTTGTATAGAAGAAAGAACCATACTCAATTGTGTTTTACCTGACTTTTCTTTTCCTAACAAATGAAACAGAAAGCCTTAATGTAATAACCTCAGTTGAGAGACTTGAAATTTTACATTTTAAATATTTTTTTAAAATGTAAGCACAGTTGGTGTTATTAGGTGTATATACTTTTTAATTGTATACTCTGGTATTAATTATAATTAATGTTATTAAAACATAAACTAAATTTAGTATTTTGGCACAAGAGAGTTAAGTCCAAATAAGTCCAATTGAAAAAACCCAAAGATGGAAGATATTAGTGAAGAAAATATAATACGGAGTATCTAGTTTTTAGAAATTTAAAAATATCTAGCTCTAGAAACTCTAGAATATACTTGTGAAATATGTAGGGTTTTTTTTTTTGGTGAGAATTAGTCACATATGTAATTCTAGAATTATCTCAAAATTTATCTTGTATGAATACTAGATCATTCCATGGAGTAGTATAAATAAGGATATGTTCTAGTTATTTTGTACCAAGCCAAAAAAAATTGAGTTCAAGTGTAATACAAATACTCTCCTTCCCCACTCTTGTGTTCATTATTATTTTTTTGATCGGCACTCTTGTGTTCAGTCATTCTCCCTCTTCGAAAAATCTTGTCCAACTAACAATAGAAACTCTTCTTCCAATACGTGTTCCAATTTGAAAACAATAGGCACAATATAATTTATACCCCGTAATTTATTTTCTACGATCATTGAATCAATATGGGGATTTCTAATTAGGAACTTAATTTCTTGATCAGCCACTGCGGCGCAGACTTCATCAATGAATATGGTTTTGTAGATGGGAATAAGGTTGAAATCCTTCGCCGCTCCTACAACGGCGTCAAGTTTGCACCGTCGTCGCCACCACTGGCAAGGAACGAAGAAGACAAACACAACACCGAGCATCATCGTCGGAGCTACGGTGAGTAGGATACTAGTGTACTCGTTGTTGTCGGAGGGAATTAGGGGTGGTGGGATGTTGAGTGTGAAGTCAAATTCGGCGTCTCCTATGCATTTTCTGGAGTTTCAGCATCTCTGGTCAGGACCAAGCCTAAAACAAAGTTGCAGCAAGTGTGGTTTGGTGGTTGTCCGAAGCTGGTCCGGACCAGCAGAACTGCGTGTGTGAGGTGGCGTTTTTTAGGGTTTTTTTGAGGGCTTCTCTTGTACTCCTTGTAAAAGGCAAAGCATGGGTAGCCCCCAATGTAATCTTGCCCTAACATGGGAGTGGGGCATCGATGCGTAGAGGGAGAGGGAGAGGCCGGGAGAGGCCGTGTATAATAGGAGGACTGAGAGGTAGTCGATGAAGGGAGGCTAAGTTGGTCTGCATTTTTGGGTTTGAATCGAGAGCTAGCTTTCTCTCTATGGATATGTACGTGAATGTGAGAAAAACAGTCAAGGGATGAAATCATAGGCGAGGGTGCATGGAATGCAAATGCAATCCGACTCTATATATAGAGGTGAGAGAAAGGGATAGAGATAGTTTTTTTTTTTCCGTATTTGGATGATCAGCTTGTTCCCTCGCGATAGTACTGTCAGTAAGCCGTTGAGACTTGAGAGGATCCGTACAAGGAAACATTCCATTTCCTAGCCCACTTTCTCATCATCCAACGGAGACAAATCTGAGGAGGCATCATCTTTACACAGCATTTGCAACAATATATCATGTTACTAGCTAGTGGCTAGTAGAGCAAACGCCACTTAGTACCACCTCTTCATTTTACTACTACTACTTCTTCTTCTTTTTAATTTTTTATCATTATTAGTAGTAGTAAAGTTGGCTTTCAATGTATTTGGGTAGATTATGAGCGGATTGGATCTTTAATCAGCTATTTACCATGTGGCAGAGCTAGAAATCTGCATCCCAAAAGATTACAAAATGAGATCAATTTGAACTCCCAATTGTGCAATTATCACCTAACCAATTGAAAAATCAAATGGCATATCTTGAAAAATGGCAAAATTTCGGCCACATTTACTTAAAAATTAGAAAATCTCCAATAAACTTGGTATGCCCCTTCCACATCATTGTATCTCTAAATACATAAACTGAAAAGTAGATCCATATATCATAAGTTTTGAACAAATAAAGACTCCGTACGATCAATGGCACAGTGAAGGGCCTCAACTTTGTTCTCACACTCTATTTGCTCATCAATAGGATCACTATCAGCCACAATACCGGCCCCCGCTTGAAGATGTCATTCCCGCTGCTGCTTTTCGCCATGACGTATTCCAGTTGGGAATAAATTGTTTAGCATTTTATGTCTATAAAAAACTAAGTTGAACAGATATCTAGAACCACATAATCAGACGACGAATGTTTTTAAAAATTGGATGGTTAGCATGATTTAAGAATGGAGTAAGACTAACCTCTCTCGAAGGTATGGTTGAATATCTAATTAACTTGATTTCTATTTTAAAAAAAATTCTCAATAAACTCCATAAAATTATCATTTCAAATCATGATAATGATATCTTGAAAGGCCTCACCGAACCGCATTACATCTCTTTAGTTTCATGTGGCATCAACCTACGGGTTAAATAGATACTGCATTTCATAGCACTACTAATCTAGTGACAACGTATGCGATGATATCGTTCACATTGCAATACGGTACCGTAATTACACAGAATGTCCTTTCAAAAAAAGAAGCACACGTATGTTCGATTTTAGGGTTTTAAAACACTTTCAATGATGATATGTAACGACCAACGCTAGCTGACTTACTTAACCCTTAGCCTAATTAAGTGGCTCAAAAAGTTAACATCGAATTATACAGTAGCTCGACGTGACCCATTATATACCATTTCAACTTTCCACATCTCACCGATGTGGGACTGAAGTTCCTTCCTTTGGGGTCTCACATGATACTTCTAATATGTCAAACAAATCAAGAAGTCTCTTGTGGTTATTCAAATGTGAGATTTAAAAAAAAAAAAAGGGGGACTTAAAATGTCTACAACAATGTTGACTGGTTGGCTTAAATTTTGATAATCATGCCGAAATTGGCGAATTAGTCCCTTCACCACAATAAACTCCCACGATAAAAGGATGAAATTCGGATCAAAAGACAATCAAAGCAGCAGATTAATTAGTGGGCCTAATTGAATTACAAGTTCTTGTTAAGCCATTGCCACGTACTACTACCTAACCATGGAAACTTGCTACTGGTATAGAAATCTGTGCACAGATTTTTTTGTGGGGTCCACTACGGGTCCCACACAAGTGATCCGAGCCGTTCATTATGTTTAAAACATTTTTTCAAGTGCCCCCGCGAAAAATCAACTCAATCCGATACCTATAAGTGTTTGATCTAATCATCTAACTTTTCATTCGGGTTTTTAGAGAATGAAAAGTTAGACGATTAGATCTTTTTTTTTTTTTTTGACTCGGGACGATTAGATCAAGCACTTATAGGTGTCGGATTGAGCTGATTTTTCGCAGAGGCACTTGAAAAATGTTTTAAACATAATGAACGGCTCGGATCACTTGTGTGGGACCCGTAGTGGGCCCCACAAAAAAATCTGCGCACAATCTGTGCACAGATTGCTGTACCAATAGACTTTCTACTAACCATGTGTAGGGCTGTAAACGAGCCGAATCGAGCCGAATATTAGAATGTTCAGATTCGTTCATTAAGTTTTTTAGCGAACTCGAGCTCGAGCCGAACTCAATAAAAAGTACGACGAGCCGAACTCGAACCGAGCTTGTCTAGGTTTGGGTCGAACTCAAGCTTGTTCACGAGCCTTAACGACCTAATAATATCATATATTTATGCTCTCATATTGGTCTAAAGCTGCAAGTAAAAATTTTAGTATGTACATAAATACATTTATATACATATAAATTGATAAAAATGTATACATAAGTAAGTTTTTAGTAATTGTAAACGTTTAGACTTGTACAAGTTTTAAAATTTTCACTATGTAACTATATAAAATCCCCATGATATACATATACTCCAGGTTCGCGAGCCTAATCGAGCCGAATACTACTATGTTTATGTTTGGTTCATTTATGAAACGAGCCTAAAATTGAGGTTCAGGTTTGGTTCGTTAAGTAGACGAATCGAATTCGAACGAGCTTTTACCGAGTCGAACCTCGAATAGTTCACGAACGGCTCAATTCATTTACAGCCCTAACCATGTGGCAGACATATATAGCAGGTAGTAAGAGCATCCACAATGTAATAATCAAAATCAAAAGATTGCTAAAGTTAGTAATGTGTGTTTAAAAAAGTGTTCACATTGTAATAATCAAAGTTAGCAACCTCCTAACCAATAATCAAATTTGAGCATTTGAATAATCAAAAGTAACAATGTGTGACTTCACACTACTAACTTTAGCAACCCTCTAAATGAATAATCAAAAACTGACGTGGCAAGTTTTGATTATTACATTGCGGATGCTCTAATAGACATAATAATAATTGCATCACAAGTTCATAATTACAACCCAAGGCTATCCACAGTGGTATAATCAAAAGCCAATTGTTTTTAAAGTTAACAATGTTGGTGCAAAAGATGGCTCACAATGATATAATCAAACTTAGCAACATCCTTAGAAATAATCAAATTTTGAGCTTTGGATAACCAAAACTAGCAACATTTTTCAATAATCAAAATTTGTGGACTCCACATCACATAAGTTAACTAGTTCCAAAATTTGTATACACGCGTGTTTCAATTGGTATTTTTTTCTTCTCTTCTTCGCCTACTCTATATCTTCTTCACTTCACCCATAAACTATTTCTCTTTCTTTCCCTCAAAAAGTGAAGCTCATATCTTTCGATTATCTACAATTCAACCTGTCATCGCCGGATTAAGGTATTTCACTCTTCTTTCCCGTTTCTATTTTTTTTTCCCCAAAAAAATTCATAATATGAGGGAAGAAAGTCACCGATTTTCCCAAAATTAAGAGAGGGAATCGATATATTTTTGCCAAAAAAACGTAAATGGAGGAAAGTAAATAGAAGGAAACAGAGGAGGAGAGATAGTGAAATTGTAGTAGACCCTTATTTTGGTTATGGACTAGAAGTAACCATTGTGAAGCTCAACATTATTAAGCTTAACAACCTCTTAAATGAATAATCAAAAGCTGATGTGTCAACTTTTGATTATCCTTTTTTGATTATACCACTGTGGATGGCCTAATACAATGAAGCTTCTAGGCAAAGCACACTTAGGCCTGCAAACAGTCTTGGATCGGTTCGGTTTTTTAGAAATTTAAAGACCAAATCGCGACTCACGGTTTTAAGAAATTGCAATCTATTTGGGCTTTCATCTGTTTATTTGGGTGTTGAGTTGAGCTTTAACGTTTTATTTGTTTTGGACCCTTGTAGACCTTTGGGTGGTTTGGGTTTTGCCCTCGTGATATATCTTCCAACTCTTTGTTGGATCCCCTTCCCCTTTCCCCGTTTTTAATAAAATTTCACCTTTTGCCGATCAAAAAAAAAATTGCAATCTGTGTCTGAACGAAAATTCCTACGGACTAAATCAAATCAATCCGCAAGTCACGGTTCGGTTCCCGTTTTTATCTACAATTTACATACAAATTCCATTCAAAGCACTCTTTGCTCGCCGATCAAAAAAAAAAAAAACACTCTTTGCTCATTCTAAGCTGTCGTGGGAAGTATAGAAACAAGAAAGAAAAGCCCTGATCATTATAATATTAGAAATCTGCATTATATAAGAGTGAACCATGCACAGATAGATAATTTGGCCACTCTAAAACCAGAAAAGACATATCTGATGCACACGTTTTTTTCTCTTCATTTTGAGTAGAACTACATTGTACCCCCTTAGGTTTTTGTTTCAACTTACAACGTTATAATGTACTACCATGGGTAAAATTATGTAACAATAGGTAAAATTATTTACTAATCAAGAAATTACATACATATATCTTTATTCTTATGTGTTTTGTTTATATATAATTACGGTCCGGTTTAGTTAATCCACATTTTATATAAAAATCCGTGGACCAAACCAATCAGTAGTAATTAACAATGATTTAGCACATTGAAAAGAATAACAGTTAATGATGTTAAGCTTCAGGACAACAATATTTTCCTAAAACAACACCACATAGTGAGAACACAAGGCAATGCTACACACAAGGATCTCCACAAAAGATCAGTTGAAAACTTCTGCATTTCTACCAAATTGAAAATTAAACATGTCTGATTGCAACAAAGTTAGAGATCGGGAAACACAAGAAAAGAAAAACGGATAAGTTTTCTCAAGGGTCACAAGCTTTACAGACCTGCAAGTATAAAAAACATCACTATCAAGATAAGTTTTCATACCGACAATATGGAAAAATTACAAGCACGACAGAAAATTTTGAAGGCAACTAGATTAACCTTCACAATATCAAACCTTTCCAAGTCCAGAATCCTCATGTGCTTCGCTCGTTCTTTTTTGTCACCCAAAAGAAGTGCCTACAGCATGTGCTCCTCCTCGGGAATCCTACTCCTCTTTTCTGCCCAAGAAAGAGCTCGTTTTGTAATCTTTCTCTGTCAGAATAAATGTTAAATGCACTTGTACAAGCAAAATATTACAAACTAGATTTTTATAATTTCACAGATTTCTAGACTTGGGTCTTTAGGCATGCCCTCTCTAATGCCATTTGGCTTTTATTTGGGGGCATGGTTCCGCAGTAAAACAGATATAAGGGGGCCACTGTTTCAGTGGTATTCCGTGAGTAGCCACTTTGTGCATATTGCCAAAGGTCTGTCTCCAATCCTCCCCCGTCCATGATTGGGGACTAAATGGGTTTTGCTGTACCGATTTCTTGACTTGTTGAAATGGGAACGCACCCTCTACCCTGAAAATCAAATTTCAATTGACAATCAGGATTCAATTGATAAATAAAGTCGTACAAATGAGATTCATATTATCCGTAGTAACAATTTTACCTTTACATAAGTCCTAAATGAACTGGGATGTTCAAACCCCAGAACTCTATAGATGTGAAACGGGTAAGTGACAATCGTCCTCTGAAATCTTTGGCTAAGCACTATATGATCTCCAACAACTATGCTTTTTCTTGGCTTTCACTACCGCAAGTCTATATTCTTCTTTGGTCATGTTTGACCCCAAGGAAGAACGATCGAACAGGTAAGAATCTAAAGCTTTTCCAAATCCCAGGCTGAAATTAACAACGATATAGTAAAATACATAAAGGATGAATAAACTTAAAATACTAACATTGCTTACTAAGCAAAAAAGTGATTACTCACAAAATTCCATCTTGAACTTTAGAGAAAAGAGAATCGAGCCGGCTTTTTCCATCAAGAAGCCGGCTTGATTGAGAGGATTCACTCACTATGTTTAGGGCAGCAAGCTCGGGAAGGAGAAATTCTTCTCTCATAAATCAACCTCAGCAAGCATATGAGCTGATGTTGATTTATGAGAGAAGAATTTCTCCTTCCCGAGCTTGCTGCCCTGAACATAGTGAGTGAATCCCCTGTCGAGCGGCCTTTCTTGATGGAAAAAGCCGGATCGATTCTCTTTTCTCCAAAGTGCAAGATGGAATTTTGTGAGTAATCACTTTTTTGCTTAGTAAGCAATGTTAATATTTTAAGTTTATTCATCCTTTAGTGTTAGTATTTTACCATATCATTGTTAATTTCAGCCCGGGATTTGGAAAAGCTTTAGATTCTTACATGTTCGACCTTCTTTGAGGTCAAATATGATCAAAGAAGAATACAGACTCGCGGTAGTGAAAGCCAAGAAAAGCACAACTGTTGGAGATCACATAGTGCTTAGCCAAAGATTTCATAGGACAATTGGCACTGACCCGTTTCACGTCTACAGAGTTCTGGGGTTTGAACATCCCAGTCCATTTAAGACTTACGTAAAGGTAAAATTATTACTGCGGATAATATGGATCTCATTTGTACAACTTTTATTTATCAATTGAATTTGATTGTCAATTGAAATTTGATTTTCAAGTTAGAGGGTACGTTCTCATTTCAACAAGTCAAGAAATCCTCGTTCTCCTAAAGCAGGTGAAATTATAAAGTACTAGTTTGTAATCTTTTACTTTTACAGATTATAGGTGCATTTAACCTTTATTCTGGTTGACAGAGAAATATTACAAAACGAGCTCTTTCTTGGGCGAAAAAGAGAAGGATTCCCGAAGATGAGCACATACCGGAGGCACTTCTTATGGGCGACGAAAAAGAACAGGCGAAGCACATGAGGATGCTGGAGTTGGAGAAGTATATTGCGAAGGTGAATCTAGTTGTCATCAAAAAAAAAAAATTGTCGTGCTTGTAATTTTTTCATCTTGGGGTATGAAAACTTATCTTGATGGTGATGTTTTTCATACTTGCAGGTCTGTAAAGCTTGTGACCCTTGAGAAGATACGGGAGATTGAGGGTTGTCTACGTGAGCTCCACGGTGAGTGTATTATGTTATGAACCTATTTTCATTTGCAGTTTGATTTCTTATTCTAAATACTCCGTAATACTTTTGCTTAGGTTGATATAACCTATAGTAGCTAGTCCTAGTTAGTAGGAAGTAGTTGGTAAGATAGAGTCCAAGTAGTTTTTAACTTTTATTGATCGGATAGAGTCCAAGTAGTTGAGGTAGACCTATAATTATGGGAAGAGATATTCTTCTCCTTGTTAATATTGGAAGTAGTTGTTCAACTTATTTTCCTATTTTTTGGGGTTATGAACGTTGGATGGTATTGTAATCCCTTGCTGGTCATGAATAAAATTGTTGGTTACATTATCTTCAAACACTTGTGGTTAACCAGAGGCCCAGGTTCCTCAGTTAACCTAGAACTTGGGATAATCATATGAATTCAGTCAAGATTAAAACAGAAATAGTAAAATCAGAGAGAAGCCAAAAACATCTACAATCATGTAATACCGCCAGTCTCTATCCAAAACATTTCAAATCAAACATGCTCTCCAAATTTATTAACGTTCTATGTCATTGCTTCCAACACTGAAAAGCTCACTCAAATACATTCTTAGGTACTACTTCCAAAATCTAGACAGATTTACCATGGCCACAACTTGCAAGCAGCATCCTGGATGCATTCCAGGACTCGTTTTAAAATTCTTTTCTGTGGCTATTATACAGAAGAAGAAAAAAAAGAAAAAAGAAGAAGCCAGTATTCAAGGGGAAAACTACGCGTGATACCATAATTCTAAAAACTACGTGTGATCCTTTAAAGACTGAAAGTCATCAAGATTTGAAATGAAGTTCCTTTCACATTTACAGGAATATTACTTCAATTCTAAAGTGTAGTGGAATTTTTAAGTGTCAAACTGTACAAAAAACGAACACAATAATTACAACTATGGATCAAAAAAAGAAAATAAAGATGACTAAACAAATACACAAGTAAACTGCCGATATCAAAATCTAACGTAATCATATCAGACACAAACAATTAGAAGAATTGCAAAAATTGACCTATGAAGCACAGGTGCTTCAAAATGGAAGACATATTCGTATCGCATCCTATCGGATAGCGATACTTCTCAGATACGCACAAACACGAATTTGGTTGTCTAAAACTTATCCCAACTTTGATTTATGTTCCCCTTTTTTTAGAAATAAGAACAATAGTTTCTCCACATTCAGAAGATTATGCATAGAAAAAACAATACATATTACCGGGAAAAAAAACGAAAATGTTAATAGGCGTATCTTAGCTGTACATTCATCCTAATTGTAAAGATTTTAATGTATTAGCTTAACCCTATCTTATAATAGGTGTAAGCCGGTGCCCTTGCTTATAGCGAATCAAATACAGGTTTCACAAAGTGAAGAAGGGGAAAATAGTAGGGGAATGCTGGATCTAAAAGGGATGAAAAGCCATCTGAACCATCCAAGCTGTTCTATTACGCCTAATGATTTCTGAACCACCATACTATTGGAATAACAGAGAACTACTTTTTTACTAATAAACCTTGCATACAGATTTAGGCATTTCACAAAAGCAGTTCAAATACACAAAAAACAGGTCATTATTATATTTCAAGGGGGGACAATCACAGATCAAAATCGCGTCAACCAAATAAAGCATCAGATAGGTGAAATTGAAGAGAGGAAAAAAAGCCCTAACCTGCTCTACGTGATATCACATCGTCATGAAGGCATACGTCAATATCTGGGAGGTACCGGTCATCCTTTGGAGCACTAGAGAATGACAACTTCTTCTCCACATAATGAAATGTGTTGTAGGAGAAGTATCCAAACCACCCACTTAATCAAGAAGGAAGTACATTGTCAAATATGGTTATGTGACGAAGTACAATATGAATGATTATGAAAACCTCTGCTAGAAACTAGAAATCAAAGAAGATAACAGGACTATAAACTGCGACATAACAGTAATGAAAACTACATCCGTAAAAGTAGTAGTACAATCACAAGCTATCATGCCAAATCATGAACCATCTATTCTAATATATGAAGGGGAGCTCCTTTTGGTGAGAACTTCTTTTTGAGGCTGGCTCACATTTTTTATTTCCCAAATTGCCTCACATAAAAGAAAGATTTTACATCTAAATTAACCTCTATTCCCAATAACTAACTGGGCAAAATAGTAAAATAACACCGACACAACACCCCACACACAAACACATGCACACCCCTTGCAGTTACACCCGCCGGAATAGTTATTCATACGCAGGTATGCTTCCGGAACTTCATTCCTCTGTAAATCTCTCTTACATATGCCATTCATGGGTTTGTGTTCAATAGGTAAAAAACAAAAAAAAAGAAGGCGTACAACTCTCTCTCTCTCTCTCTCTCTCTCTCTCTCTCTCTCTCTCTCCCTCTCGTGCAAGTGTTCGTGCGTGGGTCGTTGTGTCGGTGTTATTTTACTATTTTGCCAAGTTAGTTATTGGGTACGAAGGTTAATTTAGATGTAAAATCTTTCTTTTATGTGTGGCAATTTGGGAAATAAAAAATGTGAACCAGCCTCAAAAAGAAGTCCTCACCAAAAGGAGCTCCCCGTTATATATTAGAATAGATGGTTCACGATTTGGCATGATAGCTTGTGATTGTACTACTACTTTTACGGATGCAGTTTTCATTACTGTTATGTAGTGGTTTAGAGTCTTGTTATCTTCTTTGATTTCTAGTTTCTAGCAGAGGTTTTCATAATCATTCATAATGCACGTCATCACATCACCATATTTGACAATGTACTTCCTTCTTGATTAGGTGGGTGGTTTGGATACTTCTCCTACAACACCTTCCGTTATGTGGGGAAGAAGTTGCCATTCTCTAGTGCTACAAGGATGACCGGTACCTCCCAAATATTGATGTATGCCTTTATGACGATGTTATCACATAGAGCAGAGGTTAGGGCTTTTTTTTCTTCAATTTCACATGGCTTACAACACTCTCTCTCTCTCCCAGATATTTACGTATGCCTTTATGACGATGTTATCACATAGAGCACATGTTAGGGCATTTTTTTTCTTCAATTTCACATGGCTTACAACTCTCTCTCTCTCCCTCAAAATTCGATTAATGGGTTTGCCTAATTGGCAAATTGTAAATCTCATTCTACTTTTTGTTAATTGCGTAGGATTATGATCCTGTTAGAATTCTCAATTTAGAGTCCATGCAAGTACCCAAAACATGGTGTGCTTCTTACTTTTTTCTGATAAAAAAAATATGTGTATTAAGCCAGCCCCCCAGAGTCAAAATCCTGACTCCGCCACTGAAAGAAAGGCACAATTAGATGTTGGGTTGGTGGTTGCAACACTACCAGACGAAAAAAAAATGTTTCTCTATTTTCATTTATGTGCTACTTTTTTTTTTTTTATATAAGTTATCATTTCACTTCATTAATGTGCTTTGTTTGTCTTTTATGTATACAAGGCTTTCTCCACCGGATTTTGAAGTGTGAAGCGAAGACGTATTAAACGGCAAAAGCTTGGTGTGGATAGAGGGTCAAAGTATGCTATAGTTCAATCGGGCATCGCACAACTGCCAAAAAAAACTATCAACAAGTGAGTTTTAGGAGTATATTTTTTTTGGTCTTCCTCCTTTGGACGTGGTAGAAGACGGTGATTGTTTCTTTTTATCCAGATTTGATTGTTGAAATATTTATTGATATTTTACTTTATCTTTCGACCAATTAATAGTAAAGGTTTCTTTTTTATAGAGTAACTAGGGGTCGGGTACATGTGATGCGTATGCAAGTTGAATTTTTCATATGTTGACAAAAATCGATCATACCAATGAAAAGCGGAAAGCCCTCCAACCATCAGTACCCATCCCTACAACCATTTTTTTTTGGTACGTCAGAAATTACAAGCAAATGTGCATACAGATATATGGACAAAGTATAAGCAGAGTGTAATTAGTCGAAAAAAGGGGGGTTAATGGGTAATGGAACACCATAGCTTTCTGTCTATTGTTTGATCAAATTTTCACAAAATTTGCCCAAATTTAATTTGCACACGCATCGCGTGTGCCCCAGCCTCTAGTTACACTAAAAGCTGAAGGAAACTTACCACAAAATGTATCAGGAAGCCCAACCAAAGGCTGGGGCTTCAACTTCTCCATCCTACGCTTGGGAAGACCCATCGAATCCTCCACAAACTCCGTTTTCTTTCGCCACAACTTCCATGGCCGGCTGAGCTCCGATATAGCGTATACCGCCCCTACAATACATAGCAAATAGTTCATTGTAGGACTAATTGAACTCAATGGGTGAGATTTGGATAATTTAAGGACAAATTGGGCGATTTTAGTAATTTAAGGACAAATTAGAAACTAATTTCTGATAGACACCCAAACTTTCATACAAACCCTTCTGCAAAAGGTAATAATAAGGAACTTTCAAATTACCAATTATCAAAATTCCAAAAATAAAAAATAAAAAATCTCCAAGCACAATCTTTGACACGATGATCGACTTTTCATATCATTTAAAAACCTAAAAAAAACAAAAAAAAAAACTAATTGCCAGTTTAAACCCCACTTGCCAGGCATCAAAAAAATCCGGAAAACCACAGATATTGAAGTGGCCAAACTCAAAAGTTTGAAAGAGGGAGAATATTAAATATCGACAATAGTGGAGAAGTAGACTTGAACTCAAAATTGTTTTTTGGCTTGGTATAAAATGGCTAGAACTCATCTCTATTTATACTATCCATGGAAGACTCTAGCACAAAGATATTTTCATACAAGATAAACTTTGAGATAATTATAGAATTACACATGTGACTAATTCTCATAAAAACTTCTACATATTTCACAAGGATAATTTAAAGTTTCTAAAAACTAGATATATATATCTTCTTCAATAATGTCTTCCATCTTTGGGTTTTGTCAATTGGAGCTTTGTTAATTGAACTTGTTTGGACTTAACTTTCTTGTACCAAAATACTAAATTTAGTTTATGCTTGTACAACGTTAATCATAGTTCATATACAATTAAAAAGTATATACACCTAATAATACCAACAAACGAGAAGTGCTACGTATACTACATAGTTTTTTTTTGATAGACAACAAAAGTTCTATTTAGAACACTATTTAGTTACACTACACGTTACACTATATTTTATGTGGGACCCATTCCGGATCCTACAATGAAGATGTAGGCAAAGAATGCTTTGGTCACGTACACCAAATCACCCAAAAGATAGGCCTGCATACGGTCTGGATCGATTCCATTTCTTAGGAATTCAAAGACCGAATTGCGACTCATTGTTCTAAGAAATTGCAATCTATATCCGGACAAAAATTCCTGCAGTCCGAACCAAACCAATCCCGCAAATCACGGTTCGATTCTTGTTTTTGTCTACGGCTTACATACAAATTCTATTCAAAGCACTCTTTGACCATTCTTAACTGTCGAGAGAAATATAAAAACAAGAAGAAAAGCCCTGATCATTCCTAATAGAATATTAGAAATCTGCATTATATAAGAGTGAACAATGCACAGATAGATAATTTTCTCTTCATTTTGAGTAGAATTACATTTTACCCCATTAGGTTTCGAATTATTCAAACTAATAAGTTATTTGTTAAAACTTATAATACCGTAAGAATGTACTACCATAAGTAAAATTATTTACTAATAAAAAAATTGCATACGTATATCTTTATTTTACGTGTTTTGTTTATATATAAGTATGGTCCGGTTTGATTAATCCACAATTTCCAGCTATTACATTCTTTGATCAATGTCCGGACTATTAACCCACAGATTGAGCCAAAAAAATGTGGAGTTCAGTTCAAACCGCTTTAGCGGTTCTTTCGGTTTTTTGCATAGCCCTAACCAAAGATTGAGCCCCCAACTTGTTGACAAAAGGTTTGGAATCTTATCAATGCCGAATGGCAAGAGATTTCCCCCCCTCTTTTTTTGTTATTGAATTAGTGATTAGAAAGACGAAGGGGTTGGCCTAGTGGTTGTGACACTCTTTTACCAAATAAATGCTTGGGTTCGAGTCTTATCGCTGTGAATTGCAGCACCCCTTCCCCTATTCCCTCCTATCGATTGACAAAAAATAAATAAATAAATAGATTACCGCATGAAAGTGTTAATAAGCTTCGTCAGCCCAAACCCAAATCTCTCAGCACAGAGAAATTTTTCAGTGCTAGGTGGGTACCAAGTCACCCGGCTGACGTAGTACCCGAGCAACACATCTGGGCCGTTCAATACATTTTTGGACGGCTCAAATTAAAACACTCTCTCTCCTCTCACCCCCACTTTCTCTCTCCTCTTTCTCTCTCCAAATCCTAGCCTTCCAAAATCAAAATGAATGCACCGAGCGGACACCACGTGGTATCCGCTCGGCACTGGAAAATTTCTCTTCAGCATATACTGTTCCATTGGGCTGGAAGCCCATATCAAGGACAGGGCAATTGTCCGTAGTAGATAGTGCAGAGCCCATATTTGGGAATGAAAATCCATTGGCAGATCGATTTTGGGCCAAGAATAAATGTGTCAGAGTGTGTTCCACTAGCTAAAATAAATATCTGTCTCGTAGAGCGAAAAATAAGTACTTAAAAAATAAGAATCTTAGCAGAACGGGGCCTAATCAATAATTGGTAATATTATTAGAATTTGGGCTTCTTTGGACCTAAAACATTGTTACCAGCTCGGTCGGTTTTTATTAGAGTCTATTTTTCTAAGCGGCCGAGAAAGACTATGAAAGATTGCTACAATAGTACATTATAAATTCCCGTAAATCCTGTGAAATTTCTGAAAATAATGAAATAATATTTCAACAATGAATATTTTCTTCTTCTTGTTTTGTGGTCCTAAGTCTTAAGCAATGGAGATTAAATAATCCTTTAAATATTGCTGAAATAATGGCAGAATTTTGCCGGGCCCTGTACCGGTTTCTGCAGGCTGAATCGAGATTGGGCTGGGCCCATCTTCTTGCTGCAAGTCCTGGACCGTGAAAATTTTCTACAATCTCTGGCCCAAGCCCAATCCAAGGTCTTGGTAGGCAGCAGCATGCGGTGCAAAATTATCCACACAGTGTCCTCAAGCTCAATTAGACCAACTGATCATAAGTCTTGTGACCTTTTTCTTGAGTGTATGCCTTAGTCGCACAATCCTTCAAAACATATTGCGCTCTCGTTCTCAATTCTCACACTGCACTCGAGCTTTCTCACTCTCGCGAATTTTAGTAATTTAGGATGTGGTTCAAAGACGCTTTCAAACTCGCGCTCACTCCCCCTCTCTCACACATGAATTATGTGACTCACTGCATACCTACTCTAGCAATGGGTAAGCTTGGTTTTTTTTTGGGTAGATGAGAAAAATCAGTAAGTGCTGCTTAATTTTTAATTCAATATTCTGCTGGTGTTTCTTATGATTTATTTCATAATGTCGTGTAATCAATTGAAATTTTTGGCTTTCTAAAAAAGTGAAAAAAAAAACAAAAAAAAAACTGATATATCACTATTAGAAACTAGGCTTTCTTTTTGTGGAATTTAAGTCGAGAACAAGGCTTGAGTTGAAGTCTAGGGGTCTAGGAGTAGCTTTAAGTGTGAGTTCAACACAAAATTGGATATACTGTAACACTTAAAATGCATCTTATATCAAATTTTCTACTTTTTTTAATTTACTTTTTGAATGTATGTAGCACGGCCCCCACTGCAATTTTTTTCCATTTTTTCTTCTTTTTTTGAAATTGGTAGTTTTAGTTTTACTTGAATCAAACAATTATTGCTTATATATAGTTGAGCCAACTCCGCGCATATCAAAGATATTTTTAATAACTGAAAATAGTCAATAACTAACTCCCACTTCAATATTCAAAGCCGTTTTTTAAACGTTTTGGCCTTTTATCCGTTTCTGTAAAATCATATCTTAATTAGACATTCATAAGTGCTTAATCACAGTATCTAATTTTTTTTTTGCAAGACCATGTTATTCGATCAAATACTTATAAAAATGAGAACGGACTTTCTTGAATTGTTACAAAAGAAGTCTTACAAAATGAATATTTCTAATCATCGAAGTAAAAATCTGGCATAAACTTTACAAAAAAGTGAGTAATTTTCACCCATTATCGATAGTGAGTAATGTTCACATACTAATTAGGTGGGTGAATAAAATAGTACTCCTAAACTTGAAAACTCTCATTCGTTTATCATGATGTAACAACTGATACGCAAGCCAAGATCGCATCACCAACAACTATCAAGTTGTCATAGGTCATGAAATGTTGTCAGAGGTTGGCCATTACTGGAGCTTTTGTCTCTATAGTGCCACCAGTTATGCATATTCTTGACTCTCTGGTAACTAACATACAAAAAAGATGGTGCATGACAGCGCCGTTAGGGCTGAGGGCTAGAAGGAACAAATCCTGTGAGGCTAGCTATGGACTAGATCAAAGCGGACAATATCGGTAGGTGGGAGATCGCGTCTTCATGTGACTGTAATACCAATTTCAACAGTGGAGCCATACAGGTGTTGGAGCATTTGAACCTGGACCAGAAATTATGGTTCCACTGTCGAAATTGGTAAATACCAATTGGGTTGGCTAAAGCAAGCTAGCTAGCTAGTTCTATGAACACGGCTCTAAGGATCAAAAAACAAATTACTAACCACATTGTATCAATTTATTGTATCGTATTGTGCCTCGGATAGACATAGTAACAATACCAACCAACCACGACAACGATTAACAATGATATCATCTTCCTCATGAACTATCACAAGGAAGCATCCAGCTGACACTGGCCTATAATAAACAGTTTACTAGAGAGAGTGGATAGGATGTTGCAAGGAGTTGTTTTACAGTTCTCAACAATCAACCTCCAAAATTACCTTTCCCGGATGAATTGAGCTAAGGGTTCATGGGAAATATCGAGTTTCGTGAGGAACCCAACAGGGTCAATCCCTCACTCAACTTTGCTCTGGGTTTTCTTCTTCTTTGATTGCCTCTGTCGCTGCTGCTGTTGTGGTGGTTTCTGCTGTGGTTGGTCGGTGGCTTAACACCGCCATTTCGTCCTTGTGAATCTTTTTGATCGAAAGTTGGGAGAAGGGTCATTTGAAGGTAGAAAAATTGCAACGGGAAGTGTTAAACGAATTCATTGCCAAGACAAGTGCAGCAAGAGAAGAGCTTGTTCTCAGTTTTTGGAGATGACCGGGGGGGGGGGGCGTCGATGGGTAATGGAACACAATAGCTTTTTGTCTATTGTTTGATCAAATTTTCACAAAATTTGCCCAAATTCAACTTGCACACGCATCGTGTGTGCCCCGGCCTTTAGTTACACTAAAAGCTGAGGGAAACTTACCACAAAATGTATCAGGAAGCCCAACCAAAGGCTGGGGCTTCAACTTCTCCATCCTATGCTTGGGAAGACCCATCGGATCCTCCACAAACTCCGTTTTCTTTCGCCACAACCTCCACGGCCGGCTGAGCTTCGATATAGCGTATACTGCCTCTACAATACATAGCAAATATTAAAATGTGCCAAATCCCGGACAACCTCGTCAACACAAAAAAGTAATTGCTATGGGGTGAAGAAGAAAACCACAAATAAAACAGCAGATCCTTCTCAGGTCACGAATTCAATCAAGCAAATTCAAATCACAACATCATCAAGAAGCGGGGAGTCTCATAGTTAGCTGAATTTGGAAAACAAAAATTGCATTGGGCTATATAGCAGCTACAATTTCAACCGATTCCATGTCATACAAAAAAAGAACGAGGCAAAACATGAGAGGTTGCCCCAATCATAGGAGTGTCAAAATACAATGCGCTTCACTGAATATGTACACCCCACAGTATCTGCCTCAAAAGCAGAAATTGCAATCTCACATACATGAGGATATCTACAAGTGTGGGGGCAGGTGTATACGTGAAGTCCGTAACTTCAAACTTCAAACAGAATTCAAAAGTTATGTATAAACACACACAGTTAAAGTAAAGTTCTAATATGCTCAACAAAAACAAAAACATCATCTCTCCTGGAAATATAATTCTAAACACAATCCTCAAAAAAAAAAGGCATTGCCCAATAAAATACCAAGTGCTAGTACTTTTAAGCTCAACAAAACAAAAATCTCTCTCCTGTAAATTTTAATGGAAGCCCATGTCTTCAGAGAAAATTCTTCAATTGAGCACTATGTTTGACTTCAAACCACAAAATTATTACCTGCAATAAAAAAAAAGTTTAATTTAGTTGACTGATTTTTAACAAGTACGACAATAAATGTACCAAAAAACAAACTTAACCTCAAGTCATCAATCCAACAAAAAGTAGTCAAGTGAAGTAGGAAATGAATTTCCACCGAGCACATCCACAGAACTCCCGATGTCTTCAAGAGTAACTATATGATCGGAATTCATTGTATTTGCCTCACTTTTTCCCTTAAATGTTCAACTATTATGACAAACACCTTTACAGATATTACACTTTCGTGTTGCATCCACAATCTCAAATTTCGAAGCGTTTCGCTTTATAGAGGTAGTACCTTTCTTTGACCCTGATGGACGGAGACTCTGAGAACGAAGATGCTTAGGGTGCACAATTTTTCACAAGGTATATATGATTGAATAACAATGGGCTAAATGTAGAACTGCATTGGGACTAGAGGGTGCCATGGCCTCCATATTTTTCCCCCTCTGTTATTAAAATATATGTTATTAGCTCCATAATTTTAATATCTTTATTATAGATTCTGACAATGAGACATGGTTTTGAAGTCCAAATCATTTTTTTGAAGGTCATAACTGTTTATATGTTTGTTTTGGTACAAAGTTTTAACACTCGTATTTGAAAGACACATTTTGTTGAACAGTTTGCACAAGATGGTCATACGGGACATTGTATCTCAAAGCGGGTAGGAAAAGCGGTTATAAAGGGGAGTATGAAGCAAAATTAAGTTCTACACAATGTATAAAGAGTTATAAACAGCAAAATTAAGTTCTACACAATGTATAAAGAGTTATAAACAGTCAGAAATGGTACCTGATCACAGGGATCCCCACCTGTATGTGGGCAACCCCGGTTCCAGTTGGGAACAAGATCATGTCCGATGAAACGGAAATGTCCATATCCCCAAAGAACGAAACAAAACCAACACCACCCCCGTACGGCCCCCTCCTTGATTGTTCGAGTTGATCAATCAACTCCATCGCTTTTGCCTACAACACAAGATCATAAAAATGATTAACTGATAAACGTTTTGTGATCCCTCTACTTACGGGTTTGAAACTATCCATCTTCTAAATTATTGCCGGTATGTTAGGGTTATGTTTGCAATTTCATCAAAAGCAAAAGAAACGTAAGTAATAAATAAAATATTTGTGATAGCCGTATTGTGAAAGAATAGTTGTGGTAGATAATTGTTATATGGTGAAATACTGAAATTATTAACATTTTTCCAAAGCAAATAGTTTCAGGTATGTAGGACACTAAACATAAAGAATCTTTGCCTTTAAAAAAAAAAAAAAAACATAAAGAATCTTTAGCTACCTTTTTTCCCCATCATGTTCAATTTTCGTTTCAGAAGAAATTTCAAATTAATAACCAAATGACAAAAAGAATTCCAGAATAAATTGCACCCACTAAAGAAATAGTACAAGCAACAAATATCATTTCAGATCTTTAATTCAATCCAAACTTGCTAATCACATGCGATCAATGCTATAGCTGAACTGTTGAACCCATTATCATAAACCCCCTCACCTTCGGTGCCCCACAAACAACTGCACTAGGCAATGCCGCCTGCAGCGCATCCCAGCAACTAAGACGCTCAGACAGCTCTCGAGTATCCTGCAAATGCAAGTACAGAACTTCACAACATGCAATTTGTTTGTACATTGAAACAGACAGGGTAGTTGGCTCAGAAAGAGAGAGGGGGAGGGGGTTTCCAAAGGGGATATGGGTCTAGCAGTCCAACTTCACAAATAAGTTCGAGATCAGTAGAAAATGGCATCGTCAAATTTTGGCCTTTGGAGCGGTATTTCCATATAATGGGTATATTTCCCCTCCTCTCACACTGTGGTCTAGGGTCCCAACTGTATTATGAATAATGTTTTATAATGAAAATCTGTTCTGTTACGCGGTGGTACGTAATACTTTTTTTTGTTAATTTGCTCATATAGACAAAGCGACATTAGGATTTGTTTGAACTTAGAGAAAAGAAGGAAAAACGGAGAAATTAGTAAATTAATTATAGATCTACCTCAACAAGCAAAATATTAAAAACTAGAATTTTGTAATTTTTCACCTGCTTCACGAACACAAGGTTTTCTTGACTTTTTGAAATGAGGGCGTACCCTCTACCCTGAAAATCAAATTTCGACTTACAATCAAAATTCAATTGATAAATAAACATTGTACAACTGAGATGTGTATTATAACAAATTACCTTTAAATAAGTCCCAAATGGTTCAGACCACAGTTGTCTATACACAGTAAAAGGGTCAGTGTCAATCCTCCTATAGAATATTCGGCTCAACACTACGTGATCTCCAACACCAATGTTGTTCTTGGCTTTCACTACAGCCAGACTATACTCTTCTTTGGTCATATTTGACCGCCAAGAAGAAGTGTCGAATATGTAAGAATCTAAAGCTCCCGGGCTGAAATTTAACAATGATGGATTAAAATACTAACAGTAAAAGATAAAAAAATTTAAAATATTAAAATTACTTATTAAGCAAAAAAATCATAACTCACAGAATTCCATCTGGCAATTTCAAAAAAAGAGAATCGAGCCGACTTTCGGCAAGTTTTCCACGAAAAAAGGCTGCCTCAAGAGAATCATACCGATCCAATAGAACCCAATGAATCAAATATGTTTTCTGCAATTTTTTTATAAGATTCACAATTATACATGAGAATCAAATAATGAATGACAAAAATTATCAACTATCTAGAATATAGAAAAAACCAAAGGTCAAGTAAACAGCAGCTCTATTTCAGAATAGGAAGACAAGAAAATTCTAAACATGCCACTTATCATCTTTAAGACTCCCACATGCATCACCAACACAACACTGCTCAAAAATATTACTCCTATATAACCAATAGAGTGCCATGTCCTCCAAATCTCTGTTTGAACAATTAAGTCTTCCCTGGGATAATCATATGAATTCTGTCAAGATTAAAACAGAAATAGTAAAATAAGAGAGAAGCCAAAAACATCTACAATCATGTAATATCACCGGTCTCTATCCAAAACACTCAAAACATTTCAAATCAAATTAACATGCTCTCCAAATTTATTAACTTTGGATTAAAAGTTGCACAAGCTAACGATAGACAGAATGCATGACAAACTGACAAAGTACAGAAATGCCCTAATGCCTTGATGTTGTTATCAGTCACAAGGAACAAAACATCCATGGGCAGATGCCATTGGACCATTTCAACGTTCTACGTCATTGCTTCCAACACTGAAACTCACTCAAATACATTCTTAGGCAATACTTACGAAATCTAGACAGATTTACCATGGCCACAACTTGCAACAAGCATCCTGGATGCATTCCGGGACCCTTTTCAAAATTCTTTTCAGTGGCTATTATACAGAAAAACATGCCAATATAGTCAAGGGAAAAACTACGTGTAATACTTTGAAGACTGCAAGTCATCAAGATTTGAAATGAAGTTCCTTTCACATTTACAGGACTATTACTTCAATTCTTTAGTGTAGTGGAATTTATTAGCGTCAAGCTGTACAAAAAACAAACACAATAATAAGTACAACTATGGATCAAAAAAAGAAAATAAGGATGACTAAACGAATACAAGAGTAAACTGCCGATATCAAAATCTAACCAAATCATATCAGACACAAACAATTAGAGGAAACGAAACTAACCATTGCAAAAATTTACCTATGAAGCACAGGTGCTTCAAAATGGAAGACTTATTTGTATCGTATCCTAGCAGATAGCGATACTTCTCAGATACACACAAGTACGAATTTGATAGTCTTAAAATTATCCCAAATCTGATTTATGTTTCCCCTTTTTTTGTCAAATATCATATACTTTATTGAATACTTGATTTCACACTTCCGAACTTTTAGAAATAAGAACAATAGTTTCTCCACATTCAAAAGATTATGCATAGAAAAAATGATACATATTACCGGGAAAAAAATGTCAATAGGCGTATCTTAGCTGTACATTCATCCTAATTGTAAAGATTTTAATGTATTAGCATAACCGTATCTTACAATAGGTGTCCTTGCTTACAGCGAATCAAATACAGGTTTCACAAAGTGAAGAAGGGGAAAAAATTAGGGGAATGCTGGGTCTAATAGGGAAGAAAAGCCATCTGAACCATCCAAGCTGTTCTATTATCCCTAATGATTTCTGAACCACCATACTATTGGAACAACGGAGAACTAATTTTTTACTAATATACCTTGCATGCAAATTTAGGCATTTCACAAAAGCAGTTCAAATACACAAAAACAGGCCATTATCATATGTCATGGGGGGAACAATCACAGATCAAAATCGCATCAACCAAATAAAGCATCAGACAAGTGAAATTCAAAAAAAAGAAAGAAAGAAAAAGGCCCTAACCCGCTCTAGGTGATCGAACACGATCACATCGTCATAAAGGCATACGTCAATATCTGGGAGGAACCGGTCATCCTTCGGAGCACTAGAGAATGACAACTTCTTCTCCACATAACGAAAGGTGTCGTAGGAGAAGTATCCAAACCACCCACCTAATCAAGAAGGAAGTACATTGTCAAATATAGTTATGAGACAAAGTGCACTATAAATGATTAGGAAAACCTTTGCTAGAAACTAGAAATCAAAGAAGATAACAGGACTATAAACTGCTACATAATAGTAATGAAAACTGCATCCGTAAAAGTAGTAGCAGTACAATCACAAGCCATCATGCCAAATCATGAATCATTACACTAAAAGCTGAGGGAAACTTACCACAAAATGTATCAGGAAGCCCAACCAAAGGTTGGGGCTTCCACTTCTCCATCATACGCTTGAGAAGACGCATCGGATCCTCCACAATATCATCTCTTCTACTCCCTTCCCACCCATCGATAACGGTAACAAACTTTTCTTTCGCTACAAACTCCACAGCCGGCTGAGCTCCAATAAGCGTATACCGCCCCTACAATACATAGCAAATGCAAATATTAAAACGTGCCAAAGCCCAGACAGCCTCGTCAACATAAAAAAGTAATTGCTATGCTGCAAAGAAGAAAAGGATAAATAAAACAACAGTTCCTTTTCATGTCACGAATTCAATCAAGCAAATTCAAATCACAACATAGGACATAAAGAAGTGGTGAGCCTCATAGTTAGCTGAATTTGGAAAACAAAAAGTGCACTTACAGTCTATATAGCATCTACAACTTCAACCGGTTCAATGTCATATAAAAAAGAACGAGGCAAAACGTGAGGGGTTGCCCCAATCATAGGAGTGTCAAAATACTCTGCGCTTCACTGAATGTGTACACACCCCCACAGTATCGGCCTCAAAAGCAGAAATTGCAATCTAACATACACAAGGATATCTACAAGTGCGGGGGCGGGGTGTATATGTGAAGTCCGTAACTGCAACCAGAATTCAAAAGTTTTGTACAATCAATTTCTTTCTATGGGAAAACCTTATGCAATCATGAATTACATAAAAGCAGGGATTCTAGATATACTCTAAATTCTAATGCATTAACAATTAGTACAATACAAGGATGTGGTTTTAGCTGATAGTCTCACAAGATGCAAATGCACAGCAGCACAAGACACGCAATACCTCAAGATAAAAGGGTGGAACTAAAAATTGCCCAAAAAATACTCGTGTCGATGATGACCTAAACGCCCTTGAATCATCAATTGACCAAAACACCCTTCCTTCAAAATGATGATAATGCCCTTTTATGTTGACCAAAATACCCTTCTACGTAGAAAGAAATGAACAGAGCCTATCTTCCGTATTAAAATGACCAAAATTCGCCATAAAAAATACTCCCACCAATGAAGATGCGACCCAAAAGGCCCTTGAATCATCCATTTACCAAAACACCCCTCCATATAAAATAACCAAATAGCCTTCATTTTTAAATGTCCAAAATACCCTTCCGTGCAGGAATACGATGAACAAGACATAGATTCCATATTAAAATGACAAAAATACACTTGACTCTGAAAAATGACCAAACCCTTGCTTGCAAAAACAACCTATACCAATGTCTACATCAACTTCAGTAATATCAACAGTCGTAGCAGTGAGATTTTGGAAAAGATAGTGACCAAAAAATTAATCCCATCCGTGAAGATGTGACCAAAATGCCCATCACATCACCAGAACACCCCTCCTCCATATGAAATGACAGAAATATCCTTTATGCAGAAATGACCGAAATACTTTTGCGTACGGAAAATGACCAAAGTACCCTTGTGTTGACCGAAATACCCATGTGAGCACAAATGACCCAAATAACCTTGTATGCACAAATGACCAAAACACCCTTGTGTGTAGAAATGAGCAAAACATAGACTTCATATTGAGATGACAAAACTACCAGAAAGTCTAATGGTACAGATATTTTATCTGTACCAGTGGGTACAAATCCTTTTTTGGGTTCATTTTGGGTCTCAAAAAAATAATTTGAGTCGCTCATTTTGTTTAAAATACTTTGTTTATGGTCCCTACAAAAAATAAGCTCAATCCGGTATCGGTAAGAGCAATTATGAAACATCCAAACTTTGCTCTAGAATTCAGGCTTAAATTCTGGGACAAAGTTGGACGTTTTGTAGGTGTCTTAACCGGTATCAGATTGAGCTTATTTTTCGTAGGAACCATAAGCAAAGTATTTTAAACAAAATGAACGACTTCGATAATTTTTTTGAGACCCAAAATGAGCCCAAAAAAGGGTTTGTACCCACTGGTACAGATTTTTTGTCTCTACCAGTAGCACCATTCCAAAACTACACTTGACTCTAGAAACAGAAATGCTACCAACACAGAAAAATAGTGCACAGATCGTGCACTGATCGCGACGTGGGGCCCACTACGGGTCCCACAAAAATGATTCGAGCCGTTGATTAAATTTAAAACATTTTTTCAAGGGTCACCGCGAAAAATTAGCTCAATTTGATACTTATAAATACTCAATTCAATCATCTAACTTTTCCTTATTCTGAAATCTGAATGCAAAATTAAATGATTGAATCAAACACTTATAAGTATCAGATTGAGCTGATTTTTTGCGGGGACCCTTGAAAAAAATGTTTTACATTCAATGAACGGATCGGATCATTTGGATATAATCCATAGTGGGCCGCAGTGCCGCACACTGCAATCTGTGCACAAAATCTGTGCACAGTTGCTGTGTGAGTAGCAGCTCTCCTCTAGAAAATGACCAAGAACCCCTTGCATGCGAAAACGACCTGAATAACAATGTCTACATCAATTTCAGCAATATAACAGTTTTAGCAGTGAGATTTTGAAACGATACAACTAGCAATGAGAGACTGTGCGTAATTTTGAAGGGAAAAAAGAAAAGGAAAACATACAAACAATCAAAACTAGGTTCACAGCCAAGAGGGGTTTCTCAGGTTTCAAGAATGAAAACAATCAAGAAAAGGGCGGGGGGTTTCTCACCTTGGAGGAAGGCAGGGTGGAGATGAAGGAGGGTGAGTACGGGCCCTCGTCTTCCTTGGTGAGCCGCAAATACACCTTTGTCGAAGTATCTTCATCAAAGAATATTGTTCTGCAGAAGGGAATAAGGTTGAAATCCTTCGCGGCCTCTGCGAAGGCGTGGAAGTCACCGCCGCCACCAGCAGGGAGCGAAGAACACAACACCGCCGGGCGTCGTCGTCGGAGCTGGGTCGTCGTCGGAGGGGGTCGGGGGTGGTGGGAGTGGGGTGTCGGTGAGTAGAGGCCGCCGCCTCCACCACCGGCGGCGGGAGCGGTGAACGAAGAACACAACACCGACGAGGGTCTTCGTCGGAGCTGGTGTGGTGGAGTACTCGTCGTCGTGGGAGGTAGTCGGGGGTGGGGCGTCGGTGAGTAGAGGGAGAGGGAGGCTAAGGTTTGCATTTTGGGGTTTGAAATCAGAGACGAGGGTTTGTGTGTGGAATCGACTGTCTATACAGAGGGGTGTGTGAGAGAGAGAGAGAGAGAGAGAGAGAGAGAGAGAGAGAGAGAGAGAGAGAGAGAGAGAGAGAGGGTGGGATAGGAACGAATTTGCTCGTTCCCTCGCTCGCGAGAGTACTGCCAGCAGACCGTAACATTCCCTCCCTCTCGCACCACCCCCCACTACCTCGGCAGAGAATCTTATTCCAGAGCATGCACCACCCGCGCGCGCACGCGCGAGCAGCATCTTCACGCGCGCTGAGATGTGCGAGCTATTGAGAGAAGAGGGTTAGGAGATCCGAGGCGTGGTCGTGTGGCTCAATTCAATTTCGGATCTGGTTGAGTCGGTGAGAGAAGGGGATCCGCCATGGGAGAAGAAGAAGTGAGAGAGAGAGAGACTCAGAGAGAAAAGAACGCTGCTACAATTACAGCATTGGCTGTACGGCAGCCGCGCACAGACCAGTTTTGCGCCCGTCTCGGGTCTCGCAAAGATGATCGGAACCGCTCATTTTGTTCAAAATACTTCTTTTATGGTCCCTGTAAAAAATCACCTCAATCCGATATCGGAAAGAATGTTTATGAATCATCTAACTTTGCTTCAAAATTTAGAAAACATTCTTCCCGATATCGGATTGAAGTGATTTTTTACAGGAACAATAAACGAAGTATTTAGAACAAAATGAGCAGCTCCGATCATCTTTACGAGACCCAAGACGGACGCAAAACTGGTCTATGCGGCTGCTGTACAGCCTTTGCTGTGCAAGCAGACTTTTTGGAGAGAAAAGGTTCCAGAATCAGATATATATACTCCTACTCCCGAGAAGTTTTTCAGTAGTGCCGAGCGGGTATTGTCGATGTGGCACACGCTCGGCGCATCTGAGCCGTCCGATTCATTTTTGGACGGTTCGGATTGAAACTCCCTCTCACCCCAACACTTTCTCTCTCATTTTTCTCTCTCTAAATCTGAACCGTTCAAACACGAAATGGATGGTTCGGATGCACGAACGGACACCACGTGGTACCCGCTCGGCACTGAAAAATTTTCCCTACTCCCTAGTAGAGAGTATTTTGTTTTCTTCTGCATCCAACGGTCAACATAAGACTAGGCGTATTTTGTTTTACTCTATTATTTATTTATTTATTTATCTTCTTTTCATCCGAGGGTTAAAACTTAAAAGCATGCATCCAACGGTCAACATAAGACAAGGCACGAAACCGTTTAATATTTTGTTTTCTTCTGTTTTCATCCGAGGGTCAATAGCGATTGCATCCAACGGTCAACATAAGACTAGGGCTCCCTTTTCTCATCATCCAACGGCGGCCCGCGTATGGAATCTGAGGAGGCGTCATCTCTACACAGCGTTTGCAAATTGCAACAGCATATCATTTCATTAGCTAGTTAGTGGACCAAACGCCACCGTTTGATTAGTAGTAGTACCAATCTTTTCTTCATTTTTTGTTTTTGTTTTTATCTGGGTACATATTTACTACTACATGAAATTGATTTTTACCACTCCATCTTTTTATGAATATATAAATCATTTTTTAAAAAAATTTACTCTGTTTTGAGAATTGTGCACCATGTAATTAAATTGGGATGCCAGACACAAATTTAATCCATCTTTATTCATGTAATTAAAATGACATTATTCTCCTACGTGAATAAAGAAACACGTCATTCTTTTTAGATGTAATACAAAGTTGGCTTTGATTAAACTAGCTTTAACTTAATGCGATGTACATAAAAGGGATTCCATGCTCAAATAACTTCATGGAAACAGAAAGAATGAATTCATTCTGCGTGAGAAATTGTTGTGGGAGGGGCAGTAGAGAATAGTCTAAGGTGCGCGTAAGTTGACCCGAGACATGCACTCTGCATTAACCGAAGATCATCGTGGGATTGAGTGTGCCGCCGATCCACTTCTTCACAGAGAAACTTGAGAAATTCTCGAACTGTACGGAGAGCTATTCCAGTGATCACTGATCAAACCTAGATCATCTTTGGAATAATGCATGAAGGAATAATGCTCACCATTTTTCAAAAGCTAACCCACATTAACGGACAACTTGATTGCAAGAGCACCTCGAGTAGGAACATAATCAACAAAGCATGATCTTAAGGCGATTATGAATATGTTCAGATTCCAAAAGCAATTCCACTCTTGAGTAGAGAGGAATATTGATGAGGGATAGTGACAATGCTGGGTCTCTATTTTGTCAGCAAATTTTGTAGAGACACACGTATAGCTAAAATAGAGATATTCAGAATCTCTTGGACCTCATTTAGACGAAACCAATCGTCTATCTAGCATATCCTACATCAAAAATGTTACAATACATGAATGCTTTCCATTAAACTGTTCGTGAAAAACAAATGGACAGTTTCATTCACAGACTATTCATATATTGTAATATTTTCGATGTAGGATACCTTTTTCCAAGTGTAGGAGTCGGTTCTATATATCTAGGATTTCTCATTTAAGACTACTGTCAAAAGACAAGTTGAGATAGTCAAACTGATGGTCTTCCGAAATGGAGTAATTTACAACTATGTTATTGTTAATTAGCAGGAAATGAAATTGGTGATGAAATATTATAAAATTAAATGGACTTTTTATCCTGCGTGAGACCTATTTTTCTTGCCATTTTAGCCTCTCTTTTTTCATTTCAATTAAAAATTTCAACCATTTGGCAAAAAAATTATAATCTTGCATTTGTCTAGTTGATAGAAACCGGAAAAGTAAAAAAAATATATAGAGAAAATTTGAATATATTCCGAACAGACAAAAAAAAAGAAGAGAAATCACTTTCTTTTTTTGGGTTTGCTATTTTAGCACCAATTTATTTACTTATTTTTTATCTTTAGTGAATGTTTTTACCGTCTTGTGAAAAAAATAATTTCTACCATTACGTTGGGATCATTGAGATAGACCGAAAAAGTAATACTTTTTTTTACTAAAATATAACAAAAGTTCAGCAAAGATAAATAAAAAAAAAAAAAAATACTCCACAAAACACTCTAGTTTAGCCAAATAGCCCCTCAGTAGATAGTGAGACCTTGGGATTTGGCCCAAATTGCAATGGTCTTGTAGCTACACTAAGGCGTGGTGAGAGTATAGGGTTCGACTCCTATAAACAAAATGTTACCCATTGTAGTAATCTACCATACTAACCACTAACGCCACCATCACCGTGTCGGCCAAAAAAAACCTGACCTAACAAGTGCTTCACACCCACGTATCGTGAAATGAAATCTCTATTCCCTCTACGAAAAGAGAAGGATTTGAATCTTATTAACTTAACTAGTAAGTGACTCTTCAGAAGTCTACTCGAGCCGAGCAAAGGTACACTTGACCTCACGTTGATTAAATGAGCCCAACACAAATCGAGCTTAGACAAGCCCATAACGAGCAGGATAGATCCGGCTCGCTGTTAGCTCGGTGCAAATAGCAAAAACTTGATTTTATTTGGAGCCACCGTCGCAGAAGATTTCATCATTTCTCAACAAAAAAAAATACTCTGCAAGATCAATGGCCCGGACAAGAGCTTTAGCTTTTTCCTCGCACTCTCTCTGCTCATCGCCAGGATCACTGTCAGCCACGAATGAAGACTCTGCAAGATCAATGGCCCGGGCAAGAGTTTTAGCTTTTTCCTCACACTCTCTCTGCTCATCACCAGGATCGCTGTCAGCCACAATACTGGCCTCAGCTTGAAGGTGTGCAACCCAATCACGCCGCTTGTTTGCATCCTTACACGAGTATATTGTGTCGGGGCGTACTCTAGTTGGGAATACAATTGTCCTCAATGCTAGGGCGATATCCATATCGCCTGAGAAGGAAATGCCTCCAAATCCACCACTATATGGCCCCCATCTCGTGACTTCTAGCTCATCAATCAATTCCATGGCTTTCACCTGTATTGCAGCAGAACAAACAATAAGGAACACATTAAATGGACTCCCTTAGGCCATGGCTAAAATTTACATAAATTGACTTGTATGTTTAAGAATCACGTGAATGGCAAAAATAAGAATTCATTCAAAAGGCGTCATCATTGGAAGAAAAAAAAAAGTATTTTAATTTGCATTGTGTTGAAGCAGGTTTTGGGAAATGTTGCTTCAAGTTGCAGATAATCGAACCAATAATAGCCTCGCATCCAACCTACCTGGAGATGCATAATGTAGATGAATCATTTTGACACTAGAACAAGTAGTAAAATGAATTGCATAAAATTGTCTACCCAGACTTGCCCACAAGGGCCACAACCCTGTTGAATGTGCTTTGTTCCACTTACCGATAGACCAAGTCCTACCAGCTAAAAAACAAGTCCGCAATTGGGAACTGTTTTTTTGTTCAAGAACGCAATAGTTCGGCCAAGCTGAGAAAAGGAATACAGTCCCGAAGCCCCTCAATCTGGTGATAGTAGAACATGGTCCAGAAACTTGCACAGTGGTTCTAAAATAAAATACTCCCTCCACTTAAGCACTAAAAATCGGTGTTTAGTGGTTCTAAAAATCGGCGCTTAGGTGCTAGGCGCGTCCTCCCTTTTCTCATATTGAGGGATTAGTCTCTACCATCAGTGGTAGCGGTGACGACTGGGCAATCAGGTACCCCGCCTAGAGGCTAAGGTGCTTGTCTACGCGTCGGGCCAATTAATCCGCCGCTAGGCAGGATTAATTGGCTAGGCAGGCTATGCTGGTAGGCGATGCAAATTTAAGAAATCAAAGGGAATTGATCTACACATTCCCTTTCTTGTTATCCACACTCCCTTTTTTGTTTTTTAGTGTTGAAAGAGTGTATTTTTTTTGCTAAAAGACAAAAAAGGGAGTGTGGATAACATAAAAGGAAGTGTGAATATAAATCAAAAGCCCTAAATATCAAAACCCCAGTTGCACTAGATAGACAATTTCTGGTCTCCCCATTTGGTTTGAACTTTGAACGCATTATGTAACGCCCCGATTTTCGGACACGTTAATTAAATCCTTTTCAACTGATTTAATGATCCATAAAACTGATTTAAGAAATAAAATTTTATTTAAACAGAATTTAGCAGCGGAAATCTCAAATACTAAATTCAAAACTATTTAATTGTCTTACAACTGAACAAAAATAAAACGGAGTTTGACAAATGTAATAACACTTTTGGAAATTTAAATAACAGAGTACTTCAAATTAACAGAGCTTCTAAGGGTAAGACATCTAAGGCTCGACAAACTCCCCTTCCTCAGCTAGGAGATCTTCAATCTGTTACTGATCATCTTGTGAAGGATTTTGTTCTTCGGTCTCCTGAATACCTGGCATGAAACGCCAGGCCAACGGCACTATAATGAGTTTTGAAACTCAGTAGATAATCTCAACCCTACTAACCCCTTACTCTACAGTTAGCAGTTTAACAATATAATAATTGATAATACACAGAAGGTACAGAATAATAGCACATCATCTTTTTCGTTACTATCCATCAACTTACATGAAATCTAAGGATTCTCTCCGCGAGATCCTTTCCTCCCACATCCACCAACTTTGACCGTCCCATGGAATAACTATCCCTTTATTTGTCCTGCACCAGGGTTCTAAGCGAATACTACTAAATTATGTACTCAGTTGGGATTCGCCTACAACCATAATAAAGGAACAGCTCACCATGACAACTCAGCATTAGGGGTCGCACTATCTCATTGCCAGGATCCTTTACCGTCTCCCAACTCTACACACTGGTACTATACCGTATTCAGGGATCCTTTACCGTTTCCCAAAATACTGTACCCGAAGTCCTTTACCGTACTTCACACACACTGGGTACTGTACCGTATTTAGGATCCTTTACCGTATCCCAAATACTGTACCCGGAGTCCTTTACCGTCCTTCACACACACACTGGGTACTGTACCGTATTTAGGATCCTTTACCGTATCCCAAATACTGTACCCGGAGTCCTTTACCGTCCTCCACACACACTGGGTACTGTACCGCATTTAGGATCCTTTACCGTATCCCAAATACTGTACCCGGAGTCCTTTACCGTCCTCCACACACACTGGGTACTGTACCGCATTTAGGATCCTTTACCGTATCCCAAATACTGTACCCGGAGTCCTTTACCGTCCTCCAACAACTTTACCATTTTATCCTTTACTTATCCACGTCTATGAGTTCACTACTCGAAACCACCCAGGATTCTAAGTCCATTCTAGCACGTACAACATGATACAATCAATCAACAGTTCAAGCATGATACAGTTCAATGAGACAACAATATAACAATTTGATAGGTGCAAATAATTAAACACATAAGGAATTTGGATTGGGCCAATGCCTTTTGAGTTATTTAAGTTTTATCGAACAAGTATATAATTTTATTAACTTTAAGGATTTCCATTAGTATTTTCGTAACCCTTAGGTTCGTTGACACTTTAGTCTGAAAGAAATTTAGTAATACTACTATTTTACTGTTACCCACTATGATAACTACCTTCGTTCCAGTTACTTAGTTAAGTCGAAACAAGTTTTACTTATAATGATCTCATTCACTTTTCTGATAATATTTTTTTATGGTAATCTTTTACTTAATAAGTATTCTAATACATTTAGGTGGTGTTCCGGTAAAAGTGTTTTTTGTAAAAGTTTCTTTTTTTCAAATTTTATAATGAAAATGAAAAATAATTTTTTAATTTTTTTTGCACCGTATAAAAGATCTCAACGAGATCTATCAAACAAGATCCATATTGGTAGGAAAATTATTTGCGTAAACACATGATTTTTGGGCTTGAAATTACCTTCGTTTGAAAAAAAAGCACTTTTTCTAAAAGCGGAACACCACCTTATACTTGTTAACATACCATGTTATTTCTTTTCTTTTCTTTTTGTTTAGGACTTAGCTACTAATTATGTTATTACTAACATTAAAATAAAATCTATACATTCCAAAATAAAATAATCCTATCATGTTTTTATCATATATGTATATTCAAAGTTAATACAAACAGAACGCGACAATGCAAACACTAAAGTGAAACAGAAATTTACATTTGAAGTAATAAATCCTTCTTGGGTTAAAATCTCATGACTAGGTAATACAAGGACTAAATTGTAGTAACATCATTTAAACCCCCAAAGGTTCTGGACAGCCTCGTCCGTTTTTCCGAAAAACAGAGCATGGGTTGGTTTAAAGGGTTTTGATGCAAAGGCTCCATCTTAAGGTTATAACTCATCATATACACAATAATAGGACTTAATATACTTAGGAGAAAGTAGGGAAGCAATTATTCTACCTTTAATCCGGACAAAGCGATTCGGTGGAGTCCGGTGGGTTTTCGTTTGGCGACGAAAGATCGGTATTCTAGCAGTAACTTTGAACTGGAATAACTTGACCAAACCTCTGCCGTTTTGGACGATTCTTGTGTCTAACGCGAAGATCTTGAAACGCTCTACAACTTTCGTGAAGAAGTCTAAGCCTGAAAACCACTCTAAGTAGGAGAAAAATGGAAGTTTAGAAGAGTCGTTGAATCTGTCTGGAAATAAAAATCCGAGAATTTTACCGAACTTTGAACGGTGATAACTCTATCAATACTTGATCGTTTTGGGTGATTCTTGGGTTGAAATCGAAGCCCTCGACGCCCTCTACAAGATTCGTGAAGAAACTCAGGCCTAAAAACGACATTAACTAGGAAGAAACAGGCCGTGAGCAGAGCTACGTGATATGGACGAAAATAGAGTTGGTTTGGTTTTTGTGAAGAGATGGGAAGGACGTGAGAAACTAATACAGAGGAGTAGTGGAGAAAGGTGGGAGAGTGGGATGATAAGGGTGAAGGTGACGGACTGTGGAAGGGAAGTGAGAGATAAGGAGTACAAGTTTGGAAGTGGGAGGATTGTGAGATGATAAGAGTGGAGGTGATGGAGTGTGGGAGGGAATTGAGAGAGAGGGGTTCGGGAGGGAGGGATAATGGAATTTTGAACTGACAAAACCAAAAAAAAATGAAGTGCATGCATATGGATGGAATAAAGACTAAATGAAGAAAGTGAGGCCATGATCTTATTGTTACATATACGTAGGAAAGGATAAATAATTATAATACCGTATACCATTTTATAAACTATACATTCAATAGTTACTTTTGATTATTAACCTAATTAATTATTGATTTAAAAGTTAACATTTCAATATTTTATTAAAAAAAAATAGGGGCAAAAATCCGGGTTGTTACACATTATTACTTGGGAAAATTAGCACAAGGACGGTAAAATAGTTTTCATTTAGGGGAAGGACGCCAGCAAAATAGTTTTCAGTGGAGGTCCTTCAACTTTTCGAGTTTTTTAGCCATAAGGCCAAAACATGTTTAGGCACTTTCATAAGGTTTTAGGGTGCATTTTCTTATTATAGGGTTTTAGTGGTTTAGGCACTTTCATAGGGTATCCTAGGGTTTTAGGAACTTCCATATATAGAGTACCCTAGGGTTTTAGGCACTTTCATAGGCACATTTGTCCTTATGTTTGATTGCAAAAGGTGCTTGTCCTTGAGCTCAAAAAAAGTAAATATGAGGGATTTTGGCTAAGTCTCCCTTATTACTTAGTGTTTTTGTTCTACTTATTTTGTTATATTTTCTCTCAAAACTAGGGGGGATATTTTAAAAAAACCTAAAAATTGGAAAATCCGCCTAAAGGTATCTCCAACGGCATAACCAAAACTTGTCACATCATATTTGATTACCTATTTAAGGGGTTGATAATGTTAACAATGTAAAGTGATTAACAATGTAAAGTGATTAACAATGTAAAGTCCCACAATGGTGCATAATCAAAGACTTATTATTAGTAGAGAGATAGAGAGATTTAGAAATAAATGTAAATTGGTTGGTCTATTGATAATGATGGGAGGAGAGAGAGTGTGGTCTCTATTAAATTTGATTATCCAAAGAGAAAATGTTGCTAGTTTTGGTTATAACATTGTGAGCATGTTTTTGAGCAAACATTACTAACTTTAAAAATCTTTTAGTTTTGGTTATGCCATTGTGGATAGTCTAATGTCTAGGCTAATCGGCCTAGGCCCTAGGCGGTGCCCGGCCGCTCAACTAGCGGCGGATTAATTGGCCCGGTGCCCAGACAAACGCCTAGGCCCCTAGGCGCAGCGGTACGGTACCACCTAGTGCTGATTTTGAGAACACTGCAACAGAGTTCACCAATGATCCACACAGTAACACTATTAAACACATGCATTATTATGAGCAAACGAGGGGAAGTGACATTTCAAACCTTTGGAACCCCACTAACTATTCCAACAGGCAGTGCAGCACGGAGAGCATCCCAGCTAGTTAAATGATCAAGCAACTCACCAGTGACCTGCAAAGTAAGGTATAGATTGTCACAAAATGCATTCTATTCTGAAGAGTACAAGAAGGCACAAGCTAATGCATTTCTCTTAACATTTACTGTTTTGAAATAATTTATAACCTCTGGTAAATGTGTATGCATGTTTTGTACGGTTTCAGTTCCTTTAATTTCCATCCCTCTTAGAGAAAAAAATTTGTTTGGTGTCATTGATGAGGAGTTTTATGTGAAATGAGGAACATGTTTAAGATTGACAGGCAAGGACGGATTCAGGAATTTAGTATAGTGGGGGCACCTGTTAATCATAATGGCAAAATTTTATTTTTGTAGTCAACCACAATAAGATCGTACAAAATTAAGGCATATATTACTAACTACAAAAGTTTATACCGTGTACTTCAAGTTAAATTAGGTAAAAATGAGCACAAAATCTCATACAAAATTTTTAAAGTACGTTTTAAATGAACATCGACAAGTTTTAGAATGATCGAGCTAATTTTGTTAATGACTTTGTTTTACAATATTTCTCTCAGACGGTTAAAAATAAAGAGAATCAAGAAAGAATAGCTCCAAATAGCCAAACAGCTCGTAAAACAACAAGTATAAAATACACCATATGATGAAATTCAGACATAAAACTAATTCTGTATGTGTTTTTTCGAGATTTATGCAAGTGTGTATGTTTACATATTAGCACACTTTCATAATTATGCTAATTTATAAAAAATATATTTTAATTTTGAGCGGGGGCACGCGTTCGAGTGGGGGCACGTGCCCCCGCGCGCTTCGGTCCGTCCCTGTTGATAGGAGTGACCCACTCTGTTAACACATCATGAATCAGTTACCGTGGAACTGATGTGCATGACATGGGAATAACGTTCAACATCCACAGAACCAGGTTTAGAGGTTATGGCATTTTACGCTAAGAATCATTTTAGCTGACCCCAATTGATTGAGACATAAGGCTCCATTTGGTTTGGTTTACACTAAAAAAGCAGGCAGAAAATAGAGAACTCTTATATACAACAAAAATTGGGTTATTAATGTTGCCTTGTTCGAGTAAATAAACTGATAAAAGAAAATTGATCACTCAACAATCCTTTGATTGTTCTACTTATTTACCTTCTTCACACGAGTAAGAATTTCTGGACTTGAAGCAACCAAAATACACCCTCTAGCCTGACTTATCAGAATTGTTAAAAGAATAGTCAGACTTGAACAGTGAAATAAACTTACCAAAGTTTAAGTGAAGAAGAGACAGACCTGCAAAGAAGTCAAATATGGACTTGGATTAACAATTCTCAATGTCCTGCAGACCTCAAAAGGGTCTGCAAAAGTCCACCGTTCAAATCGCTGACTTAATACAATCTGGAAAATATCACCAGCCAATATATGTTCTTTAGCTAGCAACACTGCCTCCTTGTATGCTTCACTCGTCATGGTTGATTTCTTCAAGGATGGGCCAAAACAGTTCGTACCTGATCTAATTGAACCCACACCTAGCCTTGGGCTGCAATTGACAATTCAATAAAATACAGGAGTAAATGACAAATCAACATAAAAATGTTTACTTAAGTACTAAAGAACATATAGAATGGTATGACCATAAAGCATAAAAGTGCAATTACTCACGGAACCATATCATCATGCATTCTAGAGACTAATGAGTTCAACCGGTTCATCCCATCATTAAATGCCTCCTCAACAGAAGAAAATTGATCTAATCGCACCCAGTGTATGACGAATGCTTTCTGAGTTTAAACAAAATGCAAGTAAACCGAAGTTCAATACTCTAAAGAGAAAAGCACCAAATTTGAAATTACATCAACATTTGAAGCTACAACTAGCCAATTTCACATTAAATCATCTCTCTCTCTCTCTCTCGTGTGGAAAGAAATTTTTTACAAAAAAGGATATTTTAATGGAAATTAGCTAAAAAGGCTAGCGTTGCTGGGCCACAAAATGACTAGCTAAAGTAGAAAATTTAGAATTTCACCTAGTTATTTTTGCTATTTGCTGTTGGAGTTGCTCTAAATTAAACATGTTTAGCAGCAAAAGAATCCATTACGAACTGTATTTATCCAGTAAAATCACACATACATATAAACATACGCAGAAATGTACCCAAAACCAGGGGGGGAAAAATTCACTTTTCTGATAAGTATCAGGGAATATTGCTAATATCTGGAGAGGTAAGAGTTCGTATCATGAGAGAAGAGAGAATCCATTACAAACTGTATTTTAAAGAACACCAGTAAAATCACACATACGTATAAACATACAGAGAAATTTACCCAAAACCAGGAAAAAAAACACTTTTCTGATAAGTATCTGGTAATATCGCTAAAATCTGGAGAGAGAAGAGTTCATATCATGAGTGAAGAGAGAATCCATTACAAACTGTATTTTAAACAAATCCAGTAAAATCACACATACATATAAACATACACAGAAATGTAGCCAAAACCAGAAGAAAAAAAAAATCACTTTTCTGATAAGTATCAGGGAATATTGCTAAAATCTGGAGAGAGAAGAATCCGTATCATGAGCAAAGAGAGAACCTTTTCCACATGATCAAACACAATCACATCATCATAAAGGCCTAAATGAACATCGGGAAGGTTTTGGTCATCGTCAGGGGCATCTAAGAATGGCAGCTTCATCTTCTCTAAATAACGCACTGTGTGATACGAAAAATAACCGACCCACCCACCTGATCAAGAAGGAAAAAGATTGCTGAATGAGTGCAGTAAGTATTCCATCTTGACAACGAAAATACCTACGAGGAACTACAAATCAAAGAAGATGAAACTATTTCTCTGAATAAAGAACATCACTTCGACATGGATGTTCAACAAAATTCAAGTTGTTGGTCGAAAAAAGAATCAACGACGACTCCAAATGCCTTACCACAAAATGATTCAGGGAGCTCATCAAGATGCTGGGACTTCCACTTTCCCATAATCAACCGAGGAACAACCATCGGATCCTCTACAAATTCCTCCGTTCTACGCCCTTCCCTGTGGTCCATAATTGTCACCATATTTTCTTTTGCCACAATTTCCATAGAAGGCTGAGCTCCAATCACACTATACCGGCCCTAAGATAATCAAGCCAACAGTGCAAAATGCTCAAATTAGGTGTTCGGAAAAAAAAAAAGAAGAGACAACAACAAATTCCCCCACCAAGTTGCAATTCCATGAAAACAAGAGTAGAAACAGAGACATAAAAAGTTTTTTTTTTTTAAATACTGAATTTTGCTCGAATTCTTGTGTGCTTCACATAAACAAGAAAAAGTGATTCTTGAGTTTTGCAGGAAAAGGTGGTACTCACGACGCTGGACGCCTGGTGCAATCCAGCAGGATCCACCGATTCGAACAAGAAGCTGGGGGCGTCCCTCTCATCCTACTTAACCAGACACCAGTAGGCAAGCACCGGCGTCAGGTGATTGGATAAAATGCTCCGGTACAGCGGGACCCGTGCTCCGCAGCGTCCCTAAACTTCGCCGAGTGGTCGTCGTCTGCGCCGCCAGCTGCTCCTCCACACCACACCAAACCAATTGCACATAAAAGCAATCAATCAATTATAGAACAACCGGAAAAAAAAAAAAGTCGATTAATGGAAATATACATCTATAGATAGATAGATTCGGACGGACCTAGTGATCGAGATGATAGAGCCGAGCATCGGAGTGTGCGGAGACGGGAGAGGGTGAGAGAGGACGGGGAGTGGTGGCCGGAGAGGTGGGGGAAGGAGGCGGAGGGAATGATGGGGCGGACCAGACCCAATCTGTTTACGCCGCTTGCTGGCAGCCACAGCTCATTCATTTCCATTCCTTCCCTCTGCAACCCTGGGCTTCGAAATCCTTCGCCACTTGGATCCCTCAAAGTCATAAATTCGGAATCTTGGCAGCAAAATCCTAAATAATACATGTAAGAGAGAGAGAGAGAGAGAGAGAGAGCTCTAAAGGTCGTGGATGTAGAAGGGCGCTGCAATTGATGTCGTGAGGATGGTGTGGTGTGATGGGTGAAGAGGGACTGTGGTGGCTGAGAATGTG
The DNA here is from genome assembly GCA_020567845.1 of Rhododendron henanense subsp. lingbaoense. Lineage (NCBI taxonomy): Eukaryota > Viridiplantae > Streptophyta > Magnoliopsida > Ericales > Ericaceae > Rhododendron > Rhododendron henanense. Next base: position 8,076,143 of record CM036322.1, read on the forward strand.
GCTAGCCGGGGAGGGACGAAGCCAGAATTTTTGCGAGGGAATATACACAATTAAATATTTTAAATATTTTTTTCCAAAGTAAAAGAAGGGTTTTTTAAATTGTAGAAGAGATCGACGACAGACTCTACTAGCCTCCTCTGGCTCCATCGACTCGTGGTAGCTTGTAGGCCGACAGTGAACCTTCTTGGTGTTAGGGTATGGTGGCTCCATCGACTCGTGGTAGCTTGTAGGCCGACGGTGAACCTTCTTGGTGTTAGGGTATGGTGGTGTAATAGAAATTACAAAAATGCTAATGTGCACAACGTTCCGAACACAACCACAAGGTCCACAACGTGTTGAAGAAGCAACCTTAATCATAAAGGTGCAACGTTAATCGATTGAAGGAGCATATGATATGTTATTAAAAAAATAAAGTATCACACTGCCCACGACAAAAGGGATATGTTTCCAAAAAAATAAAGTATCCTCATGGAAATTCTTGAGCAAAGTTACAAGAATATTATCCTCATGGAACAATGTTTTCATTTCCCACTACATAAAGTTTGAGTTAGACATCACAATGCCACCCAATTTGTTTTCATTGGAGGCAATCTATTTCATAAAAAGTGCAATACTCTATCGTACAAGGTGCAAACGCTATTTGATAGAAGGAGCAAACGATACTCCTTCAATCAAAATTAAAGTATATATTTGACCACACACTACCCATTTGTCTTGAATTGGGTGCAATTTAGTTTCATTAAGAGTGCAATATTCTTTAGCACGTTATGAGTCTTATGACTCCTATCATGTTTGGAACGTTGTGCACGTAGCATTTTTGTAGAAAGAAATGCTAAGGGCAGTGTTGGTATATTTATGGTGTATGAAGAAATTTAATACTAATCTTTAAATTTTTCTTGATGGGTGTAGAAAGAATATGGGGCTAGGGAGATAAAAGTTTGGGTTCAAACAGAACCACACAATTAAGAAAGATAAAAATAAATACAACTATTTATCAGTTAGTTAGTTATTCGCCTGTTATATTTGTTGCTTCTTTTCAATAAACCTTAAGTAGAAAATTGAAAAACGATTTTATTTGTTTATTTTCTTATTAGCTGAAAAACAAGCAAATAAATAGTTTAGTATTGTTCACCTCGGCCATCTCAACTTCCCTTTTGAGTTTTGACAAGAGATGGAGTAGAAAAATAACACAGCTTATAGCTCAAGTGAATCTTCGGAGCCCATGCTCTTTTTTTTAACAGAGAAAAAGGTAGGTACTAGGTACATATAGTGACACACTATCTTTTTACACTGCATAGTTACACTATATCATTTGTGGAGCCAACTCCGGATTCAACAAAAATCCAGAAAAATACTCATAAATGTTATTGTACCTAACTTTTTTTGTTGTACAAATCAGATTTATCCAGAGTGTGTGTGCATTTTCATTTTGATATTAGTTTTTTTTTATTTCAAAAAATTACCAACATTCCTATCCTCCAACACATTTTCCTTTCCTTCCATAACAATAATACTATCTTGTACCGGATATAACCACCTCACTTATGTTGCCAGTTATGCTACTGCAGGAGGTGATAACATATGAGATTCATGATTGCTTTTGCTATCGAATTTTCTTGCTTCTCTATCACTAAGAAATAATTCTTTAAACTCAAATTGTAATCAGCTACACGTGTGATTTTTTTCAAAGAGAGATATAATTTTACCGTACATGCATGGAACGTGCCAGTTAAAAGTCTGAGCTAGAGGGGAAAGCCGTGATGTTGGCTTTCGATGTATTTGGGTAGATTATGAGCGGACTTTAATCAGCTAGTATTTACCATGTGGCAGAGCTAGAAACCCGCATCCCAAAAGATTACAAAATGAGATCAGTTTGAACTCCCAATTGTGTAATTAGCACCTAACCAATTGAAAAATCAAATGGTATATCTTGAAATATGGCAAAATTTCAGCCACATTTTACCTAAAAATTAGAAAATCTCCAATTAACTCGGTATGCTCTACCTCCTTCCACATCATTGTGTCTCTATATACATAAACTGAACTAAGAAGTAGATCCATATTTCATAAATTTTGAATAAATGAAGACTCTATATGATCAATGGCACATTCAAGGGCCTTAACTTTGCTCCCACACTCTAATTGCTCATCATCAGGATCACTGTCAGCCACAATACCGGCGCCCGCTTGAAGGTGGGCAACCCATTCCCGCTGCTGTTTTTTGCCGTGACGTATTCTAGTTGGGAATACAATTGTTCTCAATGCTAGGGCAATATCCATATCTCCGGAGAAGGAAATGCCTCCGAATCCACCACTATATAGCCCCCGTCTTGTGACTTCTAGCTGATCAATCAACTCCAAGGCTTTGACCTGTATTGCAGCAATACAACTATTCACCATATATGTACTTGCATGTTGTACGACCACATAAAGCTTACTTACAAAACTACGACTAATTAATTTGCCAATTAGTCTCTACTTTACGAAGGAGTAATATTCAGAAGCAATCTTGAGAAAGAATTCATCTGAATGGTGTGTCAGTTTTTATTTTTATTTAAAAAGCACTTCATATAGGATTGGGTCTTCTGTTGAAGAAACAGGTTTCAGAAATGATGGCCTCACACAATCCAATCAAAAGTTGCCCTGCATTCGACCTTTACTAGGTTCAGGACCATTCCAAAGCTCGCCATACTTCATATACATGGCTGAAAACCCCAACTAGAAGTGTATAAAGTGTATACTTCAATGCATACGCAGAAGAAGAGTAGAATAGACTACAATTGGAATGAACATAGAGTTCACCAATGATTGATACACAAAACCCTTATAACATAAACCCACGTGCATTATTATATGCAGAAGAGGGCAAGTGATACAAAACCTTTGGTGCCCCACTAACAGTTCCAACAGGCAATGCAGCCCGCAGAGCATCCCAGCTAGTTAAATGATCGGACAACTCTCCAGTAACCTGCAAAGGCAGGTATAAACTGTCACTAAATGCCTTCAATTGTGAAGCATACAACAAAACTGTCATCTTTCTCCAACATGCACTCTTTTGAACGATAGAGAACTTTTTATGATAAGGTGCCTGTCTGAATGTCTGCGTGTTTTTCACTTCCCAATTTCTTATATTGTACTCTGATGATAATGTATGAGCTGTAATAAAAGGCAAGTGCCCGCATAGGGGGGCTACTATCATACAAAATGTCTTTCAATCTATTAATATCCGTGTGGAGAAGAATACGGTGTCAGGTGCCATTGATCAAGAAATTTACGAAATTTGTATATTAAGTAAACACAGTTCAAAATTAATTTTTTTTTTTATCCGCAACACTGTTCAGAATTCAAATCCTCCTCCATCCACATTGTAAACATGGCAAGGAACAAGTACCGTCGAGCTGATGTGCATGACATGGGAATATCGTTCAATGTCCATGAACTTTTCAACATCCACAGTACCAGGTTTTGAAACCTGCAAGTATAGCATGTATCAGAACAGGATAATGGCAAAAAAAAACAAGCTTCCACCAGTGGCAAGAAATCAAGGACAAAGCACATGGGTATCCAAGAATGCATGCACATATGAATCCACCAATGTGATGTATTACCAGGTAACATGATGCAACCTTACCTCCCATGGTTTTCCTCCGCAAGATAAATTTACTAGTGCAAAATTTTGATATTCCCTATCCTTAATGATGATTTCAGAATGATATTCTATCAGAATCCTACTGAAGGGCAGTACAAGGCTGACAAAGTGGTTTCTGAGCATAAGAAATGCATTGCGACTTTAAGTCAGCCTTACAATAGGTTAGATAAAATAGACTTGGCCCTCAATCATGCACAACACTGTCGTTCAAGGAATTTCACAGCATGATTCACAGTTTTGGAGGTTTCCATTTACAAATATATAAAGAGACACCCCGGATATCTGATTGGCAATGAACTTCATTAATTTATCTTTAAGTTCATACAGGAATTCAGGACAAACTTAATATATGAACTTATCTTTATTGAAAATTAAGATTTATTGAAAATTAAGATTTATACGAGAGACAGATAAAGAAGTTGGGGTTTGCTGGTTGATGATATTTGTTGTCTTTGCAATACCGAAGTTGAAACTCACCTACACCTCTTTTTTGAGTGCCCTTTTTCTGAGAATGTTTGGCAAGTTTTGATGATGAAGAACATGGCCCAAGGGGTGCCTAGTAAACTGGGGGAGGTCTTAGAATGGTTCACCCTCAATGTTAAAGGCAAAGGCCTTAGATGAATCAGTCTTCGATGCTCCCTTACTGTTGTAGTTTATGGGTTGTGGAGAGAGAGGAACCTAAGAATTTTCCAAGGGCTATCTACTCCTCAAGATCAGGTTGCTCACAGAACAGTTCTGAGGTTAGAGATTTTCTTAGCTCTAGAAGAAACGTGAAGCCCTCTTTGAAGAATAAGGCCCTTTGTGCAAGCTGGGGGCTGTCTGAAAGGATAATGAAAAATTGTATAGTTTTGGTTTTGAGTAGCTTCTTGTGTGCAGTTCTTTTTGCCATTTTTTTTTTTGGCTGTGGTTTGATTTTTTGTTTTGGGGTTTCGCCCGACACTCTGTTTTGTTGTGGTTGAGCTTAGTAAAATTTTTGCATGTATTGAAAAGGAAAAAGAACATAATCTAAAATAGTAGTATAAACCTTTCCAACATCATTCCTTGCCAAGTCAACCAGCATAATGTGCTCTGCGCATTGCTTTTCATCGTGGAGAAGCTGTTGTTCCAACACATTATCTTCTTTGGTTATCTTCCCTCTCCTAGCGGTCCCAGCAAGAGGTCGATTAGTGATCTTTCTCTGTCATCACGAGTGCCAATATTCCGATCAGAAGGAAAAAAAGTCCAATGTCCACAGGTGACAATATTAATACTAATGTATACTATTACAAAACCACTACACCCCATTTGGTGAAGCCTTTTCACTTTTCAAAAATGCCCCTAACTTTGAATTTACTTTACATCTATTAACCTGGTAACCACCCTCCTCCACTTGCCCGCTCACATAGTGAGTCCCACACTGTCTAGTTAATGACTAAACCGTTGCAAAGTATATGCTTATGAAAAACAATCATTCTATGACGAAAGATAGGTGGAAATTGGAACATACACACATAAGAATTTTCTTTCTCATCACAAGAAAAAAATAAGACAAGATTGATTTCCAAATACTTCTTGGGTTGTACAAGTTTACCTTCCTCACACGAGTAAGAATTTCTGGACTTGAAGCAACCAAAATACACCCTCTAGCCTGATCATCAAATTGTTCAGTGTAAAATCAGAATGAAATTGTAAATCAATCACACAAAATTACAAACAAGTTTCAGATAAGAATAAATGGACCTGTAAATAAGCCATATATGGACTTGGATTTATGGTTTTCAATGCCCTGTAGACCTGAAATGGGTCTGCAAAAGTTCACCGTTCAAATCGCTGACTTAATACAATCTGAAAAATATCCCCGGCAAGTATATGTTCTTTAGCTTGCAACACTGCCTCCTTGTATGCTTCACTTGTCATGGTTGATTTCTTGGAGGACAAACCAAAAGGGCTAGTATATAGTTCAACCGGAACTGCAGTCAGCCTTTTGCTGAAATTAACAATTCATCAGGATACCGAAAATGACCAATAAATCAACCTTCGGAATGGAATGGCTTATTAAGAAATCATGTGTAATCACTCACGGAACTGTATCAAGCACTCTAGAGACTAAAGAGTCCAGCAGGTGCATTCCATCCTTAAAGGCCTCCTCAACAGAAGAAAATTGATCTAAGAATACCCAGCGCATCACATGTGCTTTCTGAGGTATAAACACCAATTAAAAGGAAACTCCATATTCACAACAGAAAACATCAAATTTGAGGTCATGTTCACAGTCAATTAAGGATCAAAATAAAACCCATGATACATGACATGAATGGTTTATTTGCATGGATCTAATAGGAAAATTATCTTGAGAATAGTTAAAGCAAATATATAGGAATTAAAAATGCTCAGCAAGAAGGAATGCATCAGAAAGTGCCTGTTAAAAGTATTTGATATGAACTAAATTCAACATTGTGCTCTCTAATATAGATGCAGAGACTATCTTCTGACAAGCAAAAAGAGCTCAAGTGAACAGGTTTCCATTCAAATCAAAACAATAAGACAGCTAAAACATGCAAAATGTTAGTACATACTATGTCGTAAAGAGAAATGAAAACCAATAAATGTACATAGAAAATCCCTAAAGCTAAGTCTTATTTATGAGCAAAGAGAGAACCTTCTCCATGTGATCAAACACGATCACCTCATCATAAAGACCTAAATGAATATCAGGAAGGTTTCGATCATCCTTTGGGGCACTTGAGAATGGCAGCTTCTTCTCTACATATCGCACTGTGTCATATGAGAAATAACCAACCCATCCACCTGGTCAAGAAGAATGCACATTTGCTAAACACAGTTGACTTAGTAGTGCATCTTCTACAAGGTGTGACTCATAAATCTCAGGAGAAACTATAAATCAAAAAAGATATACGAGCTCAACAGGGAACACGACTGCAACATAGAAAGGAACACAAAAGGACATTATAGGACAGAAAAAGGGCATCTATATGAGTATATTCTTTGTCAATTCCAAAAATTAGAGCCAGAATACATCTTGAACCACATTCAGTCATGTACTAATTCAATTATTCATTATGATACTTAGTTCACTATCTATAGGAAAACAAAGATATTTGAGCAAGTCTGCGTAGGGATTAAGGATTTGGTAGAAGAAAAGCAAAAGGAAAGTAGAAACTAGATGTATCCAATGGCCCGCACATTCCCTGTTCGGCTAAATAAGCCAACTGGCTTATTTTTTTGTCCTTATTCAATTTTTTTTTGCATTTGTTAGTTTTTCTTTAATTTTTTGGGGATTGTTGCATCGTTATGACAAGAGGGATCTAAAAAGTAAAAAATTACGATTGAAACCTAATTTTTTTGAATAAAGACAAAAATAAGCCAATAAGCCAATTTTTTCATCTTTATTAAAAAAAATTGGATTTCGATCATAATTTTTTATTTTTTAGATTCCTCTCATCATGACGATGCAATAATCCCAAAAAATTAACGAAAAACTAACAAATATGAAAAAAAATTGAATAAGGACCAAAAAAATAAGCCAATTGGCTTATTTAGCCGAACGGGGTAATCTTTTTGCCTTAGATTCCTCTTCCCACCAATCTCTAAATCCTTAATCCAAACACAGCCAATAACTATTCCACCGATGAGCACTCTCCTAAAGAAAGTTCGACTAGTGTGCATTGGACGCTGAAATATATCTGCAAGTAAATAATATGAAAATTTTGTCATGTTTATTCGCACGCCATCCCTGAAGGAAGAGCTTGGCTTTCTTCGGGGTGCGGTGTGTGTGACAGCATTGATGTTTACCAATGTCAAGTTGAATAATAGTGGGTATAAATCCACAGATCTTACCACAAAATGCTTCAGGGAGCTCATCAAGACGTTGTGGCTTCCAGCTTTCCATAATCCTCCGAGGAACAACCATTGGATCCTCTACAAACTCCTTCGTTCTCCGCCCTTCCCTATGGTCCATAACTGTCACCATATTTTCGTATGCCACGATTTCCATCCTCGGCTGAGCCCCAATCGCACTAAACCGCCCCTAAAATTATCAAGCCAACAAAGAAGAAACATATCTCATTGCTATTCTACATTTGTTAATTCCCCGAGAAAATGCTAGAGTGAAATTGAAATGTTTTGGCTAGGTGACTTAAACATTGCTTTGGCCGCCAGCTTTATTTCTTTGAAACCAAAATTTGCTTAGGAAACAAGAAAATTACTTTCCAATATAGTACATGAACCAAAAAAACACTTTAGCATCATCCCAGCTTAGGCATCTGCATCGGAAACTTTTTTTTCGCTAGACAAATTTAAAAAAAAAAAATCAGACGAAAAATAAGCCAAATAATCCGTTCGGCAAATAAGCCAATTGGCTTATTTTTTTGTCCTTATTCAATTTTTTTTCGTATTTATTAGTTTTTCGTCAATTTTTTGGGGATTATTGCATCGTCATGACGGGAGGAATCTAAAAAGTAAAAAATTATGATCGAAATTCAAGTTTTTTTAATAAAGACGAAAAAATTGGCTTATTGACTTATTTTTGTCTTTATTTAAAAAAATTAGGTTTCGATCGTAATGTTTTACTTTTTAAATCCCTTTTTTCATGACAATGCAATAATCTCCAAAAAAAAAAAAATTGACGAAAAACTAATAAATGCGAAAAAAAATTTAAATAAGAACAAAAAATTAGCCGAATGGGGTAAGGCCAACTTTCACAACGTTGGACACACCCACCTGCTGACACCCAGGCTCCACCGACTCAAACAAGAAGCTGGGAGCGTCTCTTTCATCTTCCTTCACCAAACAACGGTAGGCCGTCTCCGGCGTCAGGTGACCGGACGGGATACTCTGGTACAGAGGAATCAGATTCCCATGCTTCGCAGCTTCGCTGAACTCGCTCCAATGGTCGACTGCACCAAACAAGAACGAATCGCGCCAATCAATGCGCGTTATGTTACAGGGAATAAAATAAAATAAAATAAAATAAAATAATAATAATAATAAATAAAAAGGAGCCTGATAATGCCACGATTACTTTTCCTAATGCCACGAAACATTACTTCATCTGACTTTTTTAACCCTGCTAAACTTTTACTAATAAGCACCTGAAATTCCCACCCCTCTTTTTCTAACAGAGATCGACAACCATGGCCACACACTCCTTCTCTCTTTATCACCTCTTCTTTTCTATATCTCCACATGCCACACCCACCAGCAATTCTTCATTATCCCTCTGCCATTTGCCATCTGATCTTCCCAAGCCCTCAATCGCTTACTTCCGAGAACTAAAATGAAGACGAATTTGAACGCCGCCAGAAATTCAAATCACAAAAAATCCAATTGCTTCCTTTCGGAAAATCCTCGACATATTTTCTCCCCCTAAATACACCGCCGGCAACAGGGCAGCGGGACCGTATTTGCATGCAACTCTAAGAGCGAAGAGGATGAGGGATAAAATAGATCTAACGGGAGATCATACTCGTCGATCAAGCAGGTGGTCATACTCGTCGGCCAAGAGGGTGGGGAATAGATCGGAGGGGACGAGTAACAGGAGTAAGGTTAAAAGAGAGGAGGGGACGAAAGTACTAGTCTGTCCGTTTGACTTCATTGATGGGTAAACTCGTCATATTCATCAAACGTTCGTGGCTCTAGAAAATTTAGTCGTGGCATTATCAGTTACCTAAAAAAAACAGACAGAAACAACAGAGAATTGAAGGTCATAATCAAGTAGTCCTATAAATAAAATATACTGTATAGGATTTGCATGCAGCACCTGATGATGAGAGAGTTCCTGAGCATCTGAGCGGGCGGAAGCGGACGGTGGGAGGGTGGAAGAGGGTGAGAGACGAGGTTGTTGGCGCGGAGAGCAGGGGCTTGAAGGAAATTGGACGGTACGGAGACAGGCCCAATGTCTCCATTCGAGAGGGAAGAGAGATATGATCGTGATTATGCTTTTAAGCTTTGCCCTTCTCCTTTAATGGAAACAAAATCCTGATCAGAATCGGAAAATCCTGATCCGAATCTCCTTCTAATTCCGTTACTCATCATTGTAATTTGTAGATTCGGTTTTGCTAGAGTTGATAGAGTTTGACACGGACTCTCTCTCTCTCTCTCTCTCTATTTAATGCTCTGCCGTTTTGCCTCATTAAGGGAGTCCTCACATGTGCTCGCCTTTTGTTTGCTAAGATCCATTTGGAGCAACAAAACATTAAACAAAGCAAACAAAAACTTGTTTCACAATTCATAACGCCTTTTCATGCGATTTGAATTATTTTTGTGAGACCTAAAATTAGCTTCAAAAAAAATTAATACTAATCATTAGTCGGAAATTAGGTGGCGTTTTCAAAATTCGTAACGCCCAATCAATATCGGAATGATTATGAAAATATATTGATTCTTAAATTTTTTTCAGGAACCATAAAAAAGTTTTTAAGAATAATAAGCAATTTGAATCAACTTTGTAGGACCCAAAACGAGTCCCACAACAAATCGATAAATCATTAGTCTAAAATTAAGTGGTTTTTTCACATATCATAACACCCCACCGATATTGGACTGAACTAATGTTTTTAGAAATTCATAAAAAATATTTCAAGTATAATGAGCGGCTGGAATCATTTTGGTGGGACAAATGAGCTCAAAAAAAAAAATCAATAAATCATTACTCTGCAACTAAGTGATTTTTTCACATATCGTACCGCGCAACCAATATCGGATTGAGCTAATTTTTTTAAGAACCCGTAAAATATATTAAAAATAATTAGCTATTTGAATCATTTAGGTCCTTGTTTTGTGCTCTTCTTCTATTTGCTAAATTCGATAACTGATTACTAATTTATTATTTTTGGCCCATTTTGGCTCCCATAAAAATGATTCATGCCAGCCATTATTCTTAAAATATTTTCTATGGGTTTCTAAAAAATATTAGCTCAACCTAATATCGGTCGGATGTTAGGAACTGTGAGTGAAAGAGCCACTTAACTTCGGACTCTCGATTTATTGATTTTTTGTGGGTGTCATTTTGGATCTCATAAAGATAATTCAAACCGCTCATTAATCTTTATTTTATGGGTTATTTGAAAAAATCAGTTCAACCCAATATCGGTAAGGCATTAGGAATTGTGGAAACAAGTTTTATTTGCTCTGGTTAATTCTTTGTTGCCTCAAACGAACCTTAACAAACAAAAAGGAGAGCACATGTGGGGACCCCCTTAATGAGGCAAAACGGCAGCGTTAAATGGGAGTGGGCAGCGCCTGCTGCAGTGCTGCTTCAGGGGACAGTAGAGTCCCCGAGTCCCGTTGTTGGGTCTTTGGGCCTGAAAAAGTCTTGAGGCATATTTCTCTCTCTCTCTCTGAAGAATTTACTCGACGGAATGGAATTGATCAAGAACAGTAAGATCGAATCAAAAACTAGAGAGAGAATCCCGAGATGGAGAGAGAGAGAGAGAGAAACTCTGTATATTCCCTTTTCATCCTTTTCCCTTAATTGTGAAAATACAATGGAATCCAGTACATATAAGTCTAGCTTTTAACTAGGGCTGCTCGCGGTCCGGTTCGGATTTCTAGGAATCCGAGGACCGAACCGCTAGTCACGGTTTTTATAAAATGAAATCCGTGTCCGGACCAAAAGTCCTACGGTTCGGTTTTTACAAAATAAAATCCGATCCGTGACTCGCGGATCGGTTACGGTTTTGTCCACGGATTTTAACAAAAATAAAGCTTAAGCATATATCCCACACTAAAAGGGAAGAATGTTACATTCAAAATTAAGTTTAACACCACCAGAAAATACTTGTTACATAAACTACCAAAAACCTATTTTAAAAATCAAATTCAAAAGAATCTAAACACTAGTAGAATTGTATCATTATAGTACATAACATTAAAAAAATGAAAAAGAAACGAACTAGTGAAACTCAACTAGGGTTACCCGTTATTTATATGAAAACACTATAATTTACTCCTTATATTTTATGTACATCTACATTATATCCCATTATTAAAATAAAATACTAAAATTGGTAGAAAAAAGTGTTAACATTACTAACAATTTATTATATAAATACACATATATATTTATATATATTATTTATATAAAATAAATATCTCACGGTTCGGTTCGGTTAATCCACGGTTTTGTAATGAAAATCCGTGGACCGAACCGCGAGTCACGGTTTTCTAATTTTTCAATCCGTGTCCGGACCATTAATCCACGGACAAAATCCAAAAGGTACGGATCGGTTCGGTCCGGACCGATTTCACGATTCACCGGATTTTTTGAGCAACACTACTTTTAACCACTATCTAATAAACAAACCAATAACAAACCATCTTACTCTCCACTAAACTGTACTCAACTAACTAATGGCTAACTAATCAACTGGTGACGTGGCAGTGGTGGAGCTCTGATCTGCTACATTGGACTCCTTCACACTCCCCTGCAAACGCATGGGAGGATTAGCTACCATGAGTTTGGACTTGAGGAGCTGAATTAAACCTGGACAAAGATGCTGCTTTGTGAAAATATCGGCTAGTTGAGCCTCAGAATTAATGTGATACAACACAACCTGATTATTCAGCACTTGTTCTCGTATGAAATGATAGTTGAGCTCAATGTGCTTAGTCCTTGCATGATATACAGGATTACACGCCAAAGCAATTGCAGACTTGTTATCACACCATAAAACATGAGGTGTAGAAGAAGGAATAAGCAATTCAGAAAACAACTGTTGCAACCAAACCAATTCACTAGCTGTTTGAGCCATGGCTCTATATGCAGCCTCTGTGGAAGATCTAGCCACTGTGTATTGTTTCTTAGCACACCATGAGACCAAGTTATGACCCATGAACACACCATAACCTGTGGTAGACCTTCTATCAACTGGATCCCTTGCCCAATCAGCATCTGCAAAGGCTGTAAGAGTAAGAGGCCCTTGAACAAAATGAAGACCTTGATGGATTGAACCTTTGATGTATCTAAGGATGCGTTTGACAGCGATGAAGTGACTGAGCTTGGGTGCATGCATATGTTGACAAGCCACATTGACAAAAAAAGAAATTTCAGGTCTTTTCAAAGTCAAATATTGTAAAGAACCCACCAAAGTTCTATATAAAGACACATCTTCTAAGGGTGAATCATAATCTGGTATTCCAGACTTGACTGATGCAGGAGATTCAGACCATTTACAGTATGTCATACCAGCTTTAGCAAGAAGGTTTGAGGCATACTTTGCTTGAGACAAAAAAATACCAGAAGAAGAAGATGTAATCTCAATCCCCAGAAAATAATTGAGTACCCAAGTCCTTCATAACAAACCTTTGACTAAGCTTTTGAATGAGAGAAGTAATATAGGAAGAATCATTCCCTGTGATGACAATGTCATCCACATAAATCAAAACCAAAGTAAGATGATTCCCTTGAGGCAAAAGAAATAGAGACGTATCTGCTTTACTGGACTGAAAACCAAGTTGAAAAAGATAGCTAGAAAACATAGAGTACCAAGCTCAAGGAGCTTGCCGAAGTCCATAAAGAGCTTTGGACAATTTACACACATAGTTAGGATGAACGAGATCTTTATAGCCCAATGGTTGTTTCATGTAAACATCCTCAGAAATCACACCATGCAAGAAAGCATTGGACACATCCAATTGTCTAAGTGGTCACTTATGATGTACTGCAAGACTGAGAATGACTCTCAGTGTTGGTTGTTTAATAACAGGACTGAATGTATCAGAGAAGTCCAGACCCTCGGCTTGTTGATTACCATTAGCTACAAGCCTAGTGTCATGACCCTAGCCCGCCCCTAAAGGCTCTAGCCACAACAAAACGACAGTGATCCAATCACTAAGGCCATATCAAAGTATAACATCTAATTAGCAAATGACTAAAAGGGACACAAATACGAATAGCGGAAGCAAAACCCCATTTTATAACATACGCCAAAACTAGAAGTCTTTACAAGGATCTCTACATTGCAAACCACCCAAAGCTGTGCATATTTACATGTCAAAAGTGTTCACAAAGAGCAACTCCCTATCTACAAGTCCACATCTACATAGCACGTCCAAAAGAAGGGCTGCACGTCACCACTCTACTTCCCGTTGCCTGAAAGGTGGGAAAATTCATAAGCCAAAGCTCGTATGAATTATTAATACGCAATTCACATGCTTTCCATGTATAATGATAAAACCATTTGAAAACGAATCGCATTTCATAGCAACATAACATAGTAATGCACATCCTCTATTCATTTCATGTCTACCAGGCGTCCCCGGTAGTGGATAAGTTAAGACATCTTTCGTTATCCGATATAATAGTCATGCCTTGCTAGCCTTTTAGCACGTGTCCCCTAGCAAGCTGGGACGTGAGAGGATGCCATTAATAGATATAAAACATGTCTACCTTTCATTGATATTCCATGGAGTTCATATCAAAATATAAAACATCATTGAAGCGAAAAACTTATAACAAACCATGTGTTTTGGGTATTAATCACTCACCTCGTATTCAAGTGTCACCCGAACCTCCTAAGACAATTAGGCAACAAAATATGATTAGAGGATGTCAAACAAGCCTATTTTTAATGAACATAAGGTCCTATGGTAAGAATATGAAATTAAATAGCTAACCTCAAGAAATTAGTCACAGAATCTGCAGTTCCATAATCTTTAACCTAAAATCTGACTTTGCACATGAGTAACTACGACACAATCTTTGTGCATTTTTTAAGGTCTACGAGTCTAGTTTCAAAATCAGAAAACGGTTCGCTATTTCGTCGCTCAAGCTCAAAATTATAGTCGTTTCCCCAACACGTGTCTGTGCAGTCAGCACAGTCCAAAACTGCGAGCTGCATGGTTACGAATTTTTACAGAATTTAATACTTCGAATCTGATCCCAAAATTTTTACCATAGACAAAGAACTCATAGAGGAACTCTCAATTAAAATCTCATAACTTTTGGAGTTTAGGAATTGCCTCAACAAAAATCCTCAAAATCAGGTAAGGTGTAAGGTTTCTAAATTCTGCAAATTTCTAGAAAATTTACATCTTGTTCTTCCTTCGATTCTCAACTCTTAAACCCTTTCAAAATACTTCAAACTCACGTCAAACCCTACTAATCATGCTCAAACTCCTAGATATAGAAGAGCTACTCTAAGAACATCAAATCCATGCATCAAAACAAGTTTAAACATTCAATCCAAGGGATTCAAGTAGAGTTCTATCCCAAAGCCAAATTCATCTTGTTCCAATCATCTAGAGCATGAATTCAACCCCTAAGATATGAAATTTAGCATACAAATCATGGAATCAAGTAAAAGAAAAATGGATTACCAAGTCAGAGCTTCAATTTCAAGCCAAGCAAGATTAAACCCTAGGTTTTCCCCTAATTTTCCCTTCCTTCTTTCTTCTTGTTGTTTGCTGTTCGGTTCTCTCTCTCTCTCTCTCAATGGTGGAAGATACACAGGAAAGAATAGCGAGTCTTTTATCGATTTATATGTTTCCAAAAAACTATTTGCCAAAATATACATTTTTTCAAACTATTTTTAAAAATAGTTCAAAACGCACATTCCATGTGCATCACGCATATCGGATGTGCATTATCTGTGCTGGCATATGCAAGCTGGGCCAGCTGGATGTCCAGCGTGTATCACGCATATCAAATATGCATGATGCATATTACATGTGCATGACGCACATCCAATATGCGTCATGCATATTGAATATGTGGGATGCGTATCTCTTCGCAGTCAAAGACGAGAGTTGTTAACTTGATCACCAGGTGGGGGTACAGGTGCAACTTCATCAACTAAGGGGAGTGCAGGTGCAACGTATCGCCTGTTATATTCCATTGATCGTTCAATAACTCTGTTTGCTGTGAGAACTCTCTCCACTCTTTGGGAGCCAAAAAAAACGCATGTCCCATTCATCAACATTGACACTACGAGAACTCTCTCCATTTTCTTGTTTTTTTCTGAACGAAATCGTCGATCCATTTCGTTACTTCACCCACATATTCAATATGCATGACGCATATTGGATGTGCGTCATGCACATGTAATATGCATCATGCATATTTGATATGCGTGATACACGCTGGACATCCAGCTGGCCCGGTTTGCATATGCCAGCACGGATAATGCACATTCGATATGCGTGATGCACATGGAATGTGCATTTTGAACTATTTTTAAAAATAGTTTGAAAAAACGTATATTTTGGCAAATAGTTTTTTGGAAACGTATAAATCTATAAATCCCTCAAAGAATAGCTTAGAAGTTTTCCTGTTTTGTTTTACTAAGCTTAAGAAAAGTTATTGAGTGTGTGCACCATATGCTAACTTATGTTCCAATTTCATTTAGCTAGCAAATTAAGCCCAATAACTCACATAATAAGCTCAAAACACATCACATAATTAACTTAAAACATAGTTAAAGACTAGGGGTATTACACCTAGCTTTGTACCTTGCTATAGTGCCATCAGAGTGTTTCTTAATTTTAAAAATCCATTGACGGCTGATGACATCCCCATGAGAGGGTGGAGGAACAAGAACCCAATTTCCCTGTTTAACAAGTGCTTCATACTCTTCTGCCATAGCCTTTTGCCAAACAAAATAAGTAATGGCCTTAGAAAAATGAGTACAGACAATTTAGTCTGTTCATAAAGACAATCTGGGCACAGATTTTGTTGTGGAGCCCACCACAAGTCTCACACAAACGATCCGAGTCGTTCATTAAATGTAAAATATTTTTTCAAGTGTCTCCTCTAAAAAATCAACTTAATCCGATACCTATAGGTGCTCAATCCAATCATCTAACATTTCATTATCCGAAAATCTGAATGAAAATTTAGATGATTGGATCGAGAACCTATAGGTATTAGATTGAGCTGATTTTTTGTAGGGACCCTTAAAAAAGTGTTTTACATTAAATGAACGGATTGGATCATTTGTGTGGGCCTGTGGTGAACGTCACAATAAAATCTGTGCACAAATTGTCTGTGTGGTTAGCAGCGTTGAAAAGAAAAGACTAGACTTATTGATATCGCTGAAATAGCAACAGAATTTTGGCAGGCCCAGAACCGGTTTCTGCAGGCTGAATCAGGACTGGGTCTAGCCCACCTGGTTGCATCTGAATCCTGGACCCTGAAAATTTTCTAGATTCCCTGGCCCAATCCCAACTTATGGTATAGAAAGGCTGCATGTGGTGCAAAAATATCCATACAGAGTGCCCTCAAAAGCTCCATTTTGGACCAACTAATCATAAGTTTTGTGACCCTTTTCTTGAGTGTATGCCACTCATTATGAATTTCCAGCACACATTTTTTACCTTGGCTTAATTGCTAACTCAATATTCTGCTGGTGGTTTCGCTGTTTAAAAAAAAAAAAAATTATGCTGGTGGTTTCTCATGATTTATTTCAAAATACTCGCTTAACTAATTTGGAATTCTTTGCTTTCGAAGAAAAAGAAAATGTTCTACCAAAGAAACTAGACTTGAAGATGACACGTGACACTTTTTTATCTTGAAGGCGCCTTTAGGGCGAGGAGGAACAAATACCACGAGGCATGCTGTGGACTAGATTAAAGTGGACAAAACTGGTAGGTCCCGGCTCACTCCTTATACAAGGGCGGCCCAATCTCATGCGAAATACCATTGGGAGGCCCTTAAAAATTGAAGTATGGATTTAAACAATTTTATACAATATATGTTTTGTTCTCTATTTGAAAATCACTGTTAATATTTTTATAGATGTGAAATAATCTTATTGAACGGATAATTAGTCTCTGGCATTGTTTAATCTTATCGAACGTATTAACGTGAAATATGAGAAAGATCTTCTTGCATAACTTGTGAGATATGAGAAAAATTACTCTCATCAAACGTACAATCCTGACAAAAATCTTTTTTGGAGGCCTTCGACCTAAATAAGACTTTGTAATTAGTTGAAATAATAGTTTTTAAGTAGTCGAAACTTATAGTATACACACATACAAATGTAGAAAAGTGAGGCCTCTCAAAATTGGAGACCCTAAGCACTAGCCTTAATGACCGAGTACTAGAGCCGCCATCGGATGGGATCGGTCAGTGGCTATAGCAAGATAATAGCTGAGACCAGCCGTTCAAAAAAAACAAAGACATAACAATAGGTGAGACCAAACAGACTTCTGATCTATCAGACTATCACCATCTAATTGTAATACACATCGAGATAGTGGAGCCATGCATACAGGTGTTGGGTCGAGCCTTCGAACCTACACCAGAGAAGCAAAAAAATGGTCGGCTGTAGCCTGTAGCCAACAAAATCATGCACTCCAAAATTGGGATTGGGAGATGCTGGCAAGCACCCTGTGCTTGGCAGCGGTGTCGAGCGGGTGATCCGGCCGTTCATCTCGGCGATCGATAGTTCGGATCTTGACCGAACAATGGACAGTTCAAATTTATATGTGCTCAGATTCAATCCGAGCCGTCCGTGTCGAAACGAACGGCCGGACGCCGCTTGGCACCGGAGTACTTGGCAGCATCCCTGGGTCCCCAAAATTGGGTTTGGCTATAGCTAGTTCTATGGACACGGCTCTATTAATCGAAAAACAAATTGCTAACCATTTTGTACCAATTATTCAATTTATTGTATTGTGCCTCGTACAGTTGGGGCAAGAACAATACCAACCAACCACAACACTGAACAATATATAATAATCAATTAAACTTTTTTCCAGGAAGCATCCAACTGACACTTGGCCTATGACAAACAATTTCCCCAAATGAACCATCGACCAAATGTCTGGTTCTGGCGTGCCATATAGCCAACATGAGTCATAATAAGTCATGAGTCATAGGCCAATCATATGGCCATTACATGATGAGTCATAAGTTATCCTTAGAGTCGGCCCAACAAACATTCCATATTTCGTAAAACTATTCATTAATTTATTCGTGTCTGGATCAGTTCACGCATATTTTGGAAATTAATCTCATTGTCCAGTATCGAGAGGTTGATTTAAAATCTGAGCAAAACATGCACTCCGTATAAATTGGCTCATAAGAGTTGATGACACCTGGAAGGTTATGAATCTCAAACGGTCAAACATTAATTAGGAGAAAGTAAACCAATAAGTCTCATGCATTGACTATCAGGCCAATGCCTGAGATTATTGTTTGAATAAGGAAAAAAAAAAAAAAACGGATAACGCTCAACTTCAAAACCTAAAATGTGCCTAAGCGAACTAGGTTTGATTTCTTCAAATGTTAAATTTCATTTTATATCTTCCAATGTCCCGGTTCCTTTCACGGGAATAACATAGAAAATACACGAGCGAACATGCTAATTAAAAGTTAATTAAGAGCTTAGTTAAAATGATTGCTAAAATATAAATTCAAAAAAGAATCAAAATACAAAGTATCACTAAATTCCAATGGCGCAGTGCACATACACTTGGAATACCCGCGAGAGAGACTTTAACAAAATTTAATTAACCTAGTATAGATAGACTTGGTGCCACGTGGATTAGATCAATCATACGTGGCTTTTGTATTTCATTTAATCCAAGTGGGAGATGATGGATCCGGCTTAACTGCAGAGAAAGCTGTATAGTCTAATTTGAATCGTTTATATTGACAATTAATGATTCAGATATGTTGAAGTTTTTACCGATAAAGGTATATTATTACCGATATAAGATTCAAAACAAATTTGAACTATTAAGAACACTAACCAACGATCACAATCACTTAAACTGCATCTATGCAGTTCAAACTTGGACCGCAGACAAACCACTAAGCCGTATCCGTCATCCGAGATGTATAACTTTCTTTCTTTCTTTTCTTGAACGTAGAAGATGTACAGCTCAGAAAGGATTGGAACGAATTAAAACGTCAAACCAATGGACTCGCTTCTTTCTGCCCTCTGGATGACGAGGTGGCTTTATCCACTTCCGAGTTAGATCCCAAAATAAACAAAAATGATACTCACACAATAATTCAAATACAATATCAAACACAATCTCTCACATACATGTAGGCTCTACACACATTACTATGTATAGACCCCACATGTATGTGAGAGGTTGTGTAAGTTGTGTTTGTTGAGGAACGTGAAAAGGTCAGGGGAATTATTTACTCTATTATTTAACAACAATGTTACTCACACAACGATCCAAACACAACAATTTACACAACCTCTCACATACATGTGGGGCCCACACATAGTAGTGTGTGTGGAGCCCACATGAATGTGAGAGGTTGTATTTGTTGTTGTGTTTGGATTGTTGTGTGAGTATCATTTTTGATTATTTAATGAACTGCCAGCCGTGGCGCGTGTATTCCACGTCGCCCCTGGCGCGTGTTTAGCGAAACTAGGTGAAGAATCTCGGTTTGTTTGCGAATCGTTGCAGATTGGACTCAAGTTTGTCTATAAAAGCAGGACAGGGCAGGACGGGGCAGGGCACGGACATTCTCCTCTTAAGACTCCCAAACAACTGTATATTGCTCGTGATTAGGCACCGTCATGTCTCCGACCAACTTTTCCGATCAAGTGATGATTGGACTACCGCCCGTAACGGCGGACTTGAGCCCGAGCTCCGGCGAATTCCCGGAAGCCGACGTCGAGATCGTCACCTCCGGCGGGCTGCGCATCCTGGCGCACCGTAGCATCCTGGTACTCCCTCCTCATTTTCTGATGGCGTTGATTGATGATTACGTTTTTCGAATTCGAATCACTCTCGTGTCATTCAATTGGAAAAACCGTTCTGTGTGTCCACGAAAATGTTTTGTTTGTTTACTTGCTATAATTCTGCTTTTTTCACTTTCTGTGAACTCGTAAAAGGCCATTTCCGGCCTTTTTGAAAGACTTCAACCATTTCTTTCATGCTCTGTTTGGGATTTGAGAAAAGAAAAAATGTGTGGGAAATTGTTACAATATGTGCACAATTCTAAAATTTTCCATTTTCTCACTACTTTCTCTCCAAACCATACAATGGGAGAGAGAAAATTCTCTCTTCCTTGTTGTTCTTATCTATAAATTCCAAACAAAGCATTCGAGGTGGGCTCACCTCCGTACCATTTTTCACCAAGCACGAGGCTTGTTTGTAATTGGAGTGTTCGCAACCGTTGGTGGTATTTTTTAAAATCTGAACCATTGAATGCAAAGATGAACGGTTGTGATACATACGCAACTTGTTAATAATACGTTTATCAAAATCTCATTAAGGTGATTTTTGTCAAACATTGTAATGCAATATGAACAGTTCAAATAATCGCTACAGTTAGGCTCCGTTCAGTTGCCAGGAAAGTATGAAAAAATCAATTTTCCCATAACTTTCCTAGTGTTCAGTTGGCAGGAAAATTCTAGGACTTACCAATTTAAGTTTTCCTGCAGGAATTACTTTCCTGCAAAAGTGATCTTGCAAAAAACACAGGATTTTGCGTCGCGGGAAAAGGAAAATGAGTGAGCACTCACAAAATTTTCCCAAAAGTTTCTTTTTCGTGACAAATGAACAACTAAACCTTAATTTTTCTTGCAAAATTCTTTTGTCAAATGAACACTCACAGGAAAATAATTTTCTTTTTCTTTTACTTCACCTCACTTCACTTTTTCTGGGAACCAATTTCTCACACAACTTTCTCGACAACTGAACGGAGCCTTAAGGTTTAGAGGAGTTTAGTAGACAATAATGGTATGGAAGTGCACTGAATTCCATCTTTCCTAACGTTACACAGACTTTCGGAAACCTAAATTGTTCTTCTGTTACGTGGATTGGATTTTGCAGGCTTCGGCTTCGCCGGTACTGGAAAGCATAATAGATCGGCCGCGTAAGCACGGCTCGGACAGAACAATTCCGGTCCTCGGCGTTCCTTGCGAGGCCGTTTCCGTGTTCATACGCTTCCTCTACGCCCCAAAGTCAGTTCCTTCTCAACTCACGCTTGAATGATTCTTTTACTATCAATCACGGTTACATCAATTACTTTTAAACCATCTTTTCACTTCATCTGAATTTGCACGCTACTCTCATTAGGGACCAGAAAAACCCCTATATTTCAGGAGAAATCTAGAACTCTGAATCCGTCTACCAGATCCCTTTGGCTTCAATCAATTTGTTTGACTTGACTATTTGGTCCATTTAGGTGGCTGATTTGGTACACCTTACCTACAATCAGTCTAAGAAAATTAAACTAGTAATATTTTAATTATTTTAGTAGTCAACCTAGGAAATTAGTTCTGGTGTTTTACTTTCTTGTACAGTAATTCACTTGTTTCTGATTCTGGTGTGACACTGGAGAAATCTTTCGGTACCGGGTGGGTACCACGTGGCCACGTGGTACCCGAACAGTCCATCTGGACCGTCTAAAAGTGTATTGGATGGCTCAGATTGAACCCATTTCTCTCCTTTCACTCCACAACTCTATCTTCTTTCTCTCTCCAAATCCGAGCCGTCCAAAACCGAAATGGACAGTCTGGATGTGCCGAGCGGGCACCACGTGGTAACCACCCGGCACTGAAAAATTTCGCACCCCAAAATTGATTAAAAAAAATTATTTCCAATATTAGTTGCGTGGCACGGACACGGTAAGAAATAAAAAAAATACTCGAATGGTGCCCGCACTCTTGTTTAGTATAAGTCTCACCAATCATTAACTTAGTACTCCATTCGTTTCAATTTGTCAGTCCCTTTTCGGAAACCTAACTATTTACGTAAGGCTTATTATTGCATTGTCAGATTTTTTAGTTTTCAATTTTGCCCCTAATGAAGTAAATTTCAATTATTTTAGGCTAGTGATTTTGCCACACTATTTTTTGTTATTGCCACACCCCTGCAAGTGTATTTTTTGGTGCAAAAATACACTTACAGGATGTGGCATAACAAAAAAGGGTGTGGCAATATCATTTCCCTTATTTTATGATGGCATTTAAATTAGCTCTGCAATTTCTGGCGAAGCGAAGTCTGCTTTCTTATCAATTGGAGGGAAAACTGAGTATGATGTCATTTCATTTGTTAAAGTCATTATTTAATGAGTATTTAAGTTTGGAGAAGGAAGGGCAACGGGAAAGTCTGAGTTTTTTTGGTGTTGACTTTTGGAAATGAACACTCATTTTGAAACGTCCAAAAAAGAAAAGATGGACCTTCAAATAGGAACAGAGAGAATAGTATTTATTTGCTTTCCGAATATTCTGTCCGTAATCAGCCGTAGTATCTATCAAATATTCTCTTTGAATTTGGTGGTAAAAAATATAAAATGGGAGATTCAACAATGGCGTGAAATGACGGCGATGCCCATGATTGCAGGTGCACAGAGGAAGAGATGGGCAAATATGGAATCCATCTCCTGGCCCTGTCTCACGTGTTCTTGGTGCCTCAGTTGAAGCAGAGATCCACGAAAGCAGTGGGCGAGCGTCTGACGATCGACAACGTGATCGACGTGATTCAGCTGGCGAGACTCTGCGACGCGCCCGATCTTCACCTCAAGTGCATGAAGCTCGTCTCGACCAACTTCAAATCCGTTAAGAAGACGGAGGGTTGGAAGTTCGTTCAAGATCACGACCCCTTTTTCGAACTTCAGATTCTACAGTTCATCGATGAAACCGAATTGGTAAAACACCCAAACCAAAACTACTTTTCAATGTTCGTAAAATATAAGTATATAACCATTTGGTTATGTGTCCATAGCAATGTTACATCAAGTTTTTGGATCGATAGATTGAGCAAATGTCGAGCTACTCTTTGTCCGGAGCTACTCGATATACGCGAATCATACAAGATGCATGCGGAATTCACACTTATCCAACGACTTTGAACACAACGACATTTGTGGCCGAATTTGATTTTTTTTTTGTGTGATTGAAAACAGAGGAAGAAGAGGACGAGGAGGCACAGGGAGGAACAGAGCTTGTATCTACAGCTAAACGAGGCAATGGAGTGTTTGGAGCACATATGCACAGAAGGGTGCACGACGGTGGGGCCGTACGACATGGAGCCCACCAAGAACAGGGGCCCCTGTGGGAAGTCTGCCACGTGTCAGGGTTTGCAGCTCTTGATTCGTCACTTTGCTACGTGTAAGAGGAGGATCAACGGAGGGTGTTGTAGGTGTAAGCGCATGTGGCAACTCCTTAGACTTCATTCCTCCATCTGTGACCAACCAGATGTTTGCAGGGTCCCACTTTGCAGGTACTACTAAAATTTTTGAGCAAAAACTTTACGAACTAAAACTTCAAAACAACCCTCCGGGTACAGCTGCGTTTGGAATCGTTTAATGCATATTTACTCATGTGCATACGTAAATGTGTTCGGAGTTGTATTTTAAATTTGTGTTTGTAACTTCACTTCTTGTTTAAAACCTTGTCTTTCGCAGTGCTGAATCTTGGTCTTTTAAATCATGACAATCATACATGGATTGAGGCAGAGTCAGGATTTTAGGTAGTTAAATGAACCCTTAATCTTAGGTATAAGCTCAAGAAAAGTAACACTTGAAATTTCATCACATCCGAATTTGACCTTAGTCGTATAATCTTCAAAATGCCACGTGCTTTTGCTCTCAATTTAGCAACTGCACTCGCACTCTCAATCATCGATCTCGTGCATTTTAGCAGTTTATTATGCATTTCAAAAAAACACTTTGACACTCGCGCTCTCGCACCTCGTGAATGCTGAGACCTTAAAATATATGACAAGCGGTATTATTGGATCTTTGTTTGCTAGTACATTGCTACATTGATATTATTGGAGTATGTATGACTTTATGAAAAAGGCTATCAACTTTTAGCTGGCATTGGGAAGGACGGCTTGGTTCTTTCTAGGGTGTCAAATGGACGGGTTTGGGTTAAATTGGGTAAGTTATAAGTGGGTTGGGTCTTTAATGAGTCATTGATCCATTTAGACCCAATTAGTTAGGAGCCCAATTACCCATACCCAACCCAACCCATTTAGTTGAAATCAAACCCGACCCGCTCATTAACCCAATTAAA
Organism: Rhododendron henanense subsp. lingbaoense; assembly: GCA_020567845.1. Classification (NCBI taxonomy): domain Eukaryota; kingdom Viridiplantae; phylum Streptophyta; class Magnoliopsida; order Ericales; family Ericaceae; genus Rhododendron; species Rhododendron henanense. The sequence continues at coordinate 8,100,731 of CM036322.1, forward strand.
ATTAAAAATGACAAAAATACCACTTTCCAATCTCCTCTGATCACTTTTGTCGTAGTGTGGAATATCTCTGTCAAATTTAGAAGGGTAGTTTTAGTTGTATTTCTCCTCCTAAACCGACGGTGGAGAATTGCCAATGCCAAAATATCTGCAAAAAGAGATTTGCACTTTGGCTTATGCAAGAATATCATGGGAGAAAATTTTCTTCTGTGGTATAAATATCTGCAAAAAGAAATTTGGGTACTTAGAGGTTCAATGTATTTGATCGGATTCTGTATCCTTCAGAATCTTCAAGTTTGAAAATTGTTACTAGCAGATCGGCTTTGACTTTTCGGAGTTTTAAAGTAAAAATTAAAAATATGGTCTCTTTTATTGAACTATAATAGTAAGGGATAAAAAAAAGTAGGAGGAGTCCTTACAATTCATAATTTTTTGAAGGCATAAAGCGACCGCAACACTTGCTTTAGCTCTGGGCTGGCTCTGGTTACTAGCTCCTTGTCTAATTAGTTGTCTTGTACTATTAGAAAAAGTCCGATAACTCTGATATGGCATATAACCCCGAGTGGGCATGAGAAACCAATTAAGTGCTTATCCTCATGAGGTCGCATTTTTGAATCCTATGAAAGCCAAAGATTCTAAATCTTGGAGCCACTCAAGATTTGCTTGGTCAGTGACTTCAGGGCCTCAGAATTAATTGGGGTCAGCGTAAGTTGGCCTAAATATCCGGTTATAACAAAAAAAACCTCTCCTATGCCATACTCATGACAAAAAAGTGGGGATATATATTGTATCTAGCCCACTAAAGAGCTACTTATTTCTTGCTTTTAATTAATTAATGCTTATTTGAACACATGGGCTTGATAAATTTGTGGTTTGTGTTAATTTAATTACAGGCAATTCAAAATGAAAGCTCAACCGGAGATGAAAAAGGGTACCGAAGATGCAATCAGGTGGAGGCTGCTAGTGAGGAAGGTTGTATCAGCTAAAGCAATATCTTCATTGTCACTGCCAAAGAGGAAGAGAGAGGAGGAAGCAAGAGAGAGATCAGATCACCATGGAGTAATTAGAAGCTTCAGACTATAAAAATAAAATAAAATACGGATACAGATAGAGATCTACCTACTTATACTCCTTTCGTCCCAAGTCGCTTGCTCTTTTGGAGAACCGTGCATTTTGTACCTTAAAAATAACGTAAGATGCATGGTTCCTTAAAAAGACCGAGTAATTTGGGACGGAGGGAGCAGTGTATATATCCCTTTTATTTACATGTATTAGGTGTTGTGTCCACTATAAATCAATGCGGTGTGTGGCCTTTTTATTGCGTGGCTTTGCATCCATTTAATTTAAGGGGGTTCTTAGTATAGGCTAGAAGAAACCCTAAGAGTAGGGCTTGGTCAATTCCTATACTAAAGGAGTCCTAAGTTAGTGTTTGGTTGTTCTTTGACTTTCTCACATAATGTATCATAGTTCTGTATCTGTTTGTTTTATTCTTGATCAAGTGTTTTTTTTCCTTTCTCTCTCACCCAGATCTCTCTTAGATAAGCTGATCAATAGCGTGAAAAATATCATAAATATCGTAGTGGAAAATAGCAACGTTGGATTAGATCAAAATGATTTTTTTCCATGACATCTCGAAAAAAATATTTCAAATTAATGAACGGCTCAAAGTATTTATGCGAAACCCCAAGAAAGGCCCCATGCACCCACCGGTGTACGATATGTGCACAGCCCGTCGACGGTACCCACATCATTTTCATTATGAAAAGAACATTCTAACAGCAGTCACCAAAAACGCATTTCTGATTGTGAAATAGCACTTGCAGGATGTAAAAGTAGCAGACTTGCTGATCATTAAAAAAAAAAAAAAATGGGAGAACTGAGAAGGGGGTGAAATCAAAATGGGACCCTTGAAATGCACCTCTTAAAGACCTTGGGATTCCGAAATCTTCAATGAACATGCTCTGATAGCTACAATACACAATTTTTTTTCTTTCTAAATGGTATGTTAGTTGATGTATGTGAGAAAAATGACATGCCTTAAAGCTTGTGTTTTAGTTCATTTAGTTTAGCTGAAACGCATCCTTAGAGATTGCCAAAGATACTTTGCTTAGTTGAGGAGGTGTTCGCATAAAAAATCAGATCCTAACCGGTGACCACTCACTTTTTAGAATTAGTTGAGATTATTAGTCGTGTTAAAAATCATCAATCGATGCAACATCACAACACATTGTTTTTAGATAAGTGAATTTCGATTCATTGCCGAGTTACTTATTTCAACATAAATGTGCTCTAATCTTCTTCGTTTTGAGTCTCAAAATCCCTGCGCACGGTTCCCAATAAATTTTCTCTATCTGTCTCTCTCCACTCATTACTCCTAAAAATCTCCCTCAAAATCAAAACCGAACAGGATTTGGGATTGATAACTCATCATCATATCTTTTATGGCCCGTTTGGATGGAGGATATAATTTTGGGTGGCTATAGAAGAAGGGTGGATTTGAGGGTGAATATGTAATGAGGGTGGACCCACCTCCTAAGAAGGGTGGATTTGTAATCCAGTGTTTGGATTATTTTTTTGGAAGGGGATTTAGAGGGTGGATTTGATGGAATTATATGTTAAATGACTGAATTGCCCCCACTTAGATTTTTTAATGCTCAAAATTGATTTATTTTATATTAATTAGAAAATTAATATTTACCATTAATTTGAGGATAAAATAAATTAATTTTTATCTTATAAATGTGTAAACCATATTATTTATTAAAAATTTATTTTCAAAAAAAAATACTGTAAAAGAAAACGCAATTAGAAAGAGAAAAATGGCAATTATTTTTTTTCCAGCCTAAATGAAAGGCAAACTGTTTTTTAAGTGTAGGTATAAATTTACATATACACATATTCCACATCCAAAAACCCCACCCACACTGCCACACAGTTCCACCGCGCCTCACTCTCTCACCCCAACCCCCTCCTCCAGCCTCCACTCCGATGATCAGCGAGCTCCTCCTCCGACGCCGACGATCTCTGCGTGGTACCACTCCTTCTTCTCTCTCTCTGGTCACCATTTTCCCCTGATTCCTCCATCTCTTCTCTCTCTTCTTCTTGATCTGATTTGTGGGATGAAGAAATAGGAAACGAAAGGGCAACCTGGTCTTTCAACAACGCCACATAACTAACGATGGGGGGTACCCCTGTCGTTAGTAATCTACCTGCATCCACCCGCAGGTGGATATGTAATCCGAAGAGGCCTCTAATCCAGCTTCCCTTTTTGCCAGCCAAAGACTGGAGAAGATGAAGTGCCGTATGTGTAATCCGGCCGCGTGGTATATCCGGGGGCTAATCCCCATCCAAACAGCCCGTTACATGATTGGTTTTCTCAACGGGTTTACTAATTTGTTTCGACCGTCGAAGTGGACCAAAAAGAGCTGATCACAATTGAATTTAACAGAACCATATCCATAACCTTTGCATAAAATAGTACTATTGCGCAGAAAGGTAACATTTGTCACGCCCTCGATTTTCAACATAAAGTATAAAGATTTTCGATAATCAATATCTCGCAATAATACTGATAATACCCCAAATCATGGTTCATTCCCACAATTGCAAATTAAGTTTCAAGCTTCTAATCGAGCTTGACAATCCAAATAACATGATAGAAAAGAAGTTTTAGGGTTTACAGTTCCCCATGATCAAACGATAGACATAATAAAAGTCAATATTACACTGCCAAAGTGTTTTACAAAACATGCCAAAGTAATTTCCATATCAGCTTTCAAAAGGACGATGTCAAAATATGCGAGCCAAGCACTCCATGTCGCTATCTCCGAGTGTACCTGAAAGAAGGATAGGGTTGAGCAAAACACGTGCCCAGTAGAGAGTTCTATGCCCAAACTATATGGAAATGAAATGAAACATGCACCATGAATGAGTGAGTAAAAACAGATACACCCAAAGTACGGACGATTACCAACGAGATGCACGCTTTGATCAAGAATTCTAGACTTCCCCGAGAGGTCACTAACCTTTTACACCTGAAACTAGATGCCTCAATAAACTCACGTCTATCCACCATAATCTATAACCAATTCTAATCATCTTATTATTCTTCGTACGATACTACCATCATTCTTGTGTCCACACTCGTCATCATTAAATCCCTTATTTACAAACCTTTCCTTTCTTTTAAACAAGTGTATTCCATCAATGTTCACTAGGGTCACCTCGGGTCTAGTTCCCTCGAGCGTAGGGTCACCCCGAGTCTATTCCCTCAATAATAAAACCTATTGGGTCACCTCGGGTCTAGTTCCCTTGAGCGCAGGGTCACCCCGAGTCTATTCCCTCAATAATAAAATCTCTTGGGTCACCTCGGGTCTAGTTCCCTTGAGCGCAGGGTCACCCCGAGTCTATTCCCTCAATAATAAAATCTCTTGGGTCACCTCGGGTCTAGTTCCCTTGAGCGCAGGGTCACCCCGAGTCTATTCCCTCAATAAGTAAAAATCTCTTTGGTTAGCGGAAACGCACATCGCTTAACCGACCATCCGTCATTTCACAATCAACTTCATTATCAATCTATTGTTTGTACCACAAAACTTCAATCAACCTTTATGTAACTCCACAAATATACATGTTCATGCCTTTTCATTAGTTTATGTAGTCCGTATCGTACGTAATGTATTAAGTCCATATATAATCCGACAATACTCTACTCATTGGTTTCCACACTTAAATCTCATAGGACGAGTGCCCAAGAAATTGAAAGACTCGACAAGTCATGAGGACGCAAGTTATCTTATCATCTCAAATAGTTCTTTCACAACATGGATCTCACTCCAAGCATTCTAAACAATCAACTATATCATAACATTGGCTAATGGATAAACACTTATCATACCCCACATATGTCACTATGCTCTAAGTAATCTACCAACCCCTAGTATTATATAACGTACGACTCGCCTGTATCGATACTTAAACCTTTAACAACAAACGCCATTGGGAACTAATAGTTCGGCGAATCAAGAGGACAAGAGATCGTGCTAGACATGCCCACGTCTACCCATTATACCGACTACGGCACCCCATATGGCCTACGGTACTCTTAACCAGCTTTACGGTACGTTTCTCACTTACAATGAAGCTAAAATAACATTTAACGATTGTTTAAAGAGTGGAAACGATCAACGGATCATCAAGGGACGAACAACCAAGCTTAGAGACGGTTTAAAAGTGTTTTTGAGGTGTTGGAAGTGATCGGGGGTCAAAAAGATGAAGTTTAGAAAAAAGCTGTAAAACTGTCCCTAAGCCAAAGGTATCGATACCTAGTCAAATGGTATCGATACCATTTGACTAAAAAGCTCTCCAGACGCAAGGGTATCGATAACAAGGACAAATGGTATCGATAACAAGTGATTTTCTGGGTTTTGGAACACAGAGGTATCGATAACTATACCAAAGGTATCGATAACAGTTCAGTTCGAGGGATTTTCTGCAGATTTTTGAAACTATTCATAACAACCAAACCAATTATTTCAAGCACGATCAAAGCACAAATTCAACTCATAGGCATATAGAAAGAGCAAGAAATCCCTACCTCGAGGTTGGAGAGTAAACACGAAAGGAGATCGGGCCACGCAAGCCCTTGACTCCGAAATCTTCAATCTTAACCGAAATACTCCTCCTCCGGTCAAGACCCACGAAATTCAAGCTCAATAACGCGTTAGGAAGGTGGAATGGAGCTTAGTTTGTGTGGGTTTCAAGTGGTTTTGGTTGGGAGCAAGAGGGAGAGGGAGAGAGAGAGAGAGAGTAGCCGAGGGGGGAGAGTGAGAGATCGGGAGAAGAGAGAGAGCAAGGAGTTGGGATTGTAATCCCCTACTCCTACACACACCTATATATACTCACACACACACACAACTCACACTTACACCCCCTCCACTAACAATCCTTTCATATAAATCTCAAAATCAACTAAACTTAACAAATTTCGTCCTTTCCTTCAATTTCTAAAATTAATAAACCTTTAAATAAATTTCCGGATTTACGAGTCCTTACACCCTTCCCTCCTTAAAGAAATTTCGTCCTCGAAATTTGCTAAACCAAGTCCAACCAACACATAACGCACAGATACACCTCAACCGTAACACGGTTCATCATGCAATGATTCAGTAATCATGAAAATCTACGTCAAAACTTATATCAACAAAATCGGGACAAATCCAGGCATTCTTTCTAACCTTGTCCTCCTTTCCCCCCACGTAAATTCGCACTAACGGCATCGTTTTACCCCTCAAAACTTAATCACGCAAAATTAGGATATGTATCGCTTGGTTACTATAGGACACACCGGCTTCTAACTCAAGTTCGGACTTCACCAACACATACCTTGAATTCGGCTCATAGTTCCTCAATATTCGTATATATATAACGCATCACAAATACCCGAAAGTCTCGGCAGCAATGCCAATCGGTACGCAATTTCTAAGCTCCCTTTCATCGCGAGGTCTCTATACACGATTATCTATCCAAACACAAAAATCTTGCCCCTTAACGTAATCCGACAATCCAATTGACTTTCCAAGATTTCCATTCAGAATGGGCGGTGATCAAGCGCCTCTTCCGAGTGGATTTCATCGGTAGTCGCTTGGCTATCTAAAACACACACCTAGTGTCCGACACTTAAACAATCTTTCCAGCGGTGAACGCTCTCTTTCCTTCCCAAGACGAGACAAACTCTAACGCAATGATGCTCTATGAAACATGCGATTCCCTTTCGAATGGCTATGGATGACAGTGACAGTTGGCATAATCCCTTGGTCAACCTTGCGCGGTTAGCAATGTCTGACGAATTACTTTAATCTGTTCAATCATTCTCCCTCGAGTTTCCAAGTATCATTAGCGAATAGATTTCACCGTGCTCCTCAATACTAAATCTAGCGAGCCTAGAACACTTACCAACTCTTCCAAAAGTCGTACCAATTTCTCGCACCAGGTTGAGTAATTCTAAGATCATGAAAGGAATTCGGTTGACATCCCAAATGAAAAGAATAGACTCCAAAACTCTAACAGCGCCAATCAAAGGATTTCAAAGAATAATAACGAGGTACCCGAATTTCAGAGAACACAAGGAATCTTTAAAGCGGTTAGACTACAAACTCAATGCATAATCTCATGATGATCCAAAGGATCTTGGAATGATCGCTCATAACCTTCCTATCATTCTACAAGTCAACGGAGTCGGTGAACAATCTTTTAACAACTAGACGATGTCGATACTAAGGATACATATAAGGTAGTGTAACAGATTTCCGGTAAACCCACTGATACAAGATCGGAATTTGTCCAATGCCAGAAATGATAAGGCTTCTAATAGATTGAGGTTGAACGTTATAGAACAAATCACGTGCCTTTAGAGTTGAGGAACCATAACAAGTGAATTCAAATTGACCGACACCAACAAATGGATTTCAATGGATACGTCACCACAAGATTTGACACCATTTACAACACAAGAGCTTATAGTAGGGTAACAAGTTCTAGCAGATAGATTATTAGAGGCAACAATGATGTCCAATCCTACCAAATAGGTCTCGGCAAGCAAACAGATACGAAATGGATACAAGTCCAAATCACATGATTTCATAGTTAAGGAATCAGAACAAATGTTGACATCACAGTTGATAATGGTAGCAACAAGGTCTAAATTGGCAGTACCAACGAGTTCGTATGTCAAACAGTGTGTGACCATAGGTTGAGTTTGATAGGTTGAAGTTGCAAACTAAATACTCACGTGGAATAACGATTACAAGCTAATGACGAAAATGTTAGTCGCGACAAGGGAATCTAAACTGATCAATGAAAACTTGTCTCAAGTGGGATGACGTCAAAATAAGACTCTGAATGGGATACGAGAAACATTCGTCAATATCAATAGTAAAAGTGTCACATGATACTTCGCCACAAGATTTTGGATATTTCCAAGAAAAGCTAGGAATGGATAGCATAATAGTTAACTTGAATATCAAGGATCATGACAGGTCAACAACACAACAGACTTCACAGAGATAGCTTACGATACAATTCTAACATTATTCAGCTAGGCCAATGAAAGAGGATAATAAAAGAAACAACTCTCACTAAATCACGTTCGTAATATCGCCACCCATCGTGGTTACAACCAATCCCTGTCCAATTCAGATCAAATCTCACAATAAACAAATCAAAGAGGCCAAGGGGAACACTTCAATATGGAACAATCAACCTCTAATCTCGGTATATTTGATCTATCAATGTTTTTAACACGCGAGGACTAAGATTTCTTGGTTTTCAATTCTGAACATGAATAAAGAGATGATTCTTATGGATGAAATGCTTCCATATCAAAAGTATTGTAACGGGCGGATCGTACAACAAAGAAGAGAAGATACCTCAAACAACCAGTATTTCTGAGAGCTAGAGAGTAGAAGGAAATAGTTTAGCTACGGAACTGCATCTGTTGTTTCGGTGTACGTTTATGCTGCTGCATGGAGCTCGATTCACTAGGTACTCCCAATCCTTGAGGACAATTTCTTGCCATGTGGCCAAGTTCGCCGCAAGTATAACAAGATTCTCCACGCCACGGACATTGAGAACGTATGTGGCCAAACTGACGACATCGATAACACACAATCGGATGCTTGAGGAGAACTCTCGGTGCCCCAAAATGAGGAGGTGGCTTAAGGTCCTGCTGACCCTGAATCTCTGGCTTTGATATCCTAGGTTTCTTCCTTCTTGAACTCTCAACACTCTCTGAGGATGACCTCGCACTAACGACTCTACATCTAGTTTCCCCCGTATTCACACCGATCTGCACAATCTTCAGAACCTCAACACCCTTCATGCTCTCAACAATTTCAGGGAACATTACCTCATCCCTAGTATGCTGACTCGCCCCGTCCTCCATGCACGCACTATGGCCCTGACAATCACGATCCTCGATTTCACCCCACCTAACTTCACATCTCGAATACATCTTACTACGAAAACATAAGAAAGAAAGTCATCGACGTTAGCCACATCGCTATATTGAACAAGTCTCCGACCTTTCCAGCATGGAAAACAACACTACACCACTCTATTGCAATTAAATGCAATGCCATATCAATGTACTAACTCATTCATGCAAGCACACATATGGTTTTGCAAAAAGATGCAGTGATTTTGAACCCATGAGACTAAAAGTCTCCCCACGGTCTCGAGGTGTTCTAAACTTATGCTTTGATACCAAGTTGTCACGCCCTCGATTTTCAACATAAAGTATAAAGATTTTCGATAATCAATATCTCGCAATAATACTGATAATACCCCAAATCATGGTTCATTCCCACAATTGCAAATTAAGTTTCAAGCTTCTAATCGAGCTTGACAATCCAAATAACATGATAGAAAAGAAGTTTTAGGGTTTACAGTTCCCCATGATCAAACGATAGACATAATAAAAGTCAATATTACACTGCCAAAGTGTTTTACAAAACATGCCAAAGTAATTTCCATATCAGCTTTCAAAAGGACGATGTCAAAATATGCGAGCCAAGCACTCCATGTCGCTATCTCCGAGTGTACCTGAAAGAAGGATAGGGTTGAGCAAAACACGTGCCCAGTAGAGAGTTCTATGCCCAAACTATATGGAAATGAAATGAAACATGCACCATGAATGAGTGAGTAAAAACAGATACACCCAAAGTACGGACGATTACCAACGAGATGCACGCTTTGATCAAGAATTCTAGACTTCCCCGAGAGGTCACTAACCTTTTACACCTGAAACTAGATGCCTCAATAAACTCACGTCTATCCACCATAATCTATAACCAATTCTAATCATCTTATTATTCTTCGTACGATACTACCATCATTCTTGTGTCCACACTCGTCATCATTAAATCCCTTATTTACAAACCTTTCCTTTCTTTTAAACAAGTGTATTCCATCAATGTTCACTAGGGTCACATCGGGTCTAGTTCCCTCGAGCGTAGGGTCACCCCGAGTCTATTCCCTCAATAATAAAACCTCTTGGGTCACCTCGGGTCTAGTTCCCTTGAGCGCAGGGTCACCCCGAGTCTATTCCCTCAATAATAAAATCTCTTGGGTCACCTCGGGTCTAGTTCCCTTGAGCGCAGGGTCACCCCGAGTCTATTCCCTCAATAATAAAATCTTTTGGGTCACCTCGGGTCTAGTTCCCTTGAGCGCAGGGTCACCCCGAGTCTATTCCCTCAATAAGTAAAAATCTCTTTGGTTAGCGGAAACGCACATCGCTTAACCGACCATCCGTCATTTCACAATCAACTTCATTATCAATCTATTGTTTGTACCACAAAACTTCAATCAACCTTTATGTAACTCCACAAATATACATGTTCATGCCTTTTCATTAGTTTATGTAGTCCGTATCGTACGTAATGTATTAAGTCCATATATAATCCGACAATACTCTACTCATTGGTTTCCACACTTAAATCTCATAGGACGAGTGCCCAAGAAATTGAAAGACTCGACAAGTCATGAGGACGCAAGTTATCTTATCATCTCAAATAGTTCTTTCACAACATGGATCTCACTCCAAGCATTCTAAACAATCAACTATATCATAACATTGGCTAATGGATAAACACTTATCATACCCCACATATGTCACTATGCTCTAAGTAATCTACCAACCCCTAGTATTATATAACGTACGACTCGCCTGTATCGATACTTAAACCTTTAACAACAAACGCCATTGGGAACTAATAGTTCGGCGAATCAAGAGGACAAGAGATCGTGCTAGACATGCCCACGTCTACCCATTATACCGACTACGGCACCCCATATGGCCTACGGTACTCTTAACCAGCTTTACGGTACGTTTCTCACTTACAATGAAGCTAAAATAACATTTAACGATTGTTTAAAGAGTGGAAACGATCAACGGATCATCAAGGGACGAACAACCAAGCTTAGAGACGGTTTAAAAGTGTTTTTGAGGTGTTGGAAGTGATCGGGGGTCAAAAAGATGAAGTTTAGAAAAAAGCTGTAAAACTGTCCCTAAGCCAAAGGTATCGATACCTAGTCAAATGGTATCGATACCATTTGACTAAAAAGCTCTCCAGACGCAAGGGTATCGATAACAAGGACAAATGGTATCGATAACAAGTGATTTTCTGGGTTTTGGAACACAGAGGTATCGATAACTATACCAAAGGTATCGATAACAGTTCAGTTCGAGGGATTTTCTGCAGATTTTTGAAACTATTCATAACAACCAAACCAATTATTTCAAGCACGATCAAAGCACAAATTCAACTCATAGGCATATAGAAAGAGCAAGAAATCCCTACCTCGAGGTTGGAGAGTAAACACGAAAGGAGATCGGGCCACGTAAGCCCTTGACTCCGAAATCTTCAATCTTAACCGAAATACTCCTCCTCCGGTCAAGACCCACGAAATTCCAGCTCAATAACGCGTTAGGAAGGTGGAATGGAGCAAAGGTATCGATACCTCTGGTTCAAAAATGACTCCAGACGCAAGGGTATCGATACCAATGACAAATGGTATCGATAACAAAGGATTTTCTGGGTTTTGGAACACGAAGGTATCGATAACAAAGGGCTAAGGTATCGATAACAAAGGCTGTTCGAGTAGATTTTCTGCAGATTTTCGAAACTAATCCCAACAATCAAACCAACATTTTCAAGCACGATCAAAGCACAAATTCAACTCATAGGCATATAGAAAGAGCAAGAAATCCCTACCTCGAGGTTGGAGAGTAAACACGAAAGGAGATCGGGCCACACAAGCCCTTGACTCCGAAATCTTCAATCTTAACCGAAATACTCCTCCTCCGGTCAAGACCCACGAAATTCAAGCTCAATAACGCGTTAGGAAGGTGGAATGGAGCTTAGTTTGTGTGGGTTTCAAGTGGTTTTGGTTGGGAGCAAGAGGGAGAGGGAGAGAGAGAGAGAGAGAGTAGCCGAGGGGGGAGAGTGAGAGATCGGGAGAAGAGAGAGAGCAAGGAGTTGGGATTTTAATCCCCTACTCCTACACACACCTATATATACTCACACACACACACAACTCACACTTACACCCCCTCCACTAACAATCCTTTCATATAAATCTCAAAATCAACTAAACTTAACAAATTTCGTCCTTTCCTTCAATTTCTAAAATTAATAAACCTTTAAATAAATTTCCGGATTTACGAGTCCTTACAACATTCGAAATGATGAACTGAAACCATGATAAAAATTCCTAATGAAGAATCATGAGAATTGGGAACTCATTGAGTGCCATGTTTTTTGAAATAAGTGAGAATGGGTCATGATTTTAGTCTTGACCAAAGGAATTAAGTGGTCCGACGGTGCACTAGAGTACTGGGTAACAATATTGTTGCAAGGATGAGAAAGCATTATTGGAACAAAAAATAATTTTTGCATTTCCGTCTCGTTCACATTCTCCTTAAGTCCAGTCATTTCAAGAGTAATAACAAACCGACTCCCGATTGAAAGAAAATCATTAGTAGGACAACGTAATTGAGGTCCATCATCGACCCATTTTAGTTTGTGGAAAGAAACCCATAATAACATCATGGGCCAGAATGCAACTTGTATTTATTGATCCAAACAAGGTGCTGTTGATGGAAATTTCTTGCTTTTTCCAAAACATCTTTTGGGAATCAAAATAGAAAATGTAGTACTGGCTGACCCATTTGAAGTATACTTCCGGATAATGATGTTTAGATAGAGCTGCGTTTGGCCACTGTCAGAGTACTTATCTTATTCCTATCAACAACTTATGGACCTCTTACATCAACTTATCATCACGTCCCCAACTTATCAATATATCTCATTCCTATCATCAAACATGCCCCAAACCGGGTCTTTAAATTTCTTTTATAACCTGATATTTGGGCCAGCTTGTGCACTTTGACTAATTTTGAGGGCCTGAGATTAACAACCGGATAAACCTCCCGTAACCCTAAGGTTTAGAACATTTGGCCTCATCAAAGTTTGGGAAATTAATAGCCCGGATAAGGTAAAATATATGCATAGGAAAATCATTTTTCAAATGGGATCGATAAATTTCTGTGTGTGACACAGCAGTAGTTTTTTTACTTTTTTTGGTGCATTAGTATTAGGGGTGTCAAATGGGCAGGTTTGGGCTAAATTGGGTAAGTTATTAGTGGTTTGGGCCAAATTTGGACCCAATTAGTTATGAGCCCAATTACCCATACCCAACCCATTTATTTGAAATCAAACCCGACCCGCCCATTAACCTAATTACATATATATTAAAATTTAAAATAACTAAAATACCCATATACACTAAAATGACCATATTATCCTTATACATTTAAATGACCAAATTACCCTTGTATTCTAAAATTACCATAATACCCCTATATATTAAAATGACCAAATTACCCCTGTATACTTAAATTACTGTACCAAATGGAGATTTTGCTGAAATTTTAGCATCCAGTAAAAAATGATTTGAATGAATTGACTAGATAAAAAAGAAAAGAAAAAAGAATTGACTATTGCCAACTCCAAAAGTTTCCTTCAAAAACCCAAAAAAAACTTTTCAAAAACAAACCGAGCTGAGTAGCTCATGGCTCAGCTCGACTCTTTAGTTACTGAGCTGAGCTTAAGCACAAGTTTTTAGCTCGTTTACTAAACAAGTTAAGATTGGCACTCCAAAGATCAGCTCAGCTCGCAAAAGTTCGACTCGTTTGTATAGGCTCGACTCGTTTGAGCTCGAGCTCGAGTTTTAGGCTCGTTTAATAAAAGGGCCGAACTCGAACACTACGAAACTCGACTCGGCTCATTCATACCCCTACTCAGACATAACATCAAACACCTTGTAGGCACCATCTCTGCATACTGATAATAAAACAGTATGCAGGTTTATTTGTGAACTTTTGACAATGAACTCACAGCAAGATGGTATCAATACCAGAAACAATTGGGCTTTCGCATTTGTCATTACTTTTCTCTGATAGTAATCCATTTGTCAGAAAGATTAATAAAAAAATATGCAAATAAAATATTCCTGATTCATTACTGATACAAAGGGGAATATGATTCATGCATGTCACTTTAGTTATAGTTTTTACTTTTGTTCAGCTCTAGACAAATCTAAGGTCCAAACGTACCTAGGTCAAATAATTAGCGAACATGAGCGGGAGCGGAAGCGCGTGAAAGCGTCTCTGGAACATATCCCAACCTATTAAGATTCGCGAGAGCGAAGATTTAGAGCTCGTGCACGGTGCAAGGATTAAGGGCGCGAACGCAAGACATTTTGAAGGATTACGTGACTAAAGTTCCGAATGAAATAACCGTGATTCTGTTTTCAAGATTTTACAGGGGCGCTTGTCATATGATGATTGTGATGTGGTAGAAGATTTGTGTTGGTGACAAATCCCAGCCATTTCGCGGCGGCAATCAGAGGCGTTAGTGTGAAACCCATATTATGCTTTTTTAGGAAACAAACCGCACATTCTCGGCCTACTTGAACAGCACCTGCACATTCACCATCAGCAGCTACAAGCTCAAGTACAAGACCAAAATCACAGTTGCATAACCACTGACAAGCTCAACATTGTTGAGGTAATTCGCAATGGTGACAAGCTTGAATTCTATTTCGGAGTCGCCTCCGCCAATTTCCCCGTCGATGGCTATGACGAGTGAATTTGATTGTGACGACCTCAGTGGAGGAAGAATGAGATCGAGAGGGGCTAATTTCAATTTGTATTGTGTTTTTTTTTTTTTCTTTAATGGGTCATGTTCATGACTTATTGGGTCATTTAAGTTGACCCATTAAGACCCAATTACTAAATGGGTTAGATGGGATGGACCCATTTTGACCCAACTAATAAATGGGCTGGGTTGGGTCTATTTTTTTGTGGGTGAGTTTGGGTTGATTAATGGGTTTGAGTTTAATTTGCTACACCAGTACGGTGGAGTTTGACAAATTTTACTAATAAAGTTATCAAAGATATAAATTCCTGTGGTGATAGTTGGGAAATATTACTACCCACACCGCTTGACTTGTTTTTGGATATTTGATCTTTTGGGGCGGTTCCGGGGACACCTAAAAAAACACCCCAAGTCTTAATCTTATAGTTTTCGATCAAATTTTGATGATCCGAGCCACTCAATGTGTTCAGAATATGATTTTAAGAGTATCTGCGAGAAATCGGCAAAAAAAATTACCGAGAAGGGCTTGATTTGAGCAGTCTTTTTATTGAACCGTTCAATAAAAGACTGTTTGGATGAAGCCCTTCCCGGTAATTTTTTTGCTGATTTCTCACGAGTACCCTTAAAATCACGTTTTGATTACATTGAGCGACTCGAATCATCGAAATTCGATCGAGAACTTTAGGGTGTTTTTGTAGATGTTCCCGGAACCGCCCCGTTGATCCTTTATTGTGGACTTTGGACTTGAGACAAAAGCAAACAGGGCTTGGGGCAAGGGTGTGGGCTGTCTGTCAAAAGTCCAAATTGCAAGCAGAAATAATCCAAAATTCCCAATTCTCTATCAAATGTGATGGATCTCAGCCATGTGAGTGGATTGTCAATCGGGGTTAGCGTGTCAACTTCGTTGAATTGTTTTCCTTGGTTGTGACACCGTCGTGCTCTTGACCTTTTAGTCATTGTATATCCATTACTTTGATTAACATAAATTACCCTTTTTTCGCCGTTCAAAAAAGAGTGGATTGTCAATCTCGACGTAAAGTAATTGGCTAACCTAAAATGAACCTAGCCCAGTTGGACTGAGAGAAACGGCTAAGACTGAATCATCAAGATTGAGGGCACGTTTGGTTATCTTGCTTATTTGCTTTAAATAATGAGCAAGACGCAAACTAAGAAAATAACTAATGGTTACCAAGTGGACCTAAAACTTAAGTTGTTAGATAAAAGAGTGAACCATAGTTTTATGAATGCAACTTTCCTCTTAGGTCAATCTTGTCAAGACAAATTTGATGTGTTTATGAGAGGATTACATCAGCGTTAACCCACATATAAAAAGCAAAATAAAAACATAGTAATGCAACTTAAGCAGAGCATTATATTAGCTCAATTGTGTTTTTTCAAGAGGCTTTATCAGAGCTCATCCTTGTAGGAGATTGGAAGTGTAGGGTTATCAGAAGAGGACTTGATTGGATATGAAGCCTCCATTGCTATACCACAAGTTCCCTCTTTAGCAGAAATTCCTCTTTCCATTCTGATATATCCTTTTTCTCCCCATTCTGCCCCCCATGAGTTCTTCACAATCCAGTATTTGGTCCCATCTACTGTTGTTCCGTACCCCACTATTGCCACTCCATGGTCCAACTCTGTCCCACAAGCTCCACTATATACACCCTGAAACATACACACATAGGCATGATTCTATTTCTTCTCTTGTTTCTGTTTTCATTTTTCCGAAATGACAATTTGTTTTTCAGAAGTTTTCCCGAAAACAACCTCAGTTTACAGGAAAGACCCAAAAATGTGTCTTTCGCATGTGCATGGATAACAACTGAGTGTTTTCGAGTTTTTTCGTTGGTTTTGTTTCTAAAAGCATGAAAAACGACAAAACAGAAAATTCTTGTAACCGTAAGGATGTGATTTCCAGTATACTTCACCTCAGAGTAGAACTGGAAATCAGAACCCCCAGCGTCGATAGCAACAGAAATAGGTTGATTGGCAGCGGCTTTCAGCAGGGCATCCTCGTTGTTAACAGGAACTACCTCATGCCCATCAATTGAAACTGCTGGGGAATTTGCCTTAAAAAACCAACAACATTTCATTAACATAATATCGAGAAATAAACATTCTTTTCCAGTTTGGGATCACAAAAAATAGATGCATATAATAGACTACCTTTGAAGCATCACAACTTCCATCTGCAGCATTGTAAGGGTAATCATCCTCTCTTGCTAGGCCACCCCTCTGCTTAACGAACTCGAAAGCCAACTCCATTAGTCCTCCATTGCAACCTTGGTTTTCTTTGGTGTCACAGTCAACCAGCTCTTGCTCGGATAAAGAAACCAGCTTCTTTGTTTTGATTTGGTTTATTCCTTCAACAGCCACAACCGTCGAAAATGCCCAGCAACTACCTGAAAAGTTGGAGAGGAAAAATTGGACATTAACCAACCAAACCATATAAAAATGGGAAATTATGGAAAATATATGCTTAAATATTACCGCATTGTCCTTGATCCTTCACAGCAGTGACAGCGCCTTTCTTCCTCCAATCTACGGATGGAGGGACTGCATCGACATTCTCGTACATGAAACTCCCACTGCCACGCGAGCTCCCTTGGAGCGTCCTGTGGTGTTTAATCTTGGACCCAGCAAAGACACTCTTGAACTCATGGATAGTCATGTCTGCAAACTTGTTCAACTTCAGTTTGTAAGGCTTATCCTTCTTGTTGAAGTTGTGAACATAGTTCACGTTGTTCTTGAACACATTGAACCTCTTGTGCTTCTCGTCGAGGTCCCTAGACACCGTGTGATGGCTCCTCCACCTCTCGTACAAATCCCACAAGCTCTCCTCGCTCTCCAATTCCTTTTCATGGAACTCAAAACTCTCCCCGAGCCCGAAGACCAACGCCAAAGAGAGAGCAAGTAGGAAATACTTGTACATTTCCATTGTCAGAAGATGTGAATTTGATGGGATACTTAGGCTGGCTTTTATAGGAGAGTGGATTGAAAGATAGGGATGGAAGTAGAACAAAAATACAAGTGATGATCAATCAAAGAAGTTGAAGGTTCCTTATGGGCATCAATAATCAATTGACCAAAACATTGGAGGGATTGCCAAGATAGGGTATGGGAATAACTGATACAAATTAAGCTACATATGGATGTAGCTTGTACTTATGCTTGCTTACACAACCAAGGTCTTTAAAAAAGTGAGTTAGTGTATAGATCTAAAACTTCTTCAATGTAACAAAGGATGGGAAAATTCACTGAAGAACTGATAAAAAGCTTAAATGCACATGTATGAAATAGAAATATTCTTGTAGAGGATTCCCCAGTCTCAACAGAACAAGTTATAATTAAAAAGTTGCCTTTTTTAGGTTTTACAAGCCAATTTTCTTAGACTCATAATTATTCAGTTTTTCCAGGGTAGCATGTAGCGTTGCTTACGTGGTACTCCGTTATTTACGTAGCAACAAATTACCCGGTAGGGACATTATCATTCACTTTTGTTGGGTGGTAATTAGAAGACATAGATTGACCCACATAGTTAGATGACGATATTTTATTCACGGGGGAGTACCACGTGGTACTCCGAGAGCACCCCATAAATATTGGCCCTTCAGACAATGCCACATGGTACTCCGAGCACTCCATAATTGGTCCTCAATAACTGTAGATTCTACGTCAATAATTCTAAAACTCCACAAATAAACATACAAACAATTACCATAATATGTAATTATTTGTGTGTTTGTTTGTGGTCGAACGGATTCTACATCTCTATCCCATGAAAATATTCGTATTCTATTGCATCACAATTTCATTCCATGCATGAGTCCCTCTAAACCCATTACTTGTAAACACATAGTATAAAAGATACCCATCTGTAAGCTTATTTTTATTTTTTAAAATTTGATTAGCCTTAAGCTAGGAGTAATTTTTTTCCCCATCCGTAGGCTGTAGCCTTAAGCTGGCAGGGTTGATTGTTGAATTGTCACAATAAATCATAAAACACACACACACTGAGAGAGAGAGAGAGAGAGAGAGAGAGAGAGAGAGAGAGAGAGAGAGAGAGAGAGATGGGGTAGGGAAGGGTGACGATTATTGGTTAAATCTGTTGGAGTGTTGGAGTTTGTAGCTTTATCGCATCGATCTGTTACTTGATCTCACCAAAATGCTTTGAAATGGTATATATGATTCTGAAAGGAGAAAGAGAAAAGACCAAAAATAGGTCCTAAAAGAATAATTCAGCTGACGCTTGAGTGGATTGTGTGAGTAATTAATTCATCCTTCTATATTTTTCCTCTAATTTCCTTTTTGGGTAGAGTCTTATACAGTACTTGGGATTACCCATATGCTAGTGTGCAATCCACAACTCCATCTTATAGGGTCCCACATACTCTCATTTTTCTTTTTCGATTAAACGGAAATTCAATAAAACGTTACGAATAAGAGTTCTGCATCAAGCGAGCATTCATAGTAGCATACATATGAGCATACAAACCAGTCAACAAGCAGAACAAAAACAAACCCATCTTGGGCATCAAACTAGTCTAGAATCTGCCTAAGGTGCAGGCTATCTCTAAGAACGAACTCCCTAATAAAAATAGGCATGTAATTCTGGACTACATACTCCCATTATATATACTCCTACATGCATCAAAATACTGATTTTATAAAAAAAAATTCAAGACCATCCTAATTTAGAGTATCCTAGGGGAAGGATCTTAGAGTGGGGTTACGATGTTTAAACAATACCAAATTCGGAATCTAAATAAGAGAAATTTGCGGTGCTTTCCGTGAAGAAGGCTTTACGGGGCCCAATCGCACGCGTTCAAAGTGTTTTTGGACGGTCCGTATTGAAAATCAGTTTTAATTTGTCCGGTAAATAATAATTTTCACCCGTCAAAATTGAAAAACAATCTCAACCGTTGATTGCCGAAATGGACGGACGAGATTGTGCGGAACCGTGAAAAATATTCACTGCTCCTCCGTAAATAAGTTTCTCTCTCTAAATAATACTCCTACCTAATATCACAAGTAATCATCTTTGCAGAATTAAATGAATGAAAACCTTTTAGGAGATCAACGTCCAGTACGACACAAATAGAATTTTGTGAAGTGGCAAGATGAAAGTGTAATAATATGAACCCAGAAATCCTACCAGAAAATAAATTGTGTAGTTATAATTTATACTCAATCGAATGCGTAGGGACGCGTACGCAAGCTAATCTGAACCATATAAATCACTGTGTGGGTGCAGTTTTCTTAATTTCAATCCTGAAACTGTAGAGCTGCCTGCGTATAAACTCAAATACAGTGGAGGAGCCAAGATTCAGATGCGGGGGTGGCATCATTCAATGAAAATCAAGTTACATGTTGTGTGAAAAAATATAAAGAAAAAAAAAATAAGTTTAAGGTCATATAATTAGATTTTGTCACGGGATTTCTTTTGGGAAAAAAAAGTCTTGCAAGTCGGATTGATCAATCCTTCTTATGTTCCTTCACGTACTCAGCTAGCAGATATTTTTACCAAGGCATTGGAAAAGGATAATTTCAATTTATTGAGTGGCAAGTTGGGACTTCACAACATTCACTCTCCAACTTGAGGGGGAGTGTAAGAGAAAATATATTGTAACATCCCATTAATCTTGTTTTCCTTTTCTCTATTTTCTATTTTAGGTCTATTTCACTAATTGGGGTATTCCGTTCCATTGATTGTGGATCCTTTCCTTGTAAACCTAGTGCTAGGGTTGTATATATGTTTGTAATCACCATTGGTAATATACAACAGAAACATTCTTTCTACACAATTTTATTAAAAGATGGGGTAAAGGCTCCTGAAACCCTTATATAACAGATGGTGTATTAGCTACCTATGCACATGTTCTATACGATCGAGAAAGGTATCGAAACTGTTTATTGAAATGAAAAGATGTTTGACAGATAGAGGGCAAGAGTGAAGAAAGCATCACAACGCAAATGTAGCATCCCACCAATGTTGGCACCCTATCCTGCGACAATCATATGCTACTCTGTCAAGAGCTGATAAGAAATCAACCCAAAGCAAGTTAGAAAGCAAAAGGAATAGGGTCACAACACCCAGTACCACAACCCTGCACAAAGGGGGGAGCATACGCCCAAACAAAAAATCCAAAAACAAGTCTAGAGTCTATGTGGACACTAGTCATCTTGAGATCGCAAGAACTTCAGAACTCAACCCCAATACACTGCCCAGATTGGATATCGGCAGAGCATTGGCAGCAACAACACTTCCATAATTGATCCAAAACTTCCAAAAAATTAAACCATTCAGTCAGGCGTATAAGCCCCATCTTATGCCCATTGAAATGAGAACATCTCACACTTATTATCATTCTAGTTGTACTATGTGAGAAGGGATGGACCTAAGAAGGGGAGGTGGCACGTGCCACCCCCAATTTCCAAAATACCAAAAAAAACTAAAATTACACCTAAAAACGTAAAAAAAATATATATATATGATGAAGCTCAAACAAAAATAAGCTTTGGTGGAGTGGCAAAGCTATTCTTGCGAGTTACAATGGTGACCAACTGGCGATAAGAAAATAAGCTTTGGTGGAGTAGCACTTAATGATATCCGATCGAGTTGATTTTTGATACACTTGTTCTACTCGACGAGCTTTATGAAGTAAACGTTTTCGATTATCGGAGCGAGACCAGAGCGGCGGCGATTTGCCCCACATAGCACGCTGCGCAACACGGGGCTGCGTAGCACAGTCCCTCGGTCCGTTTTTTGAAAACAGGAAAAAAGGTGCTAGGGGGATTTGTAATTGACTAGGACTTCGCTTGTTGGACTTCTCTGGCGTGATGCATTAGGGACTGCTCACTTGTGATGTTCAACTACACCCAACTTTTTAAGAGAGAGAGAGAGAGAGAGAGAGAGAGAGAGAGAGAGAGAGAGAGTTGATCCAGTCAGCGAAAGGAAACCTTTTATTCCTTACTCAACTATGACAATGGAGTACGAAGAAGCAAACCTATAATATAATTAGTAGAAGGGAAAAATTCAAAATACCCCCAACCTTTACACCAAAATTTAATTAGACTTCCAACCTTTTAAAAACTTCAATTTTACTCCCAATGTTATCTTTCGTTAATCAAAATGCCCCATTCCGTCCGAATGACTAACGGATTTCGTTAAAGGCTCCGTTAAATATCGTCCCGATCAAATTTTGATGATCCGAGCCGCTCAATGTGTTCAAAATGTGATTTTAAGGATACCCGGCAAAGAAATCAACAAAAAAAATGACCAGGTAGGGCTTTATCCGAACAGTTTTTTTATTGAACTAAAAAACTGTTCAGATGAAGCCCTACCCGGTCATTTTTTTTGCTGATTTCTTGCGAGTACCCTTAAAATCACGTTCTAATCACATTGAGCGACTCGGATCATCGAAATTCGATCAAAAAAGGGGAGGTGCAGACCGAAGCAAAATTCGGACGTTCAGACTTTAACAAAATCCGGATCGATCCGCACCTCCCCTTTTCCAATCGAATTTCGATAATCCGAGCCGCTTAATGTGTTCAAAACGTGATAGTTCAATAAAAAAACTGTTCAGATGAAGCCCTTCCCGGTCATTTTTTTTGTCGATTTCTCGAGAGTACCCTTAAAATCACGTTTTGAACACATTGAGCGGCTCGGATCATCGAAATTCGATGGGGACGCTATTTAACGGAGTTTTTAACGAAATCCGTTAGTCATTCGGATGGAAGGGGGCGTTTTGATTAACGGAAGATAACGTTGGGAGTAAATTGAAGTTTTTAAAAGGTTGGGAGTCTAATTGAATTTTGGTGTAAAGGTTGGGAGGTATTTTGAAATTTTCCCTTAGTAGAATTGCTAAGTTTCAATCTATCGTGAACTACTTTGTGATCATATATATATATTTTTTTGGAAAATCTTTGGATGCTAACAGGGTTGAATCGGGAATCGAACCGGAACGGAACCGGTCTTGCAGCTTATTCTCTTCCCCTTTGAAAAATAGAAATAAAAGTAATTTGACAAGCGTGTCTTCTTAGTCTTTAATTATCTTGCCATTGTGTATGTATTAGCATCTATGAAGCCCTCTGTCTCAAGCCTCTGATGATGCAACTGAAAGGGAAGGATGCCATCCCTTTAACCACTTAACCTACGTTATCGTCATCGTATTAGTAATCGTTGGCTCATCATATTGTTAATTAATCATAATACTTGTATGTCAAAAAACCCGACCCTCTCACGTGTAGCAAGCTCTAGAGATCTATTGCCTACTCTGATAATTAAATTAAACCGCCAAGCATCAATTTCTTTAGAAGTTTTAGTTGTTGGAGAGGGACCCATTAAGTTGGCGCAATGTCTACTTATCAAAGGCATTGAAAGGGCCACGTGGCAACAACTTTCTAGTAAATACAACTTTTGAGTAATTATACGGAATATTTAAATAATCATCCTCTTTAGTTATGCCATGTAAGTATTCATCCCACGCAATTTAAACAGTTATGATTTCATCCCCATCTTAAAATAATCCCAGAATTGCCCATATATATATATATTATTAGTAAATAATTTGGGATGAAATCATAAAGCTAGGATCTTAACCGTTATTAGAATACCAATCCCAAAAACCAAATCCCGTAATTGACGTCATATCCCGTAATTAATGGAATTTGTTTGCCCCATAAACCAAATCCCGTAATTATTGGCTGCCTGTGGAGAGAAGACGAGGGATGGAGTCTCGATCTCTATTTCCGATTCCGTCTTTTGCCCCAAATCTCGAACACCCACGCCGGTGTCATCTCTCTTCTCCATTCGAACACCCATGCGCCGGTCCCATCACTGGCGGTCCTCGCCAGCCATATTCTTCCCCCACACACTTTCTCTCCTCTCTCCATTGATAGAGATCCAGAAACATTGAAGGCGATGGGACGCCGGCGACATCCACGGTAGATTGAAGAAAGGAACAGATCGCGACGAGTGGTGGCGATACTCGAAATGGCAGCGGCGGCAGGGGCATGGGAAAAATGCAATCCAAGCACTGTATGGTTTTGATAATACAAGCTTGAATCGTCATGGTTGATTTTCAGACGAATATCTCGCCAATTGATAACAACCTTCCCTCCCCCCTTCCAAATTTGAAACACCATTTCCATTTTGTCCATTTTTGCACGAGATCATTGAAATGGCAGCTGTCATGAGATCGCAAACAGAGCGGCCCAAGATCTGGAGTGGTGTTCGACATCTTTGCTGGTTAGCTCCGTTTAGTTTTGTACCATTTTCGTTTCATGGTGTTTATTGTTTCAAACATGATGTATTTTTCATATTGTTAAGTTTTCATGAATAAAACATTGTATATTCATATTTTTTCGTGGTATATATTCATGAATAAAACATTTTATATTCATGTTTTTTCATGCTATTTTCCCGGAATGATATGAGTTTTCAAGTTTCGCCGAGAAATCATGATTTTGGTTTATTATTTTTCATGATAAATTAACCATGAAAAACATGGTCAGTTTGAATATTGTGTATGTTCCGAAATATTTCTTAAGATCATTTTGCAAAAAATAAAAACATGGTCAATCCACCATGTTTCAAAAAAGGACTATTTTCCCGGAATGTTATGGGTTTTCAAGTTCCGCCGATAAATCATGATTTTGGTTTATTGTTTTCAGGACAAATTAACCATGAAAACCATGGTCAGTATGAATATTGTATATGTTCTGAAATATTTTTTATGATAATTTTGCAAAAAATAAAAATATGGTCAATCCACCATGTTCCAAAAGGTTTCATGATAATACGTGGTATAATTGAAAAAATAAATATGGTTTTCAAATGTAAATTGGTGAAATTTGGTTATTACGAATCTTTTAAGTTTTGAAATCATCTTTCATAATTATCTCCCGTAATTATTGAGATTGAATCCCACTAAATTAGGAAATGGTTGAATCCTACTAAATTAAAAAATGGTTGAATCCCACTAATTTAGAATGTCAATTTAATAAAACAAATATGAATATATTATTAAAATGGTAAGATAGGTAATTCACCATCTGAAAGGATGAAAACATAACTGTTCAAAATGACCGGGATGAATTCTTATGTGGGATGAAGTCTGAGGATGAATATTTAAGTCTCCCTTAAATTACATGCTAAAAGCCTAAAAACGGATTGGATTCAAAATATTCTACCGAACAGGCTTATCCAAGTTGGTTGCATCAATCCGTATTAAGTAATGATCATCTGTCTGTTTGTAAATCCCTGGAGAGAGTACAAAGGGTATGTAGCAGCATATCGCAGGGGATCAATCGAAAAGTATCCCATTTTACGCCAGGTGATGGTACGTACGTTCCATTATGTTTACCCAAAAATTTACAATTTCATAAGCAGCTCATTGCTCGTATAGTGTCGGCAAAAATGGATCATTAATTAGTTTTCCTGTATAGGAGTACTGTTTTGTTATTAGTTTATATTTTCCTCCCTGCACACGACCCTATTAATTTCTTGAATTGCTATGTGCTGTATTGATTTACTTGTTACGGATTTCACAAAGTTGATATAATGTCCCGTCATTATAATTAACTGGAAGAAATTGTTCTACCGCTCAGTGAGCTCACATAAAAAAAAAAAAATTTGCATTTACAGAATCTATCCCTTGTAGTAGTTCATTACCATGTGAGGAAAATATGCCTCCCAACTTCTATCAGCTAAAAATTTGTCACGGTACTCTCACTTGGATGCGTCTTTCGGAACCCGTATGACAGGAAATTGAAATGGAGAGAAAAATATCGAAGGGGAAAAAGAGAAGAGATACGTACGTGGAAGAGTCGAAGTGAAATTTGACCTTACTAACCAAACGGAACCAAATCTGAGTCTTGAATCCAAATCAAATGCATTTTAATTTTTTCATTCCAACACAAACAGTAGTGCATGGTTAAGAATCTTCAATGCGTCCCATTAATGCTCTCCTATTTAACTACTACCTTTTACGTTTAACTCAATTACCCCGATCGAGAACAAAGCATGGCAGTTTTCTCGTCTCCAAAATCCTCATCCTCCGCCGTCGCGGTGGTTCTACTACTACTTTCATCGGTGGTTTCCGTCCCCGCGGTCCTCGATTTTGATAAATGCGTGGCGCTCCAGTTTGCTCCTCCGCCTCCTCCCACCGACAACCCTAAAGCCATACGCTCGGCAAGATTACGAGACATGTTATGTCGAGATATGGAGCGTGTCATCTATTTGCCTTACCGCGGCACTGGGAAACACTCGCCTCAGTATCTGGCAGCGCTCAAGAAGCTGGACATATTCAAGAACAACGACTACGCTTTGGACTTCTTCCTCCGCAACCATGAATTGCCACCCCCACCGTCCCCTTCCCCGTCTCGGTAACCTTCATCGGCGGCAAAATTTATTTAGATCAAAATCTAGTCCCATTAATATGTTTTGGACTACAAAATGGTGCTATTCTTTTAGGAGTTTTTCTTATCTACGTTAAGTGAAAATCCGGTTGGATAGCAGATGGATCTGAAATTTTAGTCCAGTGTGTCATGGGTACCAAAAATTTCTGCATGAGAACAAGATATATATTTTCCATGTGGTACCCATATTCCTAAATTTGGTGGATTTCTACACCGGCCCAGCTTTGTTCGTTTGAGATCTTAAAACCTCTCGGCACGATTTCTAATAAATTTTCTCTATCTCTGCAAGACTTCATGGATGGTTTCATAACAATTTCAGAATTGTCAAATTATGTGTCTATTACGTCAATTTGAGGAGAAATTTGATTGTTCTGCGAAGTTTAGTTGTGACACATTATCAGGGCCGGCCTTGAGATTTTTTGGGGTTCTATGGGACCCTTATGTAACGCTATTAAAATTTAAATGAAAATCAAGTAAACGTAAAATTATTGTAAGATTTACAAAGTACGATTAATGTTTTTCTAGCTTAAATTTAATTGCTTTAGTTTATCAGTGGATATTCAAAAGAGAATTTTTGAATTTTGTATCACATTTATATCGACAATCAACAATTAGGAAAAGTACTTGCAACATCGTTCGAACCCATAACCAAGTGAAACTAAATACAACTACCAAAATCAATAAGTCAAGTAATTCTTAAAAAATGTCATAGAGAAGTACTCCCTCCGTCCCAAATTCTTGGTTCTCTTTCACTATTTGTATCACTCAAACAATTGGCTATATTTTTTAATTTATAATATTTTTTTAATCAAATACGAATCTTATTTGATAGATCTCAAATAATATTATTAAACAAAGTTTTCGAAATCGTAAAAAAAAATTGTAGATTGTGAGATATAAACAATTGTTTGAGTGGGACAAAAAGTGAGAGAGGACCAAGAATTTGAGACGGAGAGAGTATTTTTATTTAACCATTTAGGCCCTAAGTTCGAATAAGAATTTATAATCGCTTATTTTTTTTTGTAAAAATATGATCGATATTGCCAAAAATGTAAAGTTGCAATATGGAAAAAGAAAATTGGAGGAATAAAAGATTGCGAATAAGTAAGTATTGATGCTAACTCCAACCAAAAAGTGTATAACTTGGTGAGGGTCTACTGACCCGAGGACCCTGCCAAGCATGTCTTCGCTTGGCAACGGTGTTGAGAGTATCTGGACCTTCTATCCTTAGAAAAATTTATTTTTAATCCGAACCGTTTAAGACACTTTTGGATGGTCCAGATGTGCTCGACACTGCTGCCAAGCATGCTTGGTACTGTGCGTTCATTGGAGGAACCATCCATCCAGTTAAGTTCCGGGTCTACTAAACTAAGCTCTAATTAGCCCTAAAAAACCAAAAACGGCAGCCCCTTTTCTCTCTCTAAACTCTTCTCTCTGCTAGGTTATCCCAAAAGCCACAGTAGCCCCCTCCTTTCCCTCCTCCCCAATGGGTTTACACTCATTTTTGGCGGCGGGAGGGGAGGGATTTCTTCCCCGTGGGGTTTTTCTCTCCCAATCTTTTGATTTGGAGCTTTTTCTTGAGTGTTTTTGTATACAGATTCTTCCTACCTCATTTGTTCTGGTTATTCAAAGCTCGTTCTTTTCATTTTTTTCCCAGATCCAAAGTTCCTACTACGTGTGGTGGTGGTGGATGGGTTCGGTGGTGGCTATGGTGGTGAGGCTGCGGCGGTCTTTGGTAGGGGCAGAGGCAGACGTTTTTGGGTTCTCTGGTTCTGTTTGGAGCTCGATCTGGCGTTAACAGGGTGCAAGGTATGTTGATCCAGAGTCGGTTCGGCTCCTCTGGCGTTTCTCATATTTCGGCGCTGGGGGCAGAGCGTCTGCAGACAGCGCCGATGTTGCTCGGCGTTTCTGTGGAGTGGTGTCTTATTTTCTGTTAGGGTTGGGTTTGAGTTGATTTTTTTTTTTGGTCTTTTGGTTCTTTTCTTTGGTGTCTCCAGATTTCTCCCCGTTTGTGGAGCTTCTCTCATCCCTGCGTAGGTGGTTCTGTTACTTTCTGCTGTGCTCCGCCTGTTTGGAGTTGAGGGTTTAGTTGGAGTTGGATGTAGTCTTTGGACGGAGTCCCCTCCTTTTGATTTCTTGATCCTTGTTTAGGGATTGAGTTTTCTCCTGATGTTCTATTCTCTTGATCTATAATATTACCTGTTATTGTTGTGGCAACAAAAAAAAAAAAAACTAAGCTCTAATTGGATCAATTTTCCCACTTTTAATTGTGAGAAAACGCTGGTGGATTTCTACTTTCTAGGGAGAGAGGTTTTGTGATTAGGATGCTTTTTTAGTTAAAATACTACTACCAGAGACGGAACCATGATTTTACCCTAGCAGTGGCAAAATGTATATTAAAAAAAAGATGCATTACAATATTAATAGTTATGGATCCAGATCCTCACCCCATTTTCCTCTCCAACCATCTACCACAGCTTTTAATCTTGAGCTGCCAACGCATTAATGAATGGATCGGACGGTTGATATGAAGCCAGCATCACCACTCCCCAATGTTTAAAGAGCACGACACCGTTTTGTTTTTCTTTCTAACGACAGCCACAAACGGCAGCCTAACGTTGCACTGTTGCAACATTTCCTTCCACACACACACACATATATACAGTATATATATATATTATATACAGAAACAAAAAGCAGAGCCCTCATCTTCCCAAATGCAAAATCAACTCTCAAGCTCAAGCCCTCCGTTCAATCAGTTCGGGACTGATGCTAAGGCAAATCTGACTGCTATGATTCAACCCCATCTCCACAGCGGTAAAATATTTGTCTATCTCGAATCTCCAATTGACCTAGTTTTCTTGGGGTGGGTTTGGGAAAAAGAAATAGGGGTTTTTGCTGTCATTTTTATATAATTTGAGATTTTGTTCAGATCTTTTGAAAACATGAAAAAAGATTAAGACTTTGTTTCAATTTCCATGCCGCTAATTGGAAGGAGTAGTATTTCCTTCAAATTTAACTGGATGGGAACTGTTTGAAAACCACAAACAACCAAATTAATCACCATAACACGAGCATATATGTAAAATCAAATAGAGAGAGAGAGAGAGAGATCTTTGTTTATCTGAGAGAGAATTTGTTTGTCTGAGAGAGAATTTGTTTTTTTGGATCGGAACAGAGTGCACTTGTGGGACGTAAAAATGGCTAAGAAAAATAATATCAAAGTGGTTGAGAGAGAGTAGTGGGTATGACGGAAAAATGGTTCAGCGTCAAGTTGCCGTTTGAAGGAAAAACAAAATGGTGTCTTGCTGTTTAAACATTGGGGAGTGGTTAGGGATGGCAATGGGGACGGGTCGGGGACGGGGGTACTACCTCCACCCCCTACCCATTACCCCCTACCCCATCCCCATCCCCGACCCGATCCCCAACGGGGATTTGTTTTTTTCCTCCATCCCCGACCCAAACGGGGAACGGGGATCCAAAACGGGGATTCGGGGATTCAGGATTCAGACACCTGTATTTCACAATTTCAGCACCTAACAGCATATACTAGCATGTGAAAGCCGAAAGGACTTGGATTGTTTTGTATTTTTTTTCCAGGGAAAAGGGATAAGGAAACAGTACTAGTAACGGTTATCGGTTGGCCAGGAAGTTAGGAGCCATAGTTCCAGCACTAAGTTAATTCCAGCACTAATTTCATAGTTCCATAGTTCTAAACAGCTCATAACCGGAGCAAACATTAAGCAAATAAAGAAACAGTGCACAATTCCATAGTTCCAAACAAAAAACAGTCATGGACCAAAGTAGTGCAACCAAAACATTCATGGGGAGTGGCATGCTTTTCCTAGTAATACTACTGAAGGGGTATATATAATATAGTATTTATTTATTTATTTATTTTTATATATAAATATATATATTTCGGGGATTCGGGGACGGGGCGGGGCGGGTAACGAACGGGGAACGGGGACGGGTAGGGTTCGAGGCGGGGACAGACCTATCCCCGCCTCCTACCCGATCCCCGAATTTTTAAAAAAAAAATCCCCATACCCTACCCAATCCCCAAACGAATCCCCGAAGTTCGGGGATTTTCGGGGCGGGGAACGGGGAGGGTTCGAACGGGTCGGCCGAGATTGCCATCCCTAGGAGTGGTGATGCTGGCTTCATATCAACCGTCTGATCCATTCATTAATGTGTTGGCAGCTCAGGATTAAAAGCTGTGGTAGATGGTTGGAGAGGAATATGGGGAGAGGATCTGGATCCAATAGTTATCGGCTCTAGAAAAAAATAAAATAACATAATTAAAAAACTACAGTAAAATGATGTTTGTCATTTGCACATGGAATATGAAAAAGATTAATTTTAATTTTGGATATCGATAATGCCACTCTCCAAATTTATAATGTCACTCCCCAGATCCCTATATGGATTTTCCAAATTGAAAACCGCACTCCCTTTTGGAAGTGCCATTATAAATTTGGGGAGTGACATTATAATTAAATTTCCTTAATTTTTTTGGTTAAGTTATTTTAGGGTTAGAATGTGGAGTTTTTTTTTCTTAATAACACATCATCATTTATATTATTTCACTTTGGCCCAATGAATTTAGTTTTGGAATACTTTTTTGGGTCTCATTTCTTGAAAAAAGAAGAAGAAGATTTATGACTAGTATATAATAAAAAATAAGAAAAAAACCCTAGCAGTGGCGAGACTATATAAGTTGAAGATAATTTTTTTTTTACATATAATAATTGTATTTTCTAAAATTCTTGTTATGGCGGCCGCTGCCACTAGACCCCCTGGTTCCATTCTTGAATACTACAGTAGTACTTAAACTTTTGAAAAAGGGCAGTTTGATCATTAATCTTTATAACTCTCCATAAAGAAATCCACCAACGGATAGGAAAAATTATTTAGCGTATGGCCACACAAAAATGAGTGGTTGAAAAAGTGTGTCGGGACAGCTACTCGTATCTATAGATATAAAGAGAGATTATTCGGCTAGGGCACAAGAAGAGATTATTCCGCAGTCCACACCACTTCAGGCCCCTTTTGAAGTACATGCATTTTGGCTAAGTTCCGCTAAGGGATTTTTGAAATTTTTGGACTTTTTTTGTTTTCCTTATTCAAAAAAATTTCTTGTTTGTTTGTTTTGGGACAAACTTTCGTGGATTATTGATTCGTCTCGACGAGAAAAATTGGAAAAATAATTTTTTTAGTTTTACCCTAATATTTTTTTAAATATTTAATATAAAGCCCAAAATGGCAAGATATTTTAAAAAAAATTAGGGTAAAAGTCATAATTTTTTACTTTTTTGATTTTTCTCGTCGAGATGAATTAATAATCCACAAAAATTTATCGCAAAATGAACAATCACACACACTAAAAAAATTGAATAAGAACAAAATAAAAAAAATTTCCAAAAAAAAACTCTTAGCAGAACTCAGCCTTTGTCTTGAGCATCCAAATATGCAGGCCCTTGATACGGAATAATTTTAGAGAATTTTATATGAATGGTCCTCCTAGTTTTATTCGAGTCTCATTTCGCTTTCAAGTATCAATTACAACTCTTTTGACTTTTAAGTTTGGTTTCGTACCAAATTAGTCTAATTAATAAATTCTATCAACCAAATTGGATGGAAAATATTAGATTGATGGCAGTTTAGACATTAAAGTTTGTACTAAGTTGGTTCAATTGATAATGTCTTCCCTCAATCTGATTTTTTCCGTTCAGATTGGCTGACAGATGTTATCAATTGGACCAACTTGGTACGAAAACTAAACTTGAAGATCAAAAAAGTTGCAATTTATATTTGAAAGACGAAAATGAGACACGGGTGAAATTAAGCGGACAAACACAATGGAACAAATTTCTCATAATTTTACCAAAAAAAAGAAGTAGTATTGTTGACGTAATTGCTTACCACAGATGCCATTTTGTCCAAATTGTCGACTTTCAAAAGATATATACATGTATATATTCCTGAACTCGACATTTAGGCAGAGAGAGAGAGAGAGAGAGAGAGAGAGGATGAGCGGAGCAGGGAAGGTAGTGTGCGTGACAGGGGGCGTCGGGTTACATAGCATCATGGATAGTGAAGCTGTTGCTCGACCGTGGTTATACTGTCAAAGGCACCGTTCTCAGCCTCAGTTAGTACCTCTTAATTTCACTTCCCGTTTCCCATCTCTCTTTTTTCTTTTTGTTTCTTTGTGCATAACTTTTCTGACAATCGTTCCCTTTTGTGTTTGGATCATTTACATCTGGGTTTTCCGTTGTTTTTTTATTACTATTTATAACTTGAGTGTCCGGCCTGCTTACGCAGACATGGACTACTAATCTTGGGCCAATCCTGCCGTCCACTTGTGAAGAGCTATATTGAAGCCAGAGCAAACCTCCGTAGGGACTGGCCCCAAATGAGTTGATAACATGTGGGAGGTTTCGAACTTGAGACCCTCTAAGTCCAGGCCTTGACCACCCAGCCAACCCCTTGGGGTTCTGGTTTTTCAGGAGTTGGGGATGGATTAGGAAATTACAGCATACCCGTTTCTTGACAGTAGCTTATAACTTCCATGTCCCAGGTTCAGTTTTATTTAGGAATTAATGTACTGGTTAACGAGGGTGGGGCCTTGATATTTAGTGAGTCACTTCATCAGTGATGCCCAGGGATATGTTAGGAGGTGATAGCCAATGATTACATTGCCAATTTGAAATTTATGTTTACTTACTGGAAAAATTATGCTGCTTTTGGCAACATTCTTATCATATGCAACGCTTATAAAGCAAGCAATTTACTTGATGCAGGACCTGATGGTGCAGTCAATCGATATGTTGATGTTAGAGATGTCGCTTTAGCACATATTCTAGCATATGAGGTTTCTTCAGCTAGTGGCAGATACTGTTTAGTTGGGACAGTAACGAATTCTTCTGAGGCTGTGAATATTTTGCGCAAACTTTACCCTGCTCTCGAGCTTCCCGAAAGGTAAGTTGCTACCATTTGAATCAATATCTATGTCGTTAACAGAAGAAAGTGAAGTTAAAGAGTGACCTAACATTGATTATTCCGTATTGTTTGCTTCTCTGTTTTAGTCATATTTCTTCTTTCTCTTGTTGACTCATGGTGAGTTGGTGACATTTTTATAAAACCAAGTATCCCTAATCTTTTTTTTGTCCTCAAGATCTCAGCTTGTGTAGGATTAAAAGTCCGGATAGTTCACTTTGTTGGGCAGGATTACATGTCTATGAGCATGTGCTCGAAAAGATTACTTAAAGAAAAAGGGAGGCTCAAAGAGATTCAGACAAAGCATCAAACGAGTTTGGGAAAAGTTAGGCAATATTCATGACCGTACGGTCTGCACCACATCTACCGTAACACTGAATTTATGAGATGTACAAAATTGTTTGCAGTACAATTATAGTTATGTGAAGTTGTCATTCTCCCACTAAACAAATAGAAAGGACAGGTGAATAAGAGGGACCTCTGTAAACTACCTAACTTGACTAGGAGAAAATCTAGTGGTTTGATCCCAGAGCTGTTGCCAATATAGCTATAAATTCCACCTTCTACTGTTTGAAGGTACACTTTTACGTTTGTTGATAAGTTGAACATACTCATTGATGCAGATTGAGGTTAAATCCCGACGTTCAAGCTTCTTCCCTTGCTAGAAAGGGACTCTTATTGAATCTCTTTTCGCTTACTATCTAAGATTTCGAGACTCTGTTTTCTGATGCACTATCTCAAACAGACTTGTGTGGGCTTTTTATGATGACAGGCCTGAAGATGGAAAGCCTACTGTGCCACTTTACCAGGTATCCAAGAAAAAGGCCGAAAGTTTGGGTATCCATTTTACTCCTCTTGAGGTGACCCTCAGGGATACTGTTGAAAGCCTTAAAGAGAAGAACTTCCTCCAATTCTGAATCAGAATATATGTTTCCACCGAGTGTTGCCTACATTTACTGTGTGTACCTGTAATTGCCCAGTGCTTTTCCCTTTCTGAAACCCAATAGATCGTTGTTTAGGTTTTGAACCAAACCCATGCATTTGTATCAGTTTGGTATTTTAGTTATGTTAACCAAATCATTAAATGTTGAAGTGGTTCCATTCGGAAGTGATCAATTTGTCATAGTACTCTCACTTGTATTCGTCTTTCGGAACCTATACGACGGGAAATTGAAATGAAGAGAAAAATGTCGAAGGGGAAAAAGAGAGAAGATACATGGAAGAGTCGAAGTGAAATTTGACCTTACTAACCAAACGGAACCAAATCAAGTCTTAAATCCCAATCAAATGCATTTTTAATTTTTCGTTCTAATTAGTACTACCTTTTACGTTAAACTCAATTAGCCCGAGAACAAAGCATGGCAGTAATTTTCTCGTCTCCAAAATCTTCATCCTCCGTCGTCGCGGTTGTTCTACTACTACTTTCATTGGTGGTTTCCGTCCCCGCGGTCCTCGATTTCGATAAAATAAATGCGTGGCGCTCCAGTTTGCTCCTCCGTTTCCTCCTACCGACGACCCTGAGGCCATACGCTTGGCTTGGCAAGATTACGAGACATGTTATGTCTAGATATGAAGCGTGTCATCTATTTGCCTTACCGCGGCATTGGGAAACACTCGCCTAAGTATTTGGCAGCGCTCAAGAAGCTGGACATATTCAAGAACAACGACTACGCCTTGGACTACTTCCTCCGCAACCATGAATTGCCACCCCCACCGTCCCCTCCCCCGTCTCGGTAATTAGGGAAGGAATTTTACTATACGGGGACGATCATGTATGCAAGATAAAAAAATAAAAAAAAATTATGCATAGCAATGTAAATGCATTAAAACTAAAAAAAAAGGTACAAAATAGCAACATTCCATATCTAATTACTATGATTTTCAAAAATTAACAGATTGCAAAAGTAGTAATGACTTACCTAGGGCTGCTAAACGAACCAAACAGCTCGAGCTCAGTTGGACTTTTAGCTTGTTTAAACTCGTTCAAAAAAAATATAAGCAAAGTTCAATCACGTTTTTTTGTTTGTTTATGAATTCAAGTCAGGCTTGAGCATATGAACGTTTGGCTCGATAAGCTCGTGAACAAAGAGGTCATTCTATAAATCTATATTATAAAATAGAGCAAATTTTTTTTTTTTGAAAATGTCTAGACATATAAATGAGAACAACATTTATATTAATTGGATTACTCTTCATTAAAATAGTAAGGCTCCG
The DNA here is from genome assembly GCA_020567845.1 of Rhododendron henanense subsp. lingbaoense. Taxonomy (NCBI): domain Eukaryota; kingdom Viridiplantae; phylum Streptophyta; class Magnoliopsida; order Ericales; family Ericaceae; genus Rhododendron; species Rhododendron henanense. Next base: position 8,136,079 of record CM036322.1, read on the forward strand.
TTCCGGAAACCTTCTTAAAAAATAAGTACTTATTTCACATACTCAAAATTCGAAAATAATAAGGGCCTCCACAAAATTCAAATACAAACTTCACTTCACATTTTCAAACTAAAAAATAATGTAAATGAAAAAAAAAAATTCCGCACCGTATTAAAGATCTCAATGAGATCTATCAAATAAGATCCATAGTGATAGGAAAATTATTTGCGTAAACACATGATTTTTTAGCTTGAAGTTGCCATATACAAAAAATAAGACTGTTGCTATTGTGTTGGGCGCCGGCGGAGGCAAATCGTACCGGCGGCCGTGCCAATATCATATATACACGGAAAAAGGGTGCTCGGATCAAGCACCCTAAACACCTCGGATGCCGTTGATTCCCACGTTGGCCCCCTTGGTTTTTTTTATAGAATTTTTGGACGGCTTGGATCGGCCGTCCGGTGGCCGGAGACGGCCCGGCGCGGCCGCCGGTACGATTTGCCTCCCGCCGCCCATTGGTACCTAAGGGTGCTTCTTCCAAAATAAGAAGCACCCTTCTTATTTTGTGGAACACACCTTATTATTGAACAAAAAATAAGTTCTTATTCCATTTCTGGAACACAGCCTAAGTATGTGATTAAAAAATGAACAATAAAGGAAAACCTAATTATTGCTTTCCTTACCAAATATCTATGTCTTTTTTTTGTACTCCCTCCGTCTCTTTTTTAGAGTCTAGTATTCCATTTTGGGCTGTCCCTTAATAAGTGTCAATTTTGTAAAGTTAGTGGGTAAAAGTTGGTACATTTTTTATTTTGCCCCCAAAAGTAGATTCCATTTTGAAAAGTTAGTGAGTGAAAGTGTAATGATGATGTCTCCCTGGTTGATCTGATAATGGGGAGTGCAGAGAGAGGGACCCAAAATCACAGTGTGTGCTCTTAGAATCTTGATTCTTAAAATAAATTCTCAGAATATGCCAGCTAAGAAATGCTTAATACGAGGTTTTGCTTCCTAATACCAAATTTATGTGAGAATAAAGTCATGTACTCTCGAAGTTTTTCCCCTTCCTGTCTGTTTTTCTCATATGATACAGTCTTGGAAATCGCAGTTTGAAAAATAATAACTTTTGCATATTGTGATGGATATAGTGCTCTGATGGAATACCGGTAAGTTGCGCAATGGTTTACGGTTCTTCTTGTAGTGAAACTAGAAGAGAGAAATTCTATTATTCAGTATATTTGTTACAAGAGGCCATCACATCATTATATAGGAAAAACATAGAAACCCTAAGTAAACCCTATTACATGAAAGGACAATACTACCCTTGCAACTAAACATTAATAACGTCATAACACCACTATTCTAACACTCCCCCTCAAACACATGATGCGAGCACGGAGAGCATCGTGAGTTTGTCAAGATGAAAATGAGATGCTCTGATTGATATCTTCGACTGAAACAATCCAAAAAGCAAAGCCAAATCCACGCGGTAATGCAACTTCGATCCAATCCAAAATGAAGAATCACTAATACTTCGGTACCCGAACAAATGCAGTGGAACAACAAACGAAATTGCTAATGGAGAAATATGAGACAAGATCCAACACCCCCCCTCACGTGCGAACCCCAAATCGCACGAGGAGATATAAACAAAAGATCCAACATGGATCACAACAAGACAAGGTGCCGATGGCATAACAAATGGGGATTTAACGACCAAATAACGAGACAAAGACTTACCCATAAATTCACCAAAAGCCGAGAAATATCCACAAAGGACCAAATTGTCACACTGCTACAAAAGCAGGGACCGAAACAAATACTGCAAAATTCAGGGACCAAACTGTCATAAAACAAACATGAAGGATTGAAGTGTAAAAAAAAACAAACAATCTTGGCTCTGTAAAACCCTAAAGACTGGATAAAGGAGTGAACAGTACGATGAAACCAGTGAACAGTATGTGATGAATAGTAACAGCGGTGAACAGTTCGCACAAAAGGATCAAAAGAAGAAATAATAAAACTAGAAGAGAGAAAACTGAAAAAGGAGGAAGAAGATACGATTACTGTGCAGATTATGTGATTTGTTACATAATAGATGAATGCCCGGCGGACGGCGGTGAGGCATAAGTCATGCTCTGATACCATGTAGTGAAACTAGAAGAGAGAAATTCTATTATTCAGTATATTTGTTACAAGAGGCCATCACATCATTATATAGGAAAAACATAGAAACCCTAAGTAAATCCTATTACATGAAAGGACAATACTACCCTTGCAACTAAACATTAATAACGTCATAACACCACTATTCTAACATGGTCTTGTGTCTTCAAACAAACCATGATATTGCCTTGCTTCATAATCTTTTAGATGGCCGTTAAAAATTGATTTCTTGGCTTTCGCATTGAGATAAAGAGCCTCTTCCTTTGACACTTTCCTTTTGATAACACGGTATCCTACCCAATGGACCTACTAATCCGAGGGACAATCCTACCGTCCGCTAGAGTGGGCTCCAATTTAAGCCGAGGCTTTAAGCCCCCTATGGACTGACGACACAGGAATTGATAGTAGCTGGTTCTTCATCTATTCCATTATTAATTTTATCTAGAACCTATTTCATTATATACTAATTTTCTTTTTCCATCTAATAGCTAAATGATTACACCCCTCAACCTGAGATATCCCGTCAGGCTAAGAAGCACGGATACGGATACGGGATACGGACACGATACGATACGGATACGTGGATACGTGATTTTTTCAAAAAGAAGGATACGATACGTTGAGGGATACGTTGAATATAAAAGTAAATAAAATATATATTATATAGTATATAATTCTTAATTCCTAAAATTTCATTAATGATTAAAGTTTTCCATTACACAAGTTCACCATTTCATATGTCGAGATATATATATTTACATCTACTTATATATATACATACACACAACGAGAGAGAGACTTACAAGGTTGTCGAGAGAGATGAGAGACGAAAGAGAGGATATAATCCGTGTGTTTCTAGTGTCGATTGGTGGGAGAAAAAGAAAAATATAGTTCTAACTACAATTATTTTAACCCATATATTTTAAGTAATAACATATTTACCCTCGCGTGTATCCAAAACGTATCCGAGCGTATCCAACACGCATCCGTGCGTATCCGAAATGTATCGGGATACCAAAAAATAATTCTAAAAGCAGGATACTTCAAAAAAACATAGCGGATACGTATCCGGAGAGTATCCGAGAGTATCGGTATCCGATACGGATACGATACGTGATACGGAGGCCAAAATAGAGTATCCGTGCTTCATAGCCGTCAGGTATGGAGCAAAATCTTCCACAATTTTACTTTAAAATGTTCCTTTACGAACTGGCATAGCTACCCTTCTCCAGCCTCTGGAGTTAATTAAGCTATATCAGTGAAAGTTTCTACCAGTGTAACTGGCTAATAGTAATCGATAATACTGTGGTGCAAACTGTATTCACTAATGATGCCTGACGATAGATAGTTGGGCAGCTACCTGTCCAACAAAATTAATGAATTACGAGAGGAGTCGAATGGTTGTGTTTGATTCAAATGGGCTAGAGCATATTAACCGTTGGTGCTATTAGCTGTGTTTTCCTTGGAGTTGGAGTGGTTGTCTAGAAGAAGGTACGGCGTATTTTTCCCTGGTGGCCTAGATTATGGTCTAATTGAAATAAGAATATGTATTAGCAAAAGATGATATGTATGGTGTACGGTGGGAGTCTGATGTGATCCAAATGGTTCTGTGTCATTGAAAGGTACTGATTTTTTTAGACAGTTGTTGCAGTCCAACTTATAATGTTAGCAACTTAGCATGACACAAGTTAGTGTGGGAGATAATGTCAATGATATTAGTTTCAGTGCAATCTTCGGCTCTGGTATCTCATTCACATACTTAAACGACCCTGCCTTGCTCTGTCCCGCAGTTCAATTCCCAGGCCCAAGAAAACGACATCCATCTGATTACAGGATCCCTTTTGCGTATTGCTATGATCTAATGTCAATTCGAGTCAATCATTACCTTGTTTTGAAACCATCAAGGGCTGATTCTTTCTGTCATGCAGTTCGTCCGATAGCAACAATTTCTACCGAGGTATGATTTCACTTTCTCCTCGCAAGTCGCAAACAAATAGGATTCCATTTACTTGTGGTTTGTTATCCTATTGCCTTTTGGGATATACTGAAATGCTTGATCACTATTCTTAGGGTGAAGGTAACTTATACTACTTGGCTATCGTCAAAAGTAGAGACATAAATATCATTGGACTTAAGTGTCTGGATCTGGTTAAGTATTACATTGCATATTCCCAGTACTTGAGTGAAATTTTGTCTCCATTTATGTATGTTTCTGTGCTGTTGGAATTTCTCTTCTATGGATTGGTGTGACATACTTCTATTTCATGAAGGGCATGCCGGATCATGCATCTAAGTGTATGTTATACATGGAAGGGGAAACGGGGGTGGGGGTGGGTTAGGATGTTGGGAAAAGAAAGACCGAATCTCTCCGCTTCCCACTTCAGGATTTCTAAGCTTGTACAATCTAAGCTGAGTGGTCTTCTGTTCCATATGCAATTGAACTGTGAGTTTATTAGTGTGTTTAGGCTTTAGCACGACTTTTTCTTCATAACACAAACTGAAGTTTTATTGTTGAAAATGTTTCCGTATTTTTCTATATAATTTTGCTTAAACAATGAAATTGCTTGTGGCTCCTTTTGCTTTTCAGCCCTTTATTGAATGGAACCGCTTGCTTTGGCTGTGCCTCATGTATGTCTCTCATGTCAGCTTTTAGTGTGAAAAATCCTAGCCCGCCTAGGTATATAAATATTTGCTATGTTTGATCTTTTTAATAAATCTACCCACCAACCAATAAATAAAACAGTCGCATAAAAGGAAGCAATAAATAGATAATGCCAGGATATACGTGGAAAACCCCAAATACGGGTAAAAATCACAGGAAGGAATCAAATCACTATAATCATTGTGCAGTTACAGATATACCTATCCAAACGAAGTAAATCCTCACAACGTTCTAAGTATCACCTGCCGAGTCACACGTACACCGCACCCAGTGATTGACTGCCGCTGCCTTGAATTCTCAAGCCTTCTAATACTCTTCCGGAAATCCACCGAAAGTGAATCAAACTAAGTTGATTTGATAAAGTGAAAACTTCTTGGGAGTTATCGTTGTGTATCAATGATCGAGAGATCCCATTTTGTACTCCAAGACACAAAGATGAACAAAATCCTCTTCAACGCATATTCTTATAGCTCACGGCTTCCCCACCCAAGCATAAAGGAGGCCACCCTGTTTCTTTCTTGTTCTATTCTCCTCTTTTTTTAGGAATGAAAGCACCACTCATTTTATAGCCTAAGGAGACACATGTCCTTGTATAGAAATAAACCTTTCAGGCCTCTGATTAATGTCGTGGCTTCAAAGACCGACTTGCCGATCAACCCGTAAATTAATCTAAAAAATTCTTTTTCCTTTTCTCACCCCAGCAAATGATTTGCTGATATATCAATTCCATGTGTAGCAGATCATTTCTATGTGCAGCAAATCCTTTCCATGAGCACGAAAATCTTTTTCCCAATACTTTCACGAACCGGTCCAATAATAACTTGACTAACGTCTACCGCTCTCAAATACAAAATAATATTGATTTCCTTCCACTTCTTAAACAGACACTCTAGGAATAAATAAATTACAACTCGATATATAGAGATACAATTATAGTGTGTTTTGTCGTGAAATTTGCCAACACAAAGAGACCTGGCCTATGGTCCTAACATAGTGGAAGTGGAGTTAGTAAACCTACGGATGCAATTTTTGTGGGTCCAACCTAGCTCCATTTCGTGGCATGTCAAGCTTGGCTCGTGAGCTATTGAAACAAAAATCAATCTGGAGAGCACAATTTCTGCTATGCTCATGTGAAAAAAATACTGACCTAAAATAGCTACATAACCATCAAAAAGTTACCCAAAAAATGCAGCGGGTGTAATTTCATCAAAGAAAGACCCCTAAGCCTTTAGGAGTAGAAAAAGTAACCATTGATTTGGAAGGAATTGAAATGAAGTGTAATAGTGCTCACCTTTTCAAACACCAAATCTGCATTGAGCTGGAAAGAAAGCACCAATCTCTTGCGACACTAGAAGATTTATCTGTTGTATCAAGGCTATATATAGTTTCATTTTTATTCATTTTCTTAACGTAGGAGTCTCTTATGTATGTCTGTATTTCTCAATTAGTGTATTGTACATGGGACTTGTATCACATTGCTGGATGGTGTTGTCTTCGATTCTCACTACTTGGTAGGTCCTTATATCCATAATTTCTCCCAAATTGGGCAATTGCTGCAGAAAATGAGAAATAGGGTAGATAAGTAAGTCATTTTTTGGTTATATGTGGATACCCCCATGTTGCATATAGTCATGCAAACACACAGGCTAACGGTTACATAATAGACACAACTACAAGAAAAGTGAGAGTTGACACAGCTTTGTCACTGGCTACCAAAATGGAGGAGACCATAGTGCCTCTGAATGTAGATTTACAGGTGATAGAAACTAAGTTAAAGCACCAAAAAAGTTGGTTTATGTTAGCTGTTTGATGTTTTCTTTGTAGATATTCTTGTTCGTGATTACTTTTTAAAGATAACCTAATGGGTTAGTGGGGCTTTCATTGATTCTGGTAGGGTTGCTGTAGAATTATTGACAGTGGAAGTAAGATATAAAAATCTACAAGTGGAAGCAAAGTGTGAGGTGGTTTGTGGCAAGCCGCTCCTGGAATTCACTGAAAAGCTTTGATTTTGTAAGTATCTAATTTCACTACTATGCTCAAACAGAGCACAAGAATTCAGAATTTTGTATACTTGCGCCACTTCCTGCAGCTTCTGTGGTAGTAAGATAACTTCTTCTGGGCGCCTATGAAAATCTCTTCATAATTTGATGCCTTACTCATCCATTTTTTTGCCTGTACTTCCGAGACTACCACTGCTTGCAGAACAGGCATAGTTAACTGAGAACTGCACAACTCGCTTCAGAACCAATATGAGATATGGAATCATCACATCGTAAGTAATTATGTTAATTATGCTCTACGTTCAGACCTTAATACACTACAAGCATTATGCTCTTGTGTTAGGAGATGATTCGACTGCTGACTTACTCTTTTGAGAAGTGTCAGATCATTTCAAAAAGAATTTCCGTTTGACCGAAAAAAGAAAAAAAAAGATCATTGCAAAAAATTAACATAATTACTCCTAAAATAACACTTCAATATTTCACTATTACCATCACTACAAGAACCCAAAAAACTTGTAGACCCAAAATCAACCAATGAGCATGCATCTGCACGTGCATTACACTATTTAGAAGAGAAAAAATGGAGGGAAGTTAGATTAATTATTGTTGATTTTCTCGAGAAAATAATTTTTTTTTGCACATTTTGTAAGAAGTGAGGCAAGCTCTCAAGCTTTAGAGGTTTGTACGGGAAAATTCACTTCTACCACTTTCAAGGATATTCTTGCTAAGTGAACAAAAAAAAAAGTATATACTATATATACTGTATTTTTTTTATTTTTTTTATCTTTCTTGCATTTTCTACCATTATCTCGCTAATCAAACGGACCCTAGGGATTCCACTATAACCACCTACAAAATTTGATAGTGTTCCTTGGATTCTAGATCCTTGGTTAAACATTTGTTGTGTTGTTGCCCTTTTGACTATCGAAGCAGAATATGTGGCAAATACATAAGTTGGAAAGGAGATGTAGGGTTGATAGGGGTTCTGGAAGAGTTAGGAAAGAAGGTTGAAAAAAGAGTGTTACACAATAACAGTCAGAGGGCAATCTTTTTGCCAAGAATTCGGTGTTTCATTCTAGAACGAAGCACATACAGCTTGTAGAGACCCGTAATTTCGTTTAATAAAGTTTAATTGTTTCATAAAAGACAAATGATGATATTATATGGAAATATGTTTGAGGGCTTGATGTGCAATTTGGAAATTATGGGTGTTACTGAAATTTGTGCATTTGAGTGTATATATAGGAGGGTGTGAGAGTATCACACACACCCCCCTCTCTTATTCTCTCCATCCCTCTCTCCCTCTCCTGGCGTCTCTCTCTCTCTCTCTCTCCAAGAGTCCACCCAACTCACTCAAAACCCTTACCAATCAACCTCAATTCCACATTCTACTCGAGGTTTTGGGCTTGCTCTTCGTCGATTAGAGCTCGGTGAGGTGTATTCCGGTCGAATCAAGGGTTTTGGAAAGCTTGGGCTCGTATCTTTCGTGGGTATCGTTCTTCGACCTCGAGGTAGGGATTCTACCTCTCAATATATGTAAAAGAAGTGTTTTCTTACCTTGTTTCGTGCCTATGATTGTTGATGTTGTTGTTGTTGAACCCTTGAAATTCTGTAGAAAATCTGTTCGAACTGACATTGTATCGATACTACTCTGCTTAGTATCGATACCTACTCCTCTGGAATGTTTCGAAGCCTAGCACAAACTGGTATCGATACAGATTGGCTTAGGGACAGTTTTTGCTGCTTGTTTCAAACTCCATTGTTTTGACCCCCGATCACTTCTAACTTGTTCTAAACATCACCAAATCACTCGATAACATGATTAATCATACCCGTTGAGTTCTTGGAGTATCTTTGCATCTCCTGCCTTCGTTCGGTAGAATTTGACATTAATTATCATATGAACTACAGTTAAATTGAGAAGACGCATTACGAGAGTGCGATATTCTTGAATACTTATTGACACAGCGAGAATATTCAGGACCCATCGATGGGTGGGTGTCTGGCAGAGGACATCGGGATCCTTTAATTGGCCCGGCAGGAGCTATATGCTCGTACTGGTTACCTCAAGCATCCCTAAACGGGAACATAGCCTGGTAGAGGACATCGGAGCCAAAGATGTAATCATTTGGAATTATTGGTTGTTGAACTGAAGTTATGGAAATGGAAATGTCTAACTCTTTTGGGATATCGTACAGATTATTGTGAGGTTTTATTTATGGAAATCATTTATATTTATGTTAAAAATTGAGGACATGACACAGCTGACATACAACTTCATTCGTTCATTGATTGAAAATAGATAGTTGATACTTGAGAAGATTTGTTCGGAGAATCCAGCGGCTATGCTTACGAAGGTCTGTTACTTTTGATAATTAGCTAAAGAAGTGTGCAGCTTCAGTTGGTCTCTAAGCTTGAGAAGTTGGGGACGGGTGTTGCTATACGTGTTGACGATTGGTGGTGTTTTGTTGATGACTGTTGGTTGGTTGACTTAGCCTTTGAGTGGGAGAATTGTTGAGTGTGAAGTCAAATTCAGCATTTTTTGCATGTTTTTTGAGGTTTCAGCATCCTGGTCCGGACTGGCCCAACCAGGCCAAGGGTGATCTGGTCCAACACAAGAATGCAGTTACAATTGTTATAGGAAAATTTATGTAAATGGTCCTCCTAGTTTTATTCAAGTCTCATTTTCGTCCTCCAAGTATCAATTACAACTCTTTTGACCTTTAAGTTTGGTTTTCGTACCAAATTGGTCCAATTGATAACTTCTGTCAACCAAACTGGACGGAGGATGAGAAATAGGGAAGTGAATTTCACACTCCTTAATTTCTTATCATCCACACTCTCTTTTTTTGTCTTTATCTATATGAATTTACTATCTTGTCCTTTTTTCAATACATTTTTCACACCTCCGAAGGTAGTAATATAAATTCATGTGGATAAAGAAAAAAAAAAGGAAGTGAAAATTTTAATAAGGGGAGTGTGAAAAAAATTCTCTTATTGAAATTAAAGCAGCTCACATAACATAGCACGTTACAAAAATCCTAGTACCTTGGTATCTAAGGTAATCTAACTTGAAAACCCAATAAAAAAAATGATGGATTCTAAGCCTTGAACATTAATGAAATACTTCCTCCGTTCATTTTTAAGTGTCTCGCTTCGTAACTCCAACTTATTAAGAAAACATCATCCTTACACATTTCACATTAACTTTTACCTCCACTTTCCCTACTTACCCTCTATTGAGACATATCATTACACTTTTACACACTAAGTTTTCAAAATATAATCTACTTTTAGGGGCAAAATGAAAAATATACCAATTTTTATCCACTAACTTTACAAAATGAACACTTATTAAGGGACAGTCCAAAATGGAATACTGGATTTTAAAAAAGGGACGAAGGGAGTACAAATGAAGCATAACTGCCTTTAGTCAACAAGGGAGCGCCATCTAATTTTAAGAGAATGGCAACAAGTTCATAATGAGAACCGAAAGGTAAGGAAAATCCTGTCATTAACAAGCACATGAAACTCCAAGGAAACAGGCCTTGCTTCTTTTCTTTTTTTAGAAGCAGCTCGCACAACATATATAGCATGTTACAAAAATCCTAGTACCTTTGGTATCTGAGGGCATAATCAAACTTTAAAATCCAATAAAAAATAATGGATTCTAAGCCTTGAACATGAATGAAATACAAGTGGAGCATAACTGCCTTTAGTCAAAAAGGTTGCACCATCTAATTTCACATAAAGAGAACGGTAACAAGTTCATAATGAGAACAAAAAGGTAAGAAATATCTAGCCAATATTAACAAGCAGATCGTGAGGAAGAAGGGGAATGAGTGCCCGATTCTAACTACAGAGCTGGTTTTTATGTTGATGATGGAATTTTGGCAGTGGCCGCCCATCTCGTGCACTTCTGTAGGTCAGGTACTAACAAGAAATATAGGCTCTCAGCTCTTACTCTAGTTTCTTTTGGCCGAAAGGAGTTTTTAAGGTTAGGCTGTTGCCTTTGGCTGTTGATACTGTAAATGATGTAGCTCTGTTAGAAATTCCCAAGGATGTTTCAGCAGGAGTCCTAATCATAGGGCTGTGCCTCGGCTGCAAGGCCGGGGACTCGATCTTTGGGGTCTGTCACCTGACCTCCGGGCCTTACATTGTACGTTTCTCCTCCCCCTGGCCCCCACCATTCTTTTGTTCCCCCTTCTCATCACACACCCCCTTTCTTCTCTTTACTGTCCTTTCCCTGTCATAGGAGATCAGATCCAATGATCTCTTTCTCCTTCATTCCCCTCAAACCATCCTATTCTTTTCTTCTTTTTTTTGGTTTTGTAGATGTTATAAAAAACTGTTCATTTTGTGAAAGATAGTTGCTTAGCTACAAAGTTTGGTTAGGTTTTGGTAGGATTTGAGAATTTCTTTTGCCGTTGATTTATTTGAGCCTCGTCAGATCAAAAAAATGATGAGTTTGATTACTTCAATATCTATTTGTGGTTTTTCGAATTTTTTTTATACCTGACAAGTGGGGTTTAAACATGCATTTTTTTTTTTTTTTGGATTTTTAGATGTTATGAAAAAGCCGATCATCGTGTCAGATATTGTGGCTTGGCCATTTGTTTTTTTGTTTGGAATTTTGATGCTTGGTAACTTAAAGTTTCTTATTTTTACCAGGCATTAAAATCCCAAACAAAAAAACAAGTCTCCAAGCCACAATCTTTTGACACGATGATCGGCTTTTCATAACATCTAAAACCCAAAAAATAATAATAATAATTCGCCTGTTTAAACCTCACTTGCCAGGCATCAAAAAATTCGAAAAAACACAAAAATGTATTGAAGTAACCAAACTCATCTTTTTTTATTTATTTAACGGAGCTCAATTACATTAACGGCTAAAGAAATCCTCAAACCCTACCAAAACCTAACCAAACTTTGTAGCTAAGCAACTACCTTTCACAAAATGAACGATTTTTTATAACATCTAAAAAACCAAAAAATAAAAAGAATAGGATGATTTCAAGGAAACAAAGGAGAAAGAGATCATTGGTCTTATCTCCTATGATAGGGAAAGTTGGGTGAAGAGAAGAAAGGCAATGGCTGATGAGAAGGGGGAACAAGAGAAGGGAAAGTAGGGTGAAGAGAAGAAAGGCAGTGTGATAGGCGCGCAATATCGTAGATATAAGTGCCTAAGTAGGGCATATTAGCGCGTTAGAGGTGCGGTTTATTTCATTTTCCACTTGATACCGTGTTTTGTCTTGTTTTTGTGTTTTTGATATTTTCGCAGAAAATAAGGCGGTTTTTTGCGCCAAGTTTAGATTGCGAGTGAGGCCGTGTTGGACGTCGCCGTGGGAAGTCGTGACGGAGGCGTGAGGCGTCGGGTGACGTGATGAGGACATCGGGTGCCAATATTACATGCAAGGCACAAAATTCCCCTAACGTATGGCGGTAGGGCTACAGCCCAAATTTGTACCCCTATAGATAGCACTAGCCGCAGACCAGTGAATGGACCAGTGAAACGCGTAGGGCTACAGCTATCAGCTGTAGGGCTACCGAAGGCAACAACGGAATAAAAGTGTTATTTTAATTTCTGACTTCGGGGATTAATATAAATACCTCCCTAGACTTTGTTTTTAGGGTTCGAACATTACGTTGCAGCTTTCTTTTTATGTTCTTTTCTTTTCAGAGCTCTTTTCGTTCGAAGTTTTCAAGTTTTGTTCAAGAACACACCTTCCGGTAACTTGTTTCAATTTCTGTTCTCAATTAAAGTTGTTCGTTGTTATTTAATCAGTTGTTATCTTTTGTTTATTTTCTTTTTCCAGTAATAGAAGCATGAATCAAATTAGGGTTTCTTCTATTTTATGCACAATGACTAGTGAGTAGTCGTATAGGTAGGGTCGCGGGGTGATTAGTACACCGTGGCCAGTTCGGATACTGCTCCTATTTTCAAACAATGGAAAAAAGCAATTTTAGGTTAATTGAGAACATTCGTGAGACGAACCCGGGCATCGTCGGAGCCCATGTGAACGGGGGAATGGGGGTCCAAAACTCGTTCTCCGATGCGCATGGGTATACGGCGACCATAGGGTCTCACATTTTGCGGGGTATCTTTTTCAATCTAAAAATTAACGTTTTTAAGAACTCCAAACAGAGCAGGTTAATCCGGACTGCTTACAAGTGCTATGAACCCTACGACCATACCTTCTTTTAAATTTTCTGAAAAGTAAAATCAATTTCTAGGTTTTAGTTAATTTCTCAATCAAACCGACAAGGGGTGGCTACCTAAGAGCCAATTTAATTAGTAACAACCCGAGTTTTTAGTCAGCACACATCACTGTCTCTGTGGATTCAACTACGGACTTACCGGATATTGTGCTACGTCGGTTACCGCCCTACGCTTGGGGCAACCCATTATTCTAGGACTAGGAAATCGTCAAGCACAGTGGCTGATGAGAAGGGGGAACAAGAGAAGGGTGGGGTTTATATATATATATATTTTTTTGCTTAAAGTTTAGGATTTCTATTGATAACGAAGAGCTTACAATATAGGGTATATTCTTGCTGAGGGAGAAAATAGCCGAATAGTTGTGTAGGCAACCAAAGACCCTACACCTCCAAACCCCATATACGCTCATAAGAAGAGTATTAGTGCAACACCACACACCAACTACTACATCTCACATAAACCAACTCTCACACATAACACCAAAAAAATGACACCCCTGAACGGTGGGTGAGGAAGACTCCCGTAGGAGAGAAACACAGGGACAAAATAAACCAAAACAAACCCCGACAAAATCATACCCCAATAATCGACATGATCGGACACCAAGAGACCACATCGCCTCTAAAGAGAATGAAGAAGACGATCCGGTGGTCAAGAGACCGCCGAGGAAGCAAAATGCCTGCATAATCGCCTATCGTCACCGTCGTCACAACATCCCGCAACATCACTGCAAACACCAATTGATGTCGACACCGAGCTCCAACGCAGAATAAATCTGGTTTTGGGGGTTTCTCTTAAACAGAGAAAAGAAACCGAACAACAAAGAAGGTAGAAACCTTGGGGGAGGGAAGGAGGGAGAGAAGAAGGGAAACTATTGGCTGTCGGGGGGAAGAGAGAGAGAGAGAGTGGGGGGGTTTTTTTTTTTTTTTTCAATCGTCATACATCAGCGGGAGTTAGTGGGGGGTGTTAGAGTTAGCACGGAGTCCAGAAGCTATCCATAGCTTGGGACCCAAAGGTATTGCCCCAGCAAGGGGTCAAACCCAAGATCTCCCCCTTAGGGGAGGGATGACATACCAACTGCACTAGGCAGTTGGTGAGAGTGGGGGTTTATATGAGAGAGAAAAGAGAAGGAGATGTATCTTATAGGCGTGACTTAAAAATAATTCTCTTAGAAATATTGGATTTGCAGAGAGAAAAGAAAAGACTAGATATTTGACAAGGCTTTTGATTTTTGCGCTCCACTTTGTTCATGAACATTAAAAGTGGAGCGCCATCAATAAAAGGTGGAGTGCGAAAATCAGTTTTCTTTGACAATCCCTTTTACACCTAAAAGACTAGACTAGAAAAGACTAGAAATTAGTTTCAAAAAAAGAAAAGACTAGAAAATCGTTTATTATCGCGTAAACGAAATAGCGGCAAAATTTTGGTAGGCCCAAAACCGGTTTCTGCAGGCTGAATCAGGACTGGGTTTAGCCCACCTGGTTGCATCTGAATCCTGGGCCGTGGTAATTTTCTAGATTCCCTGGCCCAAGCCCAACTTATGGCCCGGGAAGGCAGCTTGTGGTGCAAAAATATCCAAAAAGATTTGGGACCATTTTCGCTATCCAATAAGTTATGGACAACTTCTTGTAGTTCAAAATTTTAAAGTTATTTCCACTAACTCATAAGTTGTAAATGGTATATAGGCAGGTTAAAGGGAAAAATGGAGTGAGGAAATAAAGAGGAAGAAGTTGTGGGCTTAATTAGGGCGAGCAGGAACATACCCGATGAGGCTTGCTGTGGACTAAATCAAAGTGGACAAAACTGGTGGGTTGGGGCTCACGTCTTATACAAAGGCGACCCAACCTCATTGGAGGCCTAAGGTGAAATTCCACTATGAGGCCCTTAAGAATTGAAATATTGACGTTAAACAATTTTATAGTACAATATATTTTGTTCTCTGTTTGAAAATCACTATTATGTTTTCAGATGTGAAATAATCTAATTGAACGGATATCTACTTAGTCTCTGGCATTGTTAATCTTATCAAATGAAGTAATGTAAAATATGAGAAAGATCTTCTTGCATAGATTGTGAGATATGAGATAGATTAATCTTATCAAATGAACAATCCTGACCTACACCAAATCGATAAGCAAAAAGATGGTTGGTTGTAGCCAGACCTCTGATCTACACAACACCATCTAATTGTTATACTAGTAGTGGAGCCATGCATGCATGTGTTGGAGCCTTCGAACCTATACCAAATAAGCAAAAAGATGGTTGGTTGTAGCCGCCACCATAATTATGCACTCCATGATTGGGTTGGCTAAAGCTAGCTAGTTCTATGAATCAAAAAGCCAAATTGATAACCACTTTGTATCAATTTATATTGTAGTATTGTATTTTGCCTCAGATAGTTGGGGCAAGAACAATACCAACCAACCACAACACTGAACAATAATAATCAATTAGGTTTTTCCAGGAAGCATCCAACTGACACTTGGCCTTTGATAAACAATTTCCCAAATGAACCATCCACCAAATGTCTGGTTCTGGTGCCATATACCCAACAAAATTTTTTGCTCGGCAACCGCGGCGCACGCAACCGTATGCCATTATAGAGTCGTAAGTTATCCTTCTAGAGTCGGCCCAACAAACATTCCCATATTTCGTAAAACTACTAGTACTTACCATTTTATTCGTGTCTGGATCTGGTTACGCACACTAAATAGTACTCCCTCCGTCTGGATTTAATAGTCATTTTGGGAGTTCGTGCCATTTTTCAATCGATTAAATTTTGTAATTTATAATATTTTATGTATTTTTGAAAACATTGTCTTATAGAACTAATTGAGATCTATCAAACAAGATCCATATCGGATATAGAATTCATTACAACTTTAAAAATATACTAACTCAATTTTTATCCGGTTAGAATTGAACGAGGGACTATTAAAATCCCGACGGAGGGTGTATCTTAGAAATTAATCTCATTGTCCACTGGCGAGAGGCTGATCTAAAATTTGAGCAAAAAACTCCATATGAACTGGCTCATAACACCTGAAAGGTTACGAATCTCAGACTTTAAAAGAAAGTAAGTAATAAGTCTCATGCATTGACTATTGCCAAATTCTGAGATGATTGGAGAAATATTTCAGTGCCGGGTGGGCACCACGTCATCCTGCTGACGTGGTGCCCGAGCGAGCACATTCGAGCCGTCCAAAAGTGTATTGGACGGTCCGGATTAAAACACTCTCTCTCCTCTCACCTCCACACTCTCTCTCCTCTTTCTCTCTCATTTTTCTCTCTCCAAATCTGAGCCGTCCAAAACCGCAATGGATGGCCCGGATGCACCGAGCGGGCACCACGTGGTACCCGCTCAGCACTGAATTTTTTTTCGTATAGATAGACTTGGTGCCTCGTGAAATAGATGAAACATACGTGGCTTTTATATTTAATTAATCCAAGTGGGAGATGTACAGCTTGGAAAGGATTGGAACGAATTAAAACGTCAAACCAATGGTCTCGCTTCTTTCCGCCCTCTGGATGACGAGGTGGCTTTATCCACTTCCTAGTCACATCCCAAATGGCCAAGGGACCCACATTTATTTATTTATTTATTTAAAGAGGGAAGGTGAAAAGGTCAGTGGAATAATATTTGCATATACAGTATTTAGAAAAAATACTCAGCAGATAGATCTCCCTCCCCACGAGCATCGCATTTCGCAAGCGCGCGTGTGTTAATTAACCCACCACCAACGGAGTTAGGAGTATTAATTACAGATGACGACGACGCTTCAATTAATTAATTACGGATTATGACGGGTCGGTTGGTTTCCTTTGAGTCTTATGATAAGCGTGCTCGGATTTGAAGTGTTTATTTGTACATATTGTGGTTTGCAAATAATTAGGGAGGATGACGGGTCTGTTTCTTTTGAGTTTTGTGATAAGCATACTCGAATTTCAAGTGTTTATTTGTGTTTCATGTAGAGCTATATTTTGCTGGCCAATGTGTACGTGTACATATTGTGGTTTATTGTTGCATTTCGCTGTATATTGACGTCTATTGCGGTAAAATTGTATCATGAGTTTTTTTCGAGATTTCATGATCGTAATTCGTCAAATTGTTTTATGAAAGTTAGTATCATGATGAAACCTACAGATATGTCGACTTTAGAATTAGAAAAATCGCCTCAAACATAGAAATATTTCAAAAATATATACTACACCGTAAACACGTGATACCCGCTATTGTTTAGGGTAACAAAAAAGTTTTGGGGTAAACCGCTATTGCTACTCCAAATTAAATCAGTTCTGCTACCTCCACCACACCAATTCACTACCCCACCAACCGCTCATACAAAACGGTGCCAGTTGATTCTGTTTGGTGTCTAATAAATGGGCATGATGATTCATTATTTTGTGGAGTCCATTTTGAATTTCAAAAAAATCTTTTAAATCGCAAGTTAATTTTAAAATACTTTTTTTTTATAGGTTCTTGTAAAAAATTATCTCAATCTGATATTCGTAAGGGTTCTGCGAATTCTGAAAAAGCCCTTATGAATATTGGATTGAGCTAATTTTTTACAAGAACCCTTAAAAAAAATTATAAATATAACTTGTAGTTTGAATCATTTTTTTGAGCCCGAAATAGGTCCAACAAAATCATCAATTATCATTTATTGGGCACCAAACAGAGACCTATTTGTGCCACAACGGCACCGTTTTGTATGAGTGGTGAGTCGAGCGTCGACTCGGTGTGGACTCAGTGTGGTAGGAGAAATTTTTGGGTGCCAGGTGGGTACCACATCACCCGGCCGACGTAGTGCCCGAGCAACACATCCGGGCTGTCGAAAAGTGTATTGGATGGCCCAGATTGAAATTCTATCTCCTCTCATTCCAACACTCTCTCCTCTTTTTCTCTCCTTTTTCTCTTTCTGAATCCAAGCCGTCCAAAACCAAAATGG
The DNA here is from genome assembly GCA_020567845.1 of Rhododendron henanense subsp. lingbaoense. Taxonomy (NCBI): domain Eukaryota; kingdom Viridiplantae; phylum Streptophyta; class Magnoliopsida; order Ericales; family Ericaceae; genus Rhododendron; species Rhododendron henanense. The sequence continues at coordinate 8,154,058 of CM036322.1, forward strand.
ACAGTCCGGATGTGTCGAGCGGGCATCACGTGATACCCGCTCGGTAGGGGTGATACCGGTCCGGTTTCGACCAGTTTCAGCATATTTTTCGGTCGAAACCGGTTATCCGGTTTGAGATTTTTAGAAACCGGAACCGGTTGAGATAATCCGGTACGGTTTCGATTGGCTCAACCGGTTTCGGTCCGATTTATCCGGTTTTCATTCATGGGACATATTTTGGACCCAACACATCAAAAAATCCACAATTCAACCCACAAAATATCAATCAATATCTATATAATATGGAAGAGCGGTACATATTTTTCACCGTTGAATTGATACATATTTTTCAACCGTTGGATAGGAAATACAATCCTGACCGAAATCAAAATTTGAAATACAATTATCACCTTAAATTCTCATGCCTTTTACCATATCTTTTAATCATGGAAATCTCTTTCAATACATATCTTCTTTTTGAAAAAAAAAAAAAAATGCCTTCGATTAAGGAAACAAAACATTCCGGAAATTAGAGATTAATTTCCGAGTACTAATTTTCCGGAAATCTATAATTAAGGAAGTTATCTTAATCCTAATGTTACAATACACATTATGGTAATCTCCTTGATTATCTACAAAATTTGAATTCATCCTTGTTTATTTTTGGTAATGTGCTAAAAAACTACCAATCAGGTCAAATCTTACCACAATTAGAATTCAAAAGTTTAGCATTAACACGTTTGTATATAAAGTTAAAGTCCCTTATCAAAATATTCTATATAATTTCTCTTTTTCTTTTTAGATTATCTTATACAGTAGTTCTTCTAATTTGGTCTTATTGATTTTCTTTCTCTTTTACTATTGCAGGATCATCATCTTTGCAAAAGATTACTGTAACAAGGGATGCTATGGGTGCAGGATCATCATCGTTACTATTGTAGGATCATCATCTTTACTATCATCTCCAAATTGATAACATTCATGAGACATTCTACCCAACTGGCTTTTTGAAGGGTTAATACATTTTTCTACTCTTAATTTTGTGTATCCTTTTGCGGCCTACTTCCTTTAAGTTTGTTTTCTCTTGCTATAATATCTGACATTAATTTCAGTATTGGTTATGTATTAGATTACATGATTGTAGCGTAAATGTGGTACGTTCTTTGTGCTATTATTATGTTTCATGATCTGCATGAGAGGAAGAAACGATTTCCAAAATTGGGTAAGTCAATACTAAGACGTCCTTCAATTTTATTATTTTTTGCCTTTCTTAAATTTTGAATTGATAGAGTAAAATTATCTTTCTATATTTTCAATAAAAAATTCTCAAGTGACTCAAATAATTATATGGAAATTAAATTCTTCAAGGCTAAAGTTATGGGTTTTTCTCTTAATTCGGAGCTTAGTGAGTTTCTTTGTAAAATGCATGTGCACATGCATAGTTATTGTTGCGTTTTCGATCAATAACTACTGAATAGTTTCTTTCAGACTTCTTACAGTAGTTTTTTTCGTGGTATCTGTTGAATAGTTTCTAGTGTCAATTAGTTATGTAACGCCCCGATTTTCTGACACGTTAATTAAATCCTTTTGAACTGATTTAATAATTCATAAAACTGATTTAAGAAATAAAATTTTATTTAAACAGAGTTTAGCAGCGGAAATCTCAAATACTAAATTCAAAACTATTTAATTGTCTTACAACTAAACAAAAATAAAACGGAGTTTGACAAATGTAATAACACTTTTGGAAATTTAAATAACAGAGTACTTCAAATTAACAGAGCTTCTAAGGGTAAGACATCCAAGACTCAACAAACTCCCCTTCCTCAGCTGGGAGGTCTTCACCTTGATACTGATCATCTCAAAAAGGATTCTGTTCTTCGGTCTCCTGAATACCTGGCATGAAACGCCAGGCCAACGGCACTATGATGAGTTTTGAAACTCAGTAGATAATCTCAACCCTACTAACCCCTTACTCTACAGTTAGCAGTTTAACAATATAATAATTGATAATACACATAAGGTACAGAATAATAGCACATCATCTTTTTCTTTACTATCCATCAACTTACATGAAATCTAAGGATTCTCTCCGCGAGATCCTTTCCTCCCACATCCACCAACTTTGACCGTCCCATGGAATAACTCTTCCCTTATTTGTCCTGCACCAGAGTTCTAAGCGAATACTGCTAAATTATGTACTCAGTCTGGATTCGCTTACAACCATAATAAAGGAACAACTCACCATGACAACTCAGCATTAGGGGTCGCACTATCTTATTGTCAGAATCCTTTACCGTCTTCCAACTCTACACACTGGTACTATACCGTATTCAGGGATCCTTTACCGTTTCCCAAAATACTGTACCTGAAGTCATTTACCGTACTTCACACACACTAGGTACTGTACCGTATTTAGGATCCTTTACCGTATCCCAAATATTGTACCCGGAGTCCTTTACCGTCCTCCACACACACTGGGTATTGTACCGCATTTAGGATCCTTTACCGTATCCCAAATATTGTACCCGGAGTCCTTTACCGTCCTCCACACACACTGGGTACTGTACCGCATTTAGGATCCTTTACCGTATCCCAAATATTGTACCCGGAGTCCTTTACCGTCCTCCACACACACTGGGTACTGTACCGTACTCGGGGTCCTTTACTGGCACCCAACATCCTCAATCAACTTTACCATTTTATCCTTTACTTATCCACGTCTATGAGTTCACTACTCGAAACCATCCCATGAACCTAAGTCCAAGCTAGCAAGTACAACAATAAGAAATCCATAACAGCGTCATCAATAAAAAAGATACATTACAATATAAACCAAGCATGACAATTGATATTGTGCAAGTAAGTAAAACACATAGAGATTTATGATCGGGCCGATGCCCTTAAGGTTTGTTGAACAAGCAAATTAGTTATAGATACATTTCAAAGGTGCCATTAACAATTTCAATGAGACAACAATATAATAATTGATAGGTGCAAATAATTAAACACATAAGGGATTTGGATTGGGCCGATGCCTTTTAGAATATTTAAGTTTTATCGAACAAGTATATAATCATATTAACTTTGAGGATTTCCGTTAGTGTTTTCGTAACCCTTAGGTTTAATTGGTATACGATACATTCTAAGGGTTCATTGTTCAAATTAACGAACTAAGAATTTAAAATAAAATTGGAGTTTATAATCACCAACTAGATCTGTTAGAGTTTAAGTTTAAAGTCTATGATACTATAACTACAACTCTTGATTGCCTAAAGTTCAAATTTTTTTATAAAAGTATTTTCACTTATTCTGTTACCTAATTAATTTGTTCACTAGTCTACTTATAATTTTATAAGTTGTTAAGCCTGAAATAGTAATGATTCACAACTCACTTTTTAATCCTACTAACTAAGTACCTGGGTACAGGGTACAAATTCTTTGATACTATAAAATATAATTATCTTAATTCCTTCATAATTGTAGATTAAAATTTCTATTTTCATTTGATATGAATCAGTAAATCAAGAAGATTTGTCATGGGCCGAAACATTACACTAGATAATTAGGAGGACTAAAGTGTTATTTTAACAAAATATTTCAAATCCCACTTCGTGGGTCTACTGTTCCCAGCCGAGGAAAATCCGAGAATTACCGGATCCGGCCATGCGACGCCTCCGATTGTTTTATATATCTATTCCAGAACATCACAAATCAATACGTAAGCACTTAATATATTTAGGAGAAAGTAGGAAAGCGATTATTCTACCTCTGTCGGACAAAAAGCTCGACTGTGGAGTCCGGTGAGTTTTCGTTTGGCAGCGAACGATCGGTATTATAGCAGCAACTTTGGACTGGAATAACTTGACCAAAACTCTTCCGTTTTGGACGATTCTTTTGTCTAACACAAAGATCTTGAAATTCTCTACAACTTTCGTGAAGAAGTCTAAGCCCGAAAACCACTCTAAGTAGGAGAAAAATGGAAGTTTAAAAGAGTCGCTGAATCTGTCTGGAAATCAAAATCCGAAAATTTTACCAAACTTTGAACGGTGATAACTCTATCAATACTTGATCGTTTCGGGTGATTCTTGGGTTGAAATCGAAGCCCTCGACGCCCTCTACAACATTCGTGAAGAAACTCAGGCCTAAAAACAACGTTAGCTATGAAGAAACAGGCCGTGAACAGAGGTACATGATATGGACGAGAATGGAGTTGGTTTGGTTTTTGTAATGGACGTAGAGAAATAAAGAGAGAGTAGTGGAGGAAGGTGGGAGAGTGAGATGATAAGGGTGAATGTGATGGAATATGGGAGGGAAGTGAGAGAGATAGAATCGGGAGAGATAGGTGAGGAATGGGTAACTAAATCCCATAAATTGTGGGATGGTTACAAGCTAATTAATAATGTATATGAAAAACTAATTTTAAACACCAAAAATTAATATAGGTTCTAGTTTAATCTAATTATAATTTTTAAATAATTAATCGATTATGATAGACTATTTGATTAAAAATAATTTCTTTATTCGAAAAAAAAATAGGGCAAAAATCCGGGTCTTTACAAGTTATGCCTTTGGTATAAAAGGATATCACTTTTTGTTAGGAACTTCCAAACGATCTTATGACTAGATGAGATCGTTCATGAAATCAACTAGAATCTACTGCAAAAGCAACATACTTTTCACTCCCTCTATAGTGTAGCTGCAAAAAAAATACTTTTTCATGTTGTGCTTTGTGGATTTAATATTGACTACTCTATCATAAAGTTATTTTATTGGAATTCTAATCTTGCCACCTTTTCCTCATTTTCTCAATCTTTTTTTTTTCTTGAAAGTCTAATCATGCTACAATCATTGTTACGAGGCTAACTGCTCAGTCTCCTATTTTGTGGTTTGTAGCTTCTTATGTTTGTTCTTTCTTGGTTGGTTGCACTCCATGGTGCAGGAAGATATCTCTTTATTTGAAGATGAAGATTTTGTTGGTTGACTAAACTATGAAGTCTAAGTTAGATTGTTATTTACTCAAAGGTGAGTGCCCATTAGTTTTGATACTTTTGAACATTTTTTTTTTTAATCCAAGTGTTGTATGTTAACTTTCAGACTTCTTACTTTAGTTCTTTATGCTTTTCTCTTCATTTGATTTTATTATGAACAAGCTCTGTTTCACCACAAAAAAATGGAAGAAAAACATAAAGTGGATGTTTTTATTCATTTTTACGCACTATTTCTATTATCCATTCCTAAACTTCATTTAATTTTTAGGACTAAGATTACTTGGTTCTGAAAGTAGTTCGACTTTCATTGTTACATGCATAGATACGGATGAGGAAACGAATTAACAATGGCTGCGACTGCCCCCGAAATGTTTTGATGGTTGAAACAATATTTAGGAGCGGAAACAATATTTTGATTTTGATCATTAACTTTCTTCTTACTTTTTGGGTATACTTTGTTAATTAGACATTGGTCTCTAGATTTTCTGAAACTTTAATTGGGAGTTGCCGGGTTTGATTTATATTTCATATGTGAACCAAGGGTTTCTTATTCCATGAATGATGATTTCTACTTTCTTTTTTTGAAATTTTAATTTGGAGTTGTCGATTTTGTTGGTGTTTCATCTCCAAAGCAAAGGTTTCCTACTCTGTTAAGTTAGTTTTCATCAATTAACAATTGAGAGTTGCTGATTATTATTTCATGTCTTATTATTGAGCTTAAATGCTGAAGAATATGCTAGGGTTATTGTTTTTCGTAGAGTTGAAATTGTTGGACTGAGGTTGAGATATTGCATATGCGAGCATGTAATGATTTGAATTTGCTGATTGCTCAAGCCGTGCCTTCAGGTATGGGCATGCGCTAGTACATATATATAACTGGTCCGATTTCGACCGGTTTTCAAAACACATAAACCGGATCGAAATTATTTTTCCGGTTTATAAAATTTTATAAACCGGAACCTGATCAAAATTATTCAACCGATTTAAAAAATTCGGTCCGGTCCGATTTTTCTGGTTTCGATTGATTTTCCGGTTTCGGCTAACACCCCTACCGCTCGGCACTGAAAATCTTTTGTGGTGTAGACTTTTTGAAATTATAAAATGCACTGCCAGCTGTGGCGCGTGCCATGCACATAGCCCCAAGCGCGTCTTTAGCGAAACTAAGAATCTCGGTTGGTTTTTTTTTTGTGGGTCAAACGGAAGATAAATCTCGGTCGGTTTGCTTCGTTGCAGATTGGCCTCAAGTAATTGTCTATAAAAGCAGGGCACATATACTCATTCTAGACTCCCAAACAACTGTATATCGCTCGTAATTACAAACCATCATGTCTCCGACCAACTTTTCCGATCAAGTGATTGGATCACCCCCTGTAACGTCGGACTTGAACCCAAGCTCCGGCGAATTCCCCGAAGCCGACGTCGAGATCGTCACCTCCGACGGGCTGCGCATCCCGGCGCACCGTAGCATCCTGGTACTCCCTCCTCATTTTTCTGATGGCGTTGATTGATGATTACCTTTTTCGAATTCGAATCACTCTCGTGTCATTCAATTGGAAAAACCGTTCTCTGTGTCCATGAAAATGTCTATGTTTGTTTGCTTGCTTGCTGTAATTTTACTTTTTTCACTTTCTGTGAACTCGTGAAAGATCATTTTCGGCTTTTTGAAAGATTTCAATTTCAACCATTTCTCTTATGCCCTGTTTGGAACTTGAGGAAAGTGAGAAAATGAAAGAAAAGAAAATGGGAGAGAAATTTTACTGGGCACAATTCTAAATTTTTCCATTTTCTCTCCACTTTCCTTCCAAACCAAACAATGGGAGAGAGAAAATTCTTTTAATTTCTTCCATTATGTTATTTTCTACAAGTTCCAAACAAAGGTTAAGGTCGTTCTGCAATAAGATAACAAAGGTTAAGGTTTAGAGGAGTTTAGTAGCCAATAACGGTATGGAAGTGCACTGAATTCTTTCTTTTCTAACATTACACACACTTTCGGAAACCTAAATTGTTCTTCTGTTATGTCGATTGGATTTTGCAGGCTTCGGCTTCGCCGGTACTGGAAAGCATAATAGACCGGCCGCGCAAGCACCGCGGCTCGGACAGAACAATTCCGGTTCTCGGCGTTCCTTGCGAGGCCGTTTCCGTGTTCATACGCTTCCTCTACGCCCCAAAGTCAGTTCCTTCTCAACTCACGCTTGAATAATTCTTTTACTATCAATCACGGTTACATCATTTTACTTTTAAACCATCTTTTCAAATTATCTGAATTTGCACGCTACTCTCAGAATTGACCAGAAAAATCCCCTATATTTCAGGAGATATCTGGAACTCTGAATTCGTCCACCAGATTCCTTGGGCTTCAATCCATTTGTTTGACGTGACAATTTGGTCCATTTAGGTGGCTGATTTGATACATCTTACCTAGAATCAGTCTAAAAAATTACTATTTGAGTACGAGTCAACCTAGGAAATTAGCTTTGGGAGATTACTCCATAGACCAAATATTCGAATTTGGTGGTAAAAATAATCCATAAGTAAAGTAGGAAATTCACAATGGCGTGAAATGACGGCGATGTCCATGATTTCAGGTGCACGGAGGAAGAGATGGGCAAGTACGGAATCCATCTCCTGGCCCTTTCCCACGTGTTCTTGGTGCCTCAGTTGAAGCAGAGATCCACGAGAGCAGTGGGAGAGCGCCTGACGATCGACAACGTGATTGACGTGCTCCAGCTGGCGAGGCTCTGCGACGCGTCCGATCTTCACCTCAAGTGCATGAAGCTCGTTTCAACCAACTTCAAATCCGTCAAAAAGACGGAGGGTTGGAAGTTCGTTCAAGACTACGACCCATTTCTTGAGCTTCAGATTCTACAGTTCATCAACGAAATCGAATTGGTAAAACACCCAAACACCCGAATTGGTTATGCGTCCATTTGTCTCTGTATCCAAATGTGTCACGATCTTTGTTTAATTATGTGTCCATAGCAATGTTACATCAAGTTTCTATACTCTTTGTCCGGAGCTATTCGATATACGTGAATCATACAAGATGCATGCGAAATTCACACTTATCCAACGATTTTGAACACAACTATGTTCGGACATCCGCGGCCGAATTAGTACTATTTTCTCTTAACAAATTTGATTTTGTTGTGATTGAAAACAGAGGAAGAAGAGGACGAGGAGGCACAGGGAGGAACAGAGCTTGTATCTACAACTAAACGAGGCGATGGAGTGTTTGGAGCACATATGCACAGAAGGGTGCACGACGGTGGGGCCGTATGACATGGAGCCCACCAAGAACAGGGGCCCCTGTGGGAAGTCTGCCACGTGTCAGGGTTTGCAGCTCCTGATTCGTCACTTCGCTACGTGTCAGAGGAGGATCAACGGAGGGTGTTGCAGGTGTAAGCGCATGTGGCAACTCCTCAGACTTCATTCGTCCATTTGCGACCAACCGGATGTTTGCAGGGTCCCACTTTGCAGGTACTACTAAATTTTTGAACAAAAACTTCACGAACAGATCTTCAAAACACAATTTCGGGCACAGCTGCGTTCGAAATCGGTTCATGTGTGTGTACTCGTGTGCATCGAATGGCTTTGGTTCTTTCCAATCTCCTCTGATCACTTTTGTCGTGGTGTGGAATATCTCTGTCAAATAGAAGGGTAGTTTTAGTTGTATTTCTCCTCCTCCTTCTCCGACGGTGGAGAATTGCCAATGCCAGAATATCTAGTTGTGGCTGTACTACACCAGTCAAATATATCTGCAAAAGGAGATTTGCACTTTGGATTATGCAAGAATATCATTGGAGAGAATTTTCGTCTGTGGTATAAATATCTGCAAAAAGAAATTTGGGTACTTTAGAGGTTCAATGTATTTGATCGGATTCTGTATCCTTCAGAATCTTCAAGTTTGAAAATTGTTACTGGCAGACCAGTTTTGACTTTTCAGGAGCTTAAAGCAAAAATTAAAAATATGGTCTCTTTTGTTGAAATATAATAAAAGATTAAAAAAAAAAAAAGAGTAGGAGGAATCCTTACAATTCAGAATTTTTTGGAGGCATAAAGCGACTGCAACACTTGCTTTAGCTCTGGGCAGGCGCTGGTTACTAGCTCCTTGTCTAATTAGTTGTCCTGTACTTGTAAAAAAAGTCTGATAACTCCGATATGGCATATAACCCTGAGTGGACATGAGAAACCAATTAAGTGCTTATCCTCATGTGGTCGCATGTTTGAATCCTATGAAAGCCAAAGATTCCAAATCTTGGAGCCACTCAAGATTTGCCTGGTCGGTGACTTCAGGGCCTCAGAATTATTTGAGGTCAGCGCAAATCAGCCTAAACATCCGGTTATAACAAAAAACTCTCCTATGGCATACTCATGACAAAAAAGAGGGGATATATATTGTATCTAGCCCACTAAAGAGCTACTTATTTCTTGCTTTTAATTAATTAATGCTTATTTGAACACATGGGCTTGATAAATTGGTGGTTTGTGTTAATTTAATTACAGGCAATTCAAAATGAAAGCTCAACAGGAGATGAAAAAGGGTACTGAAGATGCAATCAGGTGGAGGCTGCTAGTGAGGAAGGTTGTATCAGCTAAAGCAATATCTTCATTGTCACTGCCAAAGAGGAAGAGAGAGGAGGAAGCAAGAGAGAGATCAGATCACCATGGAGTAATTAGAAGCTTCAGACTATAAAAATAAAATAAAAAACAGCTACGGATATAGATAGAGATCTACTTATACTCCTTTCGTCCCAAGTCGCTTGCTCTTCTGGAGAACCGTGCATTTTGTACCTTAAAAATAACGTAAGACGCATGGTTCCTTAAAAAGGCCGAGTAATTTGGAACGGAGGGAGCAGTGTATATATCCCTTTTATTTACATGTATTAGTGTTGTGTCCACTATAAATCAATGCGGTGTATGGCCTTTTTATTGTATGGCTTTGCATCCATTTAATTTAAGGGGGTTCTTAGTATAGGCTAGAAGAAAACCCTGAGAGTAGGGCTTGGTCGATTCCTATACTAAAGGAGTCCTAGGTTAGTGTTTGGTTGTTCTTTGACTTTGTTTGTTTTATTCTTGATTTGCAAGTTTTTTTTTTCTTTCTCTCTCTCCCAGATCTCTCTTAGATAAGCTGATCTATAGCGTGAAAAATATCATAAATATTGTAGCGGAAAATAGGAACATTGGATTAGATCAAACTGATTTTTTTACATGACATCTCGAAAAAAATATTTCAAATTAATGAACGGCTCAAAGTATTCATGCGAAACCCCAAGAAAGGCCCCATGCACCCACCGGTGTACGATATGTGCACAGCCCGTCGGTATCCACATCATTTTCATTATGAAAAGAACATTCTAACAGCAGTCACCAAAAACGCATTTCTGATTGTGAAATAGCACTTGCAGGATGTAAAAGTAGCAGACTTGCTGATCAATAATAATAAAAAAAGAGTAGCAGACTTAGGTATTTTATTCATGTGGAGGGTCCTCAACTGAAAGGTTCCACCATTCCAAATAGAATCTTGACCTTGAATTGTGGTGGAAGGCTAAGGTAAATTTGCTGTCAATGAGTGAGAACTGAGAAGGGGGTGAAATCAAAATGGGACCCTTGAAATGCACCTCTTAAAGACCTTGGGATTCCGAAATCTTCAATGAACATGCTCTGATAGCTACAATACACAATTTTTTTTTTTCTAAATGGTATGTTAGTTGATGTATGTGAGAAAAATGACATGCCTTAGAGCTTGTGTTTTAGTTCATTTAGTTTAGCTGAAACGCATCCTTAGAGATTGCCAAAGATACTTTGCTTAGTTGAGGAGGTGTTCGCATAAAAAAATCAGATCCTAACCGGTGACCACTCACTTTTTAGAATTCGTTGAGATTATTAGTCGTGTTAAAAATCATCAATCGATGCAACATCACAACACATTGTTTTTAGATAAGTGAGTTTCGATTCATTGCTGAGTTACTTATTTCAACATAAATGTGCTCTAATCTTCTTCGTTTTGAGTCTCAAAATCCCTGCGCACGGTTCCCAATAAATTTTCTCTATCTGTCTCTCTCCACTAATTACTCCTAAAAATCTCCCTCAAAATCGAAACCGAACAGGATTTGGGATTGATAACCCATCATCATATCTTTTACATGATTGGTTTTCTCAACGGGTTTACTAATTTGTTTCGACCGTCGAAGTGGACCAAAAGAGCTTATCACAATTGAATTTAACAGAACCATATCCATAACCTTTGCATAAAATAGTACTATTGCGCAGAAAGGTAACATTCGAAATGATGAGCTGAAACCATGATAAAAATTCCTAATGAAGAATCATGAGAATTGGGAACTCATTGAGTGCCATGTTTTTTGAAATAAGTGAGAATGGGTCATGATTTTAGTCTTGACCAAAGGAATTAAGTGGTCCGACGGTGCACTAGAGTACTGGGTAACAATATTGTTGCAAGGATGAGAAAGCATTATTGGAACAAAAAATAATTTTTGCATTTCCGTCTCGTTCACATTCTCCTTTAGTCCAGTCATTTCAAGAGTAATAACAAACCGACTCCCGATTGAAAGAAAATCATTAGTAGGACAACGCAATTGAGGTCCATCATCGACCCATTTTAGTTTGTGGAAAGAGACCCATAATAACATCATGGGCCAGAATGCAACTTGTATTTATTGATCCAAACAAGGTGCTGTTGATGGAAATTTCTTGCTTATCCAAAACATCTTTTGGGAATCAAAATAGAAAATGTAGTACTGGCTGACCCATTTGAAGTATACTTCCGGATAATGATGTTTAGATAGAGCTGCGTTTGGCCACTGTCAGAGTACTTATCTTATTCCTATCAACAACTTATGGACCTCTTACATCAACTTATCATCACGTCCCCAACTTATCAATATATCTCATTCCTATCATCAAACATGCCCCAAACCGGGTCTTTAAATTTCTTTTATAACCTGATATTTGGGTCAGCTTGCGCACTTTGACTAATTTTGAGGGCCTGAGATTAACAACCGGATAAACCTCCCGTAACCCTAAGGTTTAGAACATTTGGCCTCATCAAAGTTTGGGAAATTAATAGCCCGGATAAGGTAAAATATATGCATAGGAAAATCATTTTTCAAATGGGATCGATAAATTTCTGTGTGTGACACAGCAGTAGTTTTTTTACTTTTTTTGGTGCATTAGTATTAGGGGTCTCAAATGGGCAGGTTTGGGCTAAATTGGGTAAGTTAGAGCATTTCCAGCCTTCACCCATTTTTTTTTCTCAATTTTGAGTCAAATTTAGGGTAAAAACCCATTTTGGGTAGGCACATCATCTCCAACCATAAAATCCAAATTTTACCCAAAAATATATATGTTTTATTCTTAATGGCATAATGGTAAATAAGGTAGAGCAATCAAACCTAAAATGAGGAGAATTGGTATTCTTTTCTCTCCATCTCCGTCTCTCTCCCAGAACCAAACACAAAAAAAATTGCACACAAAACACAGAATCGGACACGACCATGAAAGACAACTCTGAAACTCATTTATCATTGGAGAAGGAGGTTAGAAGAGAAGACTGACAACTCTGGGGGACCCAAGATGGTTTAGAAGTCACAACGCCACCGCCACTTTCTGCATTGACCGATGACCGCCTCGGCCTGTCGCCACTGTCGACAAGGTTCTCTCTCTCCTCTCTCTCTCTCTCTCTCTCTCTCTCTCTCTCTCTCTCTCTCTAACTAGCCGTTGAAGAAACGGGTCAAGGCAAAAGTTGTCCCAGATTTGGGGAAAGAAATGGGTAAAACCTAAAATGAGGAAGGGTTTGGGTCAAGGATTGGAGAGGGATTTTTGTGGTTTTTGCCCAAATTTTAAATTTAGGTCTTAAAATGGATCAAGATTGGAGATGCTCTTATTAGTGGTTTGGGCCAAATTTGGACCCAATTAGTTATGAGCCCAATTACCCATACCCAACCCATTTATTTGAAATCAAACCCGCCCCGCCCATTAACCTAATTACATATATATTAAAATTTAAAATGACTAAAATACCCATATACACTAAAATGACCATATTATCCTTATACATTTAAATGACCAAATTACCCTTGTATTCTAAAATTACCATAATACCCCTATATATTAAAATGACCAAATTACCCCTGTATACTAAAATTACTGTACCAAATGGAGATTTTGCTGAAATTTTAGCATCCAGTAAAAAATGATTTGAATGAATTGACTAGATAAAAAAAAAAAAAATTGACTATTGCCAACTCCAAAAGTTTCCTTCAAAAACCAAAAAAAAACTTTTCAAAAACAAACCGAGCTGAGTAGCTCATGGCTCAGCTCGACTCTTTAGTTACCGAGCTGAGCTTAAGCACAAGTTTTTAGCTCGTTTACTAAACAAGTTAAGATTGGCACTCCAAAGCTCAGCTCAGCTCGCAAAAGTTCGACTCGTTTGTATAGGCTCGACTCGCTTGAGCTCGAGCTCGAGTTTTAGGCTCGTTTAATAAAAGGGCCGAGCTCGAACACTACGAAACTCGACTCGGCTCATTCATACCCCTACTCAGACATAACATCAAACACCTTGTAGGCACCATCTCTGCATACTGATAATAAAACAGTATGCAGGTTTATTTGTGAACTTTTGACAATGAACTCACAGCAAGATGGTATCAATACAAGAAACAATTGGGCTTTCGCATTTGTCATTACTTTTCTCTGATAGTAATCCATTTGTCAGAAAGATTAATAAAAAAATATGCAAAGAAAATATTCCTGATTCATTACTGATACAAAGGGGAATATGATTCATGCATGTCGCTTTAGTTATAGTTTTTACTTTTGTTCAGCTCTAGACAAATCTAAGGTCCAAACTTACCTAGGTCAAATAATTAGCGAACATGAGCGGGAGCGGAAGCGCGTGAAAGCGTCTCTGGAACACATCCCAACCTATTAAGATTCGTGAGAGCGAAGATTTAGAGCTCGTGCACGGTGCAAGGATTAAGGGCGCGAACGCAAGACATTTTGGGATTACGTGACTAAAGTTCCGAACGAAATAACTGTGATTCTGTTTTCAAGATTTTACAGGGGCGCTTTAGCCTTTTCATATGATGATTGTGATGTGGTAGAAGATTTGTGTTGGTGACAAATCCCAGCCATTTCGCGGCGGCAATCAGAGGCGTTAGTGTGAAACCCATATTATGCTTTTTTAGGAAACAAACCGCACATTCTCGGCCTACTTGAACAGCACCTGCACATTCACCATCAGCAGCTACAAGCTCAAGTACAAGACCAAAATCACAGTTGCATAACCACTGACAAGCTCAACATTGTTGAGGTAATTCGCAATGGTGACAAGCTTGAATTCTATTTCGGAGTCGCCTCCGTCAATTTCCCCGTCGATGGCTATGACGAGTGAATTTGATTGTGACCACCTCAGTGGAGGAAGAATGAGATCGAGAGGGGCTAATTTCAATTTGTATTGTGTTTTTTTTTTTTTCTTTAATGGGTCATGTTCATGACTTATTGGGTCATTTAAGTTGACCCATTAAGACCCAATTACTAAATGGGTTAGATGGGATGGACCCATTTTGACCCAACTAATAAATGGGTTGGGTTGGGTCTATTTTTTAGCAATAAACCTAAGGACACATACATTTTTACACATATCTTGCACATACACTTTTATGGGGCCCACCTCGGGTCCCACAAATATGATCCGAACCGCTCATTATTTTTAAAATAATGTTTTAAGAGTTTCTGTAAAAAATCAACTCGATAGGATATCGATAAGGGCTTTTTCAGAAATCATAGGGTGAAACAGTCTGATTCGCCCTGCACATACATTTTTACACATATCTTGCACATACACTTTTATGGGGCCCACCTCGGGTCCCACCAATATGATCCGAACCGCTCATTATTTTTAAAATAATTTTTTAAGAGTTTCTGAAAAAAATCAACTCGATAGGATATCGGTAAAGGGTTGATTAATGGGTTTGAGTTTAATTTGCCACACCATTTAAGTATATTTGACAAATTTTACTAATAAAGTTATCAAAGATATAAATTCCTGTGGTGATAGTTGGGAAATATTAGTACCCACACCGCTCGACTTGTTTTTGGATATTTGATCTTTTGGGGCGGTTCCGGGGACGCCTAAAAAAACACCCCAAATCTTAATCTCATAGTTTCCGATCAAATTTTGATGATTCGAGCCACTCAATGTGTTCAAAACATGATTTTAAGGGTATCCGCGAGAAATTGGCAAAAAAAATTACCGGGAAGGCCTTGATTTGAGCAGTTTTTTTATTGAACCGTTCAATAAAAGACTGTTTAGATGAAGCCCTTTCCGGTAATTTTTTTGCTGATTTCTCACGAATATCCTTAAAATCACGTTTTGATTACATTGAGCGGCTCGAATTATCGAAATTCGATCGAAAACTTTAGGGTGTTTTTTTAGATGTTCCCAGAACCACCCTGTTGATCTTTTATTGTGGACTCTGGACTTGAGACAAAAGCAAACAGGGCTTGGGGCAAGGGTGTGGGCTGTCTGTCAAAAGTCCAAATTGCAAGCAGAAATAATCCAAAATTCCCAATTCTCTATCAAATGTGATGGATCTCAGCCATGTGAGTGGATTGTCAATCGGGGTTAGCGTGTCAACTTCGTTGAATTGTTTTCCTTGGTTGTGACACCGTCATGCTCTTGTCTCTTTAGTCATTGTATATCCATTACTTTGATTAACATAAATTACCCTTTTTTCGCCGTTCAAAAAAGAGTGGATTGGCAATCTCGACGTAAAGTAATTGGCTAACCTAAAATGAACCTAGCCCAGTTGGACTGAGAGAAACGGCTAAGACTGAATCATCAAGATTGAGGGCTCATTTGGTTATCTTGCTTATTTGCTTTAAATAATGAGCAAGACGCAAACTAAGAAAATAACTAATGGTTACCAAGCGGACCTAAAACTTAAGTTGTTAGATAAAAGAGTGAACCATAGTTTTATGAATGCAACTTTCCTCTTAGGTCAATCTTGTCAAGACAAATTCGATGCGTTTATGAGAGGATTACATCAATCAGCATTAACCCACATATATAAAAGCAAAATAAAAACATAGTAATGCAACTTAAACAGAGCATTATATTACAGTAGCTCAATTGTGTTTTTTCAAGAGGCTTTATCAGAGCTCATCCTTGTAGGAGATTGGAAGTGTAGGGTTATCAGAAGAGGACTTGATTGGATATGAAGCCTCCATTGCTATACCACAAGTTCCCTCTTTAGCAGAAATTCCTCTTTCCATTCTGATATATCCTTTTTCTCCCCATTCTGCCCCCCATGAGTTCTTCACAATCCAGTATTTGGTCCCATCTACTGTTGTTCCATACCCCACTATTGCCACTCCATGGTCCAACTCTGTCCCACAAGCTCCACTATATACACCCTGAAACATACACACATAGGCATGATTCTATTTCTTCTCTTGTTTCTGTTTTCATTTTTCCGAAATGACAATTTGTTTTTAGGAAGAGTTTCCCGAAAACAACCTCAGTTTACAGGAAAGACCCAAAATGTGTCTTTCGCATGTGCATGGATAACAACGAGTGTTTTCGAGTTTTTTCGTTGGTTTTGTTTCTAAAAGCACGAAAAACGACAAAACAGAAAATTCTTGTAACCGAAAGGATGTGATTTCTAGTAAACTTCACCTCAGAGTAGAACTGGAAATCAGAACCCCCAGCGTCGATAGCAACAGAAATAGGTTGATTGGCAGCGGCTTTCAGCAGGGCGTCTTCATTGTTAACAGGAACCGTCTCATGCCCATCAATTGAAACTGCTGGGGAATTAGCCTGAAAAAACCAACAAAATTTCATCAACGTAATATCGAGAAATAAACATTCTTTTCCAGTTTGGGATCACAAAAAGTAGATGCATATAATAGACTACGGACTACCTTTGAAGCATCACAACTTCCATCTGCAGCATTGTAAGGGTAATCATCCTCTCTTGCTAGGCCACCCCTCTGCTTAACGAACTCGAAAGCCAACTCCATTAGGCCTCCATTGCAACCTTGGTTTTCTTTGGTGTCACAGTCAACCAGCTCTTGCTCGGATAAAGAAACCAGCTTCTTTGTTTTGATTTGGTTTATTCCTTCAACAGCCACAACCGTCGAAAACGCCCAGCAACTACCTGAAAAGTTGGAGAGGAAAAATTGGACATTAACCAACCAAACCATATAAAAATGGGAAATTATGGAAAATATATGCTTAAATATTACCGCATTGTCCTTGATCCTTCACAGCGGTGACAGCGCCTTTCTTTCTCCAATCTACGGTTGGAGGGACTGCATCGACATTCTCGTACATGAAACTCCCACTGCCACGCGAGCTCCCTTGGAGCGTCCTGTGGTGTTTAATCTTGGACCCAGCAAAGACACTCTTGAACTCATGGATAGTCATGTCTGCAAACTTGTTCAACTTCAGTTTGTAAGGCTTATCCTTCTTGTTGAAGTTGTGAACATAGTTCACGTTGTTCTTGAACACATTGAACCTCTTGTGCTTCTCGTCGAGGTCCCTAGACACCGTGTGATGGCTCCTCCATCTCTCGTACAAATCCCACAAGCTCTCCTCGCTCTCCAATTCCTTTTCGTGGAACTCGAAACTCTCCCCGAGCCCGAAGACCAACGCCAAAGAGAGAGAAAGTAGGAAATACTTGTACATTTCCATTGTCAGAAGATGTGAATTTGAGGGGATACTTAGGCTGGCTTTTATAGGAGAGTGGATTGAAAGATAGGGATGGAAGTAGAACAAAAATACAAGTGATGATCAACCAAAGAAGTTGAAGGTTCCTTATGGGCATCAATAATCAATTGACCAAAACATTGGAGGGATTGCCAAGATAGGGTATGGGAATAACTGATACAAATTAAGCTACATATGGATGTAGCTTGTACTTATGCTTGCTTACACAACCAAGGTCTTTAAAAAAGTGAGTTAGTGTACAGATCTAAAACTTCTTCAATGTAACAAAGGATGGGAAAATTCACTGAAGAACTGATAAAAAGCTTAAATGCACATGTATGAAATAGAGGATTCTCAGTCTCAACAGAACAAGTTATAATTAAAAAGTTGCCTTTTTAGGTTTTACAAGCCAATTTTCTTGGACTCATAATTATTCAGTCTTTCCAGAGTAGCATGTAGCGTTGCTTACGTGGTACTTCCAATTATTTACGTAGCAACAAATTACCCGGTAGAGACATTATCATTCACTTTTTGTTGGGTGGTAATTAGAAGACAAAGATTGACCCATATAGTTAGATGACGATATTTTATTCACGGGGGAGTACCACGTGGCAATGCCATGCCACGTGGTACTCCGAGAGCACCCCATAAATATTGGCCCTTCAGACAATGCGACATGGTACTCCGAGCACTCCATAATTGGCCCTCAATAACTGTAGATTCTACGTCAATAATTCTAAAACTCCACAAATAAACATACAAACAATTACCATAATATGTAATTATTTGTGTGTTTGTTTGTGGTCGAACGGAATCTACATCTCTATTCCCATGAAAATATTCGTATTCTATTGCATCACAATTTCATTCCATGCATGAGTCCCTCTGAACCCATTACTTGTAAACACATAGTATAAAAGATACCCAATGAATAGCAACTAACAAATTTTTGAGTTATTGTTTATTTTTAAAAATTTGATTAGCCTTAAGCTAGGAGTAATTTTTTTCCCCATCCGTAGGCTGTAGCCTTAAGATGGCAGGGTTGATTGTTGAATTGTCACAATAAATCATAAAACACACACACACTGTGAGAGAGAGAGAGAGAGAGAGAGAGAGAGAGAGAGAGAGAGAGAGAGATGGGGTAGGGAAGGGTGACGATTATTGGTTAAATCAGTTGGAGTGTTGGAGTTTGTAGCTTTATCGCATCGATCTGTTACTTGATCTCACCAAAATGCTTTGAAATGGTATATATGATTCTGAAAGGAGAAAGAGAAAAGAATAATTCAGCTGACGCTTGAGTGGATTGTGTGAGTAATTAATTCATCCTTCTATATTTTTTTCTCTAATTTCCTTTTTGGGTAGTCTTATGCAGTACTTGGGATTACCCATATGCTAGTGTGCAATCCACAACTCCATCTTATAGGGTCCCACATACTCTCCTTTTTCTTTTTCGATTAAACGGAAATTCATTAAAACGTTACGAATAAGAGTTCCGCATCAAGCGAGCATTCGTAGTAGCATACATATGAGCATACAAATCAGTCAACAAACAGAACAAAAACAAACCCATCTTGGGCATCAAACTAGTCTAGAACCCGCCTAAGCTGCAGGCTATCTTTAAGAACGAACTCCCTAATAGAAATAGGCATGTCATTCTGGACTACATACTCCCATTATATATCTATATTACAATACACAACGGTTTTGCAAAATATCCCTCTCACAACTGTCCTCCGTGGCAGATTGAAGGGTTGCGATTGAATTGTGTTATAATCTTTCGTTCAATCCTAGGGCCCAGATTCTCCCCTAAAGAGTTTTGGTAGTGGGAATCATTTGTGGCACTCTTTTTGGACTAGATTGAGTGTTGCTAATTTCCAATGGTGAAGATTGATTCTCTCGGATGGAATTAATTATGGATTAAAGAATATCAGTTTTGGTTTCCCAATTTGAGACGATCTCTCCCTCTCTCTCTTAGCATTTTCAAATTCAACGAGGTTCCACCACTATTATACTCTCTCTCTCTCTCTCTCTCTCTCTCTCTCTCTCTCTCTCTCTCTCTCTCTCTCTCTCTCTCTCTCTCTCTCTCTCTCTCTCTCTCTCTCTCTCTCTGGATGGATGGAAGGGAGGAAAGAAGGAAATGAAGTGCGAAAACTCCTCCATCTTCGACGGCCATTCGGTAAGATACTTCCTCTTCATGTTTGTTTGTTTTTTTTTTTGCATATGCAGTAGATGTTTACATTGGTGAGGTTTGATTTCGAGGGTTAGTATAATGTTATTTTTGATTATCTAAATTCTAATTTTCGTTTAAGCTTTTTTCATTTCATTAACCTTCCTTAAGATGATAACTCTATGACTTAACTAATTACCAGACCATAACTGCAGATTAGCCCATCGTCGAACCCCTAACCCACCGCCGGAGCTCGATCTCTCGCGTTTCAGTGACATCAAAACTGCAAACGACAATGATTTGGCGCTAAGCAAGTAATATATTTGTAAGCGGGTCATACAATGATTTGGTGGATATACTTGAGCTATTCTTTTTTGCGTAGTTTGAATTTTGCGAATAGGCCCTTGGCCTTCAACAGGTTAAAGTGAC
The DNA here is from genome assembly GCA_020567845.1 of Rhododendron henanense subsp. lingbaoense. Lineage (NCBI taxonomy): Eukaryota > Viridiplantae > Streptophyta > Magnoliopsida > Ericales > Ericaceae > Rhododendron > Rhododendron henanense. The sequence goes on from CM036322.1 coordinate 8,174,354, forward strand.
AAAATTGGATAATTTGTTGATTGCCGATTTCGAGCCGTGCCTTCAGGCACGGACATGCACTAGTACTCCTACATGCATCAAAATACTGATTTTATATAAAAAAAAATCAAGACCGTCCTAATTTATAGTATCCTAGGGGAAGGATCTTAGAGTGGGGTTACGATGTTTAAACAATACCAAATTCGGAATAAGAGAAATTTGCGGAGCTTTCCGTGAAGAAGGTTTTACGGGGCTCACGTCCAAAGTGTTTTTGGACGGTCCAAATTGAAAATCAGTTTTGACCGGTAAAAAATAATTTTCACCCGTCAAAATTGAAAAACAATCTCAATTGTTGATTGCCGAAATAGACGGACGAGATTGTGCGGAAAAATGAAAAATATTCACGACTCCTCCGTAAATAAATTTCTCTCTCTAAATAATACTCCTACCTAACATCACAAGTAATCATCTTTGCAGAATTAAAAGAATGAAAACCTTTTAGGAGATCCTACCAGAAAATAAATTGTAATAATATGAAAGTGGCAAGATGAAAGTGTAATAATATGAACCCAGAAATCCTACCAGAAAATAAATTGTGTGTAGTTATAATTTATACTCGATCGAATGAGTAGGGACGCGTACGCAAGCTAATCTGAACCATATAAATCACTGTGTGGGTGCAGTTTTCTTAATTTCAATCCTGAAATTGTAGAGCTGCTTGCGTATAAACTCACATACAATGGAGGAGCCAAGATTCGGACGCGGGAGTGGCATCATTCAATGAAAATCAAGTTACATTTTGTGTGAAAAAATATGAAAAAAAAAAAAAAGTTTAAGGTCATATAATTAGGTTTTGTCATGGGTTTTCTTTTGAAAAAAAAAGGTCTTGCGTCAACTCTCTTATGATATGCAAATGCAAGACATGCATAACGATATATATTTTTTTTTATCCGAGCCGACATTCTCTTCACAGTATATTTGTATAAAGTATTAGTTTGTTTCTATGCATACCCGTAAATTTCTAGTTGCAGCATGCATGTTAGTCTATTAAAAAAATTTGTGTTCGAATTGGTCACGTAAAAATTTAATGTTCAAATGGATCACGTTCTTTTCCATTTAGTGGAAAAAATTACAGAAATTGTGAGAATGAGGAGTGGTACAATACATGATTCTCGGTACATGAAATTGTCCATGAAAGGAAGCGAACGGTCCAAATTCACATTACTGCGAATTTGGACCGTTCATTTCTTTTCATGGACATTTTCATGTTCCGAGACTTTTTGTGTGCGAATTTATGCCAAAATTTGGAACCGTTCATTAACTTCATTCCCTTTCATGGACAATTTCATGTACCGAGAGTTTTTGTGTGAGAATTTATGCAAAAATTTAGAGTGAGAGAGAGTGTATTTTTGAAACCCAGTGGTGCCAGTGTCACTATATGATTGGGCCAATAAATATTCATGCAAACACATACGACACGCACTAGGTCACATAATTTTTTGGTAGGACTCTCCGCTTGTACTCCTAATTCTCACTTTGGACTCCCGCACTAGGTCACATAATTTTTTCACGATCTTGTTAACTTCCGCTCAGAGTCCTGCTATAGGGACCGACTGCTCTCCTACCGAAATCGTACCGAAGACCGCGCCAGGCCGTCTCCGGCCACCGGACGTACATACATATATACACGAAAAATAGGGTGTCTAGATCAAACACCCTATACACATCGGATGCCGTTGATTCTCGTGTTGGCTCCCTCATTTTTTTTTTTTAGAATTTTTTGACGGCTCGGATCGGCCATCCAGTAGCCGAGACGGCCCGACACGGCCGTCGGTACGATTTCGATAGGGGACCGATCGGTCCCTATAGCTTTATGGCTTCCGCTCATGCCTACGCAAGCGCATTAGATGGGATAATTAGCTTCTTTATTTTATTTTTTTCCTTGAGAACAGGATACGGATAACATTGGATGTACGAATTCATCAAACCTGATTCTTTATAACTTCTTCTGATAAACTATTTCCGGTGTTGGGGTGCAGATAACAAAGCAACAAACAATTTGATCAGAAGGTTTCCTAGCGCTACACCATTTTTGGTGTAGCGCTACCGCGTGGTCTAGCGCTATAGCCATTTTGCTATAGCGCTACCGAGAGCCTTCGGGCCTTAAATTGTATTTAGGGTTTTGTGCGCGGCTGTGCGTGTTAGGGTTAATTGTAATCACTTTTTCTGAGCGTGAAAAAGAGAGAGGCGAGAGAAAACACATCTCAGAGAGATTGTGAGAAGACTTGTACTCTTGGATTGATTTCATAGTGGACTGGTGTGGCTCCCGTGGTTTTTTCCTCACGTTGAGGTTTTTCCACGTATATCTTGTGTCTCGTTTTCTTTCCAGTTTTTAGTTACGCACGTATTTGTTTACTTTATTCTGTGATCCATTGTTCCAAGATCCGTAGGGGCGTTGTAGGATTGCGTAAAATCCATAACAACTGGTATCAGAGCCGCGGTTGCGGTAGGTTTTGTTCGACAGGTTAGGGTTTAATCTCGTTCGGGCAGGCCAGAGTTCAGTGGGAGCTATGGGTTCTGAAGAAGGCAAGCAGAGGATGGAGAAGTTTGACGGGTCAGACTTCGCGTTCTGGAAAACGCAGATAGAGGACTATCTGTATCAGAAGGATCTTTACCGGCCGCTGCTGGGTAAAGAAAAGGGGAAGAAGAAAGATGAGAGCAACGAGGATTGGGACGTCCTGGACAGGAAGGCGTTAGGGGTTGTTCGCCTGTCCCTTTCAAAGTCAGTCACCCACAACATCTTGAAGGAGAAAACGACGGAGGGTCTTGTGGAAGCACTGAAAAAGATGTACGAGCAACCGTCTGCTGCGAATAAGGTACATCTCATGAAAAAACTTTTCAATCTGTCTATGGCTGAAGGGGTTTCCTTTATGTCACATCTCAGTGAGTTCAATACGATAGTTGATCAACTTATGTCTGTCGAAATCAAGTTTGATGATGAGGTTCAAGCCTTGTTAATACTGTCTCAGTTGCCAGAGAGCTGGCAGGGTACTGTTACTGCAGTCAGTAATTCGGCAGGGAAAGAAAAGTTGAAACTGAGTGAGGTTGTTAGTTTGATTCTGACTGAGGAGGTCAGAAGGGGTTCGATCGATGGTTCAGGTAGTTCAGGTTCAGCTCTAAGTTTTGAGCAGAGGGGCAGAAGCCAGACCAAGGGTGGTCAGAATCAGAACAGGAACAGATCGAAATCGAAGGGCAAGAGCAAGGGGAATAGAGATAGATCTCAGGTTCGGCCCATTAAAGGTGAATGTTGGAATTGTGGTCAGACAGGCCATATGTCACAAACTTGCAAAGCACCGAAAAAGAATAACGGTGGGCAGGAGGCTCACGTTGTGCACGATGCACTTATTCTTTCCATGAACAGCGACACTGAATCTTGGGTGATTGATTCGGGTGCCTCATTCCACGCCACTGCTAACAGGGAGGTTCTGCAGAACTATGTAGCAGGGGACTTTGGGAAAGTATACTTGGGGGACGACGAACCTTGCAGTATTGTGGGAAAAGGGGATGTTCAGATTGCAACGCATGGGTTCAAATGGTGTCTGAAAGATGTCAGGCACGTTCCGAAGTTGAAGAGGAATCTTATATCGGTTGGACAGCTTGCAGCAGCAGGTTATACATCGACATTCACAGGGGACATGTGGAAAGTCTCCAATGGTACCATGGTGACGGCTAAAGGCAAGAAAGTTGGTACACTTTACTTGACTTCACATGGTAGCGACATACTTGCAGTTATAGACAGCAAGGAGAGTTCAAATCTGTGGCACTATAGATTGGGGCATATGAGTGAGAAGGGAATGAAGGTTATGCAGTCAAAAGGGAAGCTACCGGGTTTAGGGTCAGTGGATATTGACATGTGTGAAGATTGTATCTTCGGGAAACAGAAACGGGTTAGCTTTCAGAAAGGCGGCAGGCCTCCCAGGGCTCAGAAGCTAGAGCTTGTCCATACAGATGTGTGGGGTCCAGCTACAGTGTCTTCTCTTGGCGGTTCTTATTACTATGTTACCTTTGTCGACGATCACTCGAGGAAGGTATGGGTATACTTCATGAAGCACAAGTCAGAGGTCTTTGAAGTCTTCAAGAAGTGGAAGGCCATGGTTGAGAATGAAACAGATTTGAAGGTGAAGAGGTTGAGGTCCGACAACGGCGGAGAATATGAGTTGGGGGAGTTCAAGAAAGCCTGCGCTCTATCCGGGATTCGTTTAGAGAGGACACCTCCAGGGACTCCGCAGCACAATGGCATTGCAGAAAGGATGAACAGGACTTTGACTGAGCGTGCTAGGAGCATGCGGTTACACGCAGGGTTGCCCAAGATGTTTTGGGCAGATGCAGTCAGCACAGCAGCACATTTGATCAATCTTGGGCCATCAGTTCCGTTGAATTTTGGCATACCAGAGGAGGTTTGGAGTGGTAAAGAGGTAAGTCTCTCACACTTACGTGTTTTCGGTTGTGTTTCCTATGTGCATATTAGCGACAAGGACAGGGATAAACTTGATGCTAAGTCACAGAAGTGCACCTTTATTGGATACGGCGGAGATGAGTTTGGTTATCGTTTTTGGGATAACAAGAACCGGAAGATAATCAGAAGCAGAGATGTTGTGTTTGATGAGAAGGTGATGTACAAAGACAGGGACAGCAAACTGAGCAGTGGGAGTACCACTTCGGATGGAGATACATCCGAGTACTTTGGGTTGGAGGATCTTCCAGGTGACAGGGGGGTTGAACAGGGGTCTGGTCAGGCAGAGGAGAGAGTTTTAGATGAGACAGTTTCAGAGGGGACAGTTTCAGATGAGGCAGCTCCAGAGACAGGGACTAGTTCAGCGGTCAGAGAGTTGAGGAGGACAACTAGAGTACACAAGCCGAATCCGAAATATATTTCTTCGCTTGATTACTTGCTTTTGACGGACAGTGGAGAACCAGAGTGCTATGATGAGGCTATGCAGGTTTCTGAGTCAGCAAAGTGGAAGACTGCGATGCAGGAAGAGATGGATTCTCTTTATTCCAACGGTACTTGGCAGTTAGCTCAGCTTCCCGCAGGAAAGAAAGCCTTGCAGAACAAATGGGTTTTTCGGCTTAAGCAGGAGAGTGATGGCAAGAAAAGGTACAAGGCAAGATTGGTTGTAAAGGGCTTCCAACAGAAGGAGGGGATTGATTATACAGAGATATTTTCACCCGTTGTGAAGATGGCCACTATCAGAGTGGTGCTGAGTATGGTTGCTGCTGAAAATCTCCACCTTGAACAGTTAGATGTTAAAACTGCTTTTCTTCACGGAGACTTGGATGAAGAAATCTACATGAAGCAGCCTGTTGGCTTCATTGTGAAAGACAAGGAAGAGATGGTGTGCAGGCTCAAGAAGAGTCTGTATGGTTTGAAACAGGCTCCCAGACAGTGGTACAGAAAGTTTGACGGTTTCATGCAGCGCAGTGGCTACACAAGGTGCAATGGGGATCACTGTTGTTACTTCAAGAGGTTTGAGTCTAGCTACATCATTTTATTGCTCTACGTAGATGATATGCTTGTAGCAGGTTCCTGTGTTAGGGAGATCAACAAATTGAAGCAGCAGTTGGCAACAGAGTTTGCTATGAAAGATCTAGGTGCAGCTAAGCAGATACTTGGGATGAGAATCAGCAGAGATAAGGCTCAGGGAACCTTACGGTTGAGTCAAGCTGAGTATATTGAGCGTGTTCTGGAGAGGTTCAATATGCAGGGTGCCAAGGCAGTTGGCACACCCTTGGGAAGTCATTTCAAACTTTCTCAGGGGCAATCACCCAAGACAGATGCAGAGAGAGAGTACATGGCCAAGGTTCCGTATACCTCGGCCGTGGGTAGCCTGATGTATGCGATGGTGAACACGAGACCAGACATTGCCCATGCAGTGGGAGTTGTGAGCAGGTTTGCTAGCAATCCGGGGAAACAGCATTGGGAAGCAGTAAAGTGGATTATGCGATATTTGAAAGGTACCACTGATTTGCCACTTTGTTTTGGGAGAGGGAAATTGACAGTGCAGGGATATGTGGATGCTGACTTTGCCGGTGATCATGATACGCGGCGAAGTACCACAGGATATATCTATACTATGGGTTCAACAGCGGTGAGCTGGGTCTCACGTCTGCAGAAATTAGTGACATTATCTACTACAGAAGCTGAGTATGTGGCCGTGACTGAGGCTGCAAAGGAGATGGTTTGGATAAAGGGCTTCTTGGAGGAGCTAGGTTTGAAGCAAGAGAACTGCGTTCTTTTCAGTGACAGCCAGAGTGCTATACACCTTGCCAAAAATCCAGTGTTCCATGCCAGGACGAAGCACATTGATTTGAGGTATCATTTTATTCGCTCGCTTTTGGAAGATGGGGATTTGTTGCTAGAGAAGATTTTGGGGGAACGAAATCCGGCAGATATGTTGACCAAGTCTGTTACTGTTCAGAAACTGAAGTTGTGTTCGACTTCAATTGGCCTTCATGCTTGAAGAGATGATGGGCCTGGAGCCACACCAAGAGGGGTCAGATGACTACGTCCATGATTGATTGAGATTATTTGGGTTTGCTGTTGATTGTTTGCGGATGCTTCAGGTTATCTTCAAGTGGGAGATTGTTGGGGTGCAGATAACAAAGCAACAAACAATTTGATCAGAAGGTTTCCTAGCGCTACACCATTTTTGGTGTAGCGCTACCGCGTGGTCTAGCGCTATAGCCATTTTGCTATAGCGCTACCGAGAGCCTTCGGGCCTTAAATTGTATTTAGGGTTTTGTGCGCGGCTGTGCGTGTTAGGGTTAATTGTAATCACTTTTTCTGAGCGTGAAAAAGAGAGAGGCGAGAGAAAACACATCTCAGAGAGATTGTGAGAAGACTTGTACTCTTGGATTGATTTCATAGTGGACTGGTGTGGCTCCCGTGGTTTTTTCCTCACGTTGAGGTTTTTCCACGTATATCTTGTGTCTCGTTTTCTTTCCAGTTTTTAGTTACGCACGTATTTGTTTACTTTATTCTGTGATCCATTGTTCCAAGATCCGTAGGGGCGTTGTAGGATTGCGTAAAATCCATAACATCCGGTAACAACCATTTATTGTAATTGGCTAGGACTTCGCTTGTTGGACTTCTCTGGCGTGATGCATTAGGGACTGCTCACTTGTGATGTTCAACTACACCCAACTTTTTAAGAGAGAGAGAGAGAGTTTTTTTTTTTCTCGGCAAACGAAGATTTTTATTAAGCTCGAAGGGGTACATCGAGAGAAGGAGAGAACACAAGTTGCCTCTCAAAGAAACGAACAGAAAAGAACAAGCAAATACCATAACATCCAACCAAAGGTTGGAAACAAACACCTCAACAGTAAGCTAAAATTTCAGTTTCCGAATCCCATCCAAATACCCCTTATAGTCCTCCACCGAGTATATCTTAATGTCGCGTTTAGTCCTCATCCACATGGCCACCCTTGTTTTAACAAGATCCGCCACATCCCAAACCAGCGTAGAAGCATTGTTGAAGATATAATCATTCCGCACTAGCCATAATGACCAAAGTGTTGCATAGAAACAAGACTCCCAAATTTCTTTTTCTAAGTTTCGAAACCGATTCCCAAACCACCAATTAGCCAAAGCCTCTACCGATGAAGGGCACACCCATTTAACATGCCACCAATCCAAAATCAGAGACCAAACATCCCATGAGAATTGACAATGAAGGAATAAGTGTTGGGGAGTTTCCAGATGAAGAGAGCAGAAGGGGCATACCAGTACTAGGGGATCCGTTAGAATGTTTCGACTTTGAAGAACCGACCTCGTTGCCACTCGTTCTTGGACAGCCAGCCATGAAAAAATTTCCACCTTTGGAGGGCTTAGATTTTTCCATAGGGAGCCCAGCAGCGAAAGGAAACCTTTTATTCCTTACTCAACTATGACAATGGAGTACGAAGAAGCAAACCTATAATATAATTAGTAGAATTGCTAAGTCTCAATCTATCGTGAAGTACTACTTTGTGATAATATATATATATTTTTCTGGAAAATCTTTGGATGCTAACAGGGTTGAATCGGGAATCGAACCGGAACGGAACCGGTCTTGCAGCTTATTCTCTTCCCCTTTGAAAAATAGAAATAAAAGTAATTTAACAAGCGTGTCTTCTTAGTCTTTAATTATCTTGCCATTGTGTATGTATTAGTATCTATGAAGCCCTCTGTCTCAAGCCTCTGATGATGCAACTGAAAGGGAAGGATGCCATCCCTTTAACCACTTAACCTACGTTATCGTCATCGTATTAGTAATCGTTGGCTCATCATATTGTTAATTAATCATAATACTTGTATGTATTAGTATCTATGAGCAAGTCCATCGCCATCAAGAAGTTCAAGCAGTCCAAGGGCGGCGATGGCGTCTCCCCCACCACCATCCGTGAAATCATGGTCTCTCTCTCTGTAAAATACTTGAATTCTTAGAACCAAAAAAAAAAACTGTCTTTTTTTGTTGTTTGCTGCGTATTGGGCTCTTGATGATAATGGAGAACCACTAAATTCGACTCAAATTACATAATTAGAGAAATAGGTAAAACTTTGCACTACTTGTACTGGGTTTCTAATAAAATCTAAATGCAACATTTTTCTTGGTTTCTAATGAAATCTAAATGCAATTGAAAAATGCACAACTTTGTCTGATATTAATGCACTGAGTGTTTTGGTTATGAAGTTTGTGTTTTTAGTGCAAGGAAATTTGTTAAAACCTCTGGTTTGCTCGCTGTAGCTAAAATACAAGCAGCTTTTTTTTTTTGAGCTGTTGGGGTGTTCATGATTCCGGTCGGATTTGGTATGATTGACATCCTAATTTGTGGTTGTGGATTCCGGCTCGGATGGTGGTGGCGTTGAAGAGGAAGGGGTTTTCCGATTGTGGAGAGAAAAGTTTGGGGGAAGAAGAAGATGGGCATTGTAGTCTTTTCGTATACAATTTTATTTTTGTTTTTAGCTTTTAGTCTTAAAATATGCGTGTGGGATCCACTCTTTGTTAACTTAGACGGAGTTTTTAACGGTAGGGAGGTCAAGTGCAACATATCCAAAATCATAGGTGGGCGATGTGGTCATTAGTAAAGCTCAAGGAGGTCATCTGCCAAACGGGAAAACCTCAGGAAGGTAATCCGTACTTTGCCCATTAATCAAATGGTGCCAACCAATTATGTAGTAGATGTCTTTATGATCAGATTAATGATACGTACGGTTCACCGGAACAAAACATAGCATGCAGCTTTCACGGTGTGAAAAACAAGAAAGAAAGAAAGCAGATGATACCAAGATGCATATATGGTAGCTTATATATTAACTACAGTACGTAAATCAACATATATGGTACCCTCGCAAGCTTAGACTCTCTTATCTGCGTTCTTGTAATTCAGTTCCCCTGTCGCATGATCGATCTTACGCTGTTTTGCAAGAATATACATATTAATTTGATCTCGGTTTTAAGTTTGTTCGAATTCTTTTCTCAGGTCCCCTGTTGTCACTTGCTGCCAACAAGCTTAACTTCCGATGGTGCATATGCCTGAGTAAGGAGGAAAACTAAAACAGGAATTATGAAGCATTCAGGACACATGAAGAATGGATGATCAGAACTGATATATGGTAGAGGATTTGGGTGTATACCTTTAATATATAAACACTTTTTCGGTCATTTTTTTTCCTAATTTCTAGCGAGTATCCTTAAAATCACATTCTGATCACATTGAGTAGCTCGGATCATCAAAATTTGATTGGAAACTATGAGATGTTTTTTATAGGTGTCCCCGGAACCGCCCCGTTATATATATATATATATATATATATATACACGGAATGTTTCAAATGAGAACCTCTTAAAATGCGGACTCCCTTTTCCCGATCGAATTTCGATAATTCGAGTCGCTCAATGTGTTCAGAGCGTAATTTAAAAGGTACCCGCCAGAAATTGGCCAAAAAAATGATCGGGAAGGACTTGATTTTAGCAGTTTTTTATTGAACCGTTCAATAAAAAACTGCTCGGATGAAGCCGTTCCCGGTCTTTTTTTTTTTGCTGATTTCTAGCGAGTACTTTTAAAATCACGTTCTAATTACATTGAACGGCTCGGATCATCGAAATTCGATCGGGAAATGATAGGAAAATATGTCACAGTACTCTCACTTGGGATGCGTCTTTCGGAACCTGTAGGACAAGAAGTTGAAATTGATAGAAAAATGTGGAAGGGAAAAAAGAGAGAAGATACGTGGAAGAGTCGAAGTGAAATTTGACCTTACTAATACTAACCAAACGGAACCAAATCGAGTCTTGAATCCAAATCAAATGCATTTTAATTTTTTCATTCCAACACAAACAGTAGTGCATGGTTAATTAGAATCTTCAATGCGTCCCATTAATGCTCTCCTATTTAACTACTACCTTTTACGTTAAAACTCAATTACCCCGATCGAGAACAAAGCATGGCAGTTTTCTCGTCTCCATCATCCTCCGTTGTCACGGTGGTTCTACTACTACTTTCATCGGTGGTTTCCGTCCCCGCGGTCCTCGATTTCGATAAATGCGTGGCGCTCCGGTTTGCTCCTCCGCCTCCTCCCACCGACGACCCTGAAGCCATACGCTCCGCAAGATTACGAGACATGTTATGCCGAGATATGGAGCGTGTCATCTATTTGCCTTACCGTGGCACTGGGAAACACTCGCCTCAGTATATGGCAGCGCTCAAGAAGCTGGACATATTCAAGAACAACGACTACGCCTTGGACTACTTCCTCCGCAACCATGAATTGCCACCCCCACCGTCCCCTTCCCCGTCCCGGTAACCTTCATCGTCACGGCGAAATTTATTGAAGATTAAAATCTAGTCTCATTAATATGTCTTGGACTACAAAAATGGTGCTATTAATTCTTTTAGAAGTTTTTCTTATCTAGAAACCACCACGTACGTTAAGTGGAAATCCGGTTTGATAGTAGAGGATCTGAAATTCTAGTCCAGTTTGTCATGGGTACCAACAATTTCTGAATGAGATTAAGATATTTATTTTCCATGTGGTACCAATATTCCTAAATTTGGTGGATTTCTATACTGGGGCCAGCTTTGTTCGTTTGGGGGTCTCAAAATTTCTCTATCTCTACAGTGAGAACTTCATGGATGGTTTAAGAATTGTCAAATTATGTGTGTCTATTACTTCAATTTGAGGAGACATTCGATTGTTGTGTGAAGTTTAATTAGTTGTGACATATTATCAGGGCCGGCCTTGAGATTTTTCGGGATCGACCCTTATGAAAATCAAGTAAACGTGAAATTATTGTAAGATTTACAAAGTACAGTAAATGTTTTTTTAGCTTAAATTTGATTGATCGATTTTGTTTATTAGAGGACATTCAAAAGAGAATTTTTGAATCACGTACCAAAATCAATAAGTCAAGTAATTCTTTAAAAATGTCATAGAGAAGTATTTTTATTTAACCATTTAGGCCCTACGTTGGAATAAAGATTTTGCAATCGCTTATTTGTTCTTTATTTTTATTTTTTTGAAAGGCCAATCGCTTATTTTTTTCGTAAAAACATGATCGAGATTGCCAAAAATGTAAAGTTGCAATATGGAAAAAGAAAATTGGAGGAACAAAAGATTGTGAATAAGTAAGTATTGATGCTAACTCCAACCAAAAAGTTTATAACTTGGTGAGGGTCTACTGGACCCGGGGACCCTGCCAAGCAAGTCCTCGCCTGGAAGTGGTGCCGTGCGCATCTGGACCGTCCATCTTTCAAAAAAGTTTGTTTTTAATCCAGACCTCTTAAAACACGTTTGGACTGTCTAAATGCGCTCGGCACCGCTTGTCCACCGCCAAAAACCCCATGCTTGGTAGCATCTCCCATTTACTGTGCGTTCATACTTCATAGGAGGAAAAATCCATCCAATTAAGTTCCGGATCTACTAATAAAGCTCTAATCGGATCAATTTTCCCACTTTTAATTGTGAAAATGCTAGTGGGTTTCTACTTTCTAGGGAGAGAGGGTTTGTGACAAGGATGCTTTTTTAGTTAATACTATTAAACTTTTGAAAAAGGGCAGTTTGATCTTTTAATCTTTATAAGTCTCCGCAAAGAAATCCACCACCGGATAGGAAAAATTAATTAGCGTATGGCCACACAAAAATGAGTGATAGAAAAAATGTGTCGGGACACCTACTCGTATCGATAGATATAAAGAGAGATTATTCGGCTTGGGCACAAGGAGAGATTATTCCGCAGTCCGCACCACTTCAGGCCTGTTTTGAAGTATGTATATTTTGGTTGAGTTCAGCTAAGGGATTTTTGAAATTTTTGGACTTTTTTTTCTGTCCTTATTAAAAAAAAATCGTGTCTGTTTGATTTGGGTCAAATTTTTGTGGATTATTGATTCGTTTTAACGAGAAGAATTGAAAAAATATATATATTTTACTTTTACCCTAATATTTTTTGAAATATTGATAAAGCCCCAAAAAGCCAAGATATTTTTTAAAAAAATAGGGTAAAAGTCATAAAATTTAGGCAGAGTGAGAAAGAGAGAGAGGGGATGAGCGGAGCAGGGAAGGTAGTGTGCGTGACAGGGGCGTCGGGTTACATAGCATCATGGATAGTGAAGCTGTTGCTCGAGCGTGGTTATACTGTCAAAGGCACCGTTCGCAGCCTCAGTTAGTACCTCTTATTTCACTTCCCATTTCCCATATCTCTTTTTTCTTTTTGTTTCTTTGTGCATAACTTATCTGACAATCGTTCACTTTTGTGTTCAGATCATTTACATCTGGTTTTTCCGTTGTTTTTTTTTATTATTATTTATAACTCGAGTGTCCGGGCCAGCTTACGCAGACCTGGACTATTAATCTTGGGCCAATCCTACCGTCCACTTGTGAGGAGCTATATTAAAGTCAGAGCAAACCTCCGTAGGAACTGATCCCAAAGGAGTTGATACCGCGTAGGAGGTTTCAAACTTGAGGTCAAACTTGAGACCTCAGGAGGAAGCAAACCCTAAATCCAGGCCTTGACCACCCGAACAACCCCTTGGGGTTCTGGTTTTTCAGGAGTTGGGGATGGATTAGGAAATTACAGCATACCCGTTTCTTGACAGTAGCTTATAACTTCCATGTCCCAGGTTCATTTTTATTTATGGGATTGGTACCACTAGATTTATTAGAGGGTTCCAACCTAAAATCAATTGGCAATAGGTGGGTTTGACTCTAGAATATATTAACAAAGCTTGGGTGGCTTAGATGAGCTATATGGAAACCCTCAACACCCCCAGCCCCCCATGCAACCTGGATGCGCGTGGAGGTACGAATTGAGGAGACAAGGAGATTTGACTTGGGCGACGGAGACTTGACCATGTGAGGTGAGACTACCCAAAACCTAGCTCTGATAGCATGTTAGATTTATTAGAAGATTCCAACCTAAAACTAATTGGCAATAGGTGAAATAGCCTCTAGAATATATTAACTAAGTTTGGGTGGTTTATTAACCAAGTTTGGGTGGTTTAGATGAGTGATGTGGGATAAAGTCTAACACATTTGATATTAAGGTTTCTGAGCTTATTGAGACTGTAGTCAATATTCTTTCTTTGCCACTACTCTCTGTGCTTTATTTCTGGACTAATCACTTAACATATTGTCTTATATATGATTTTTGTTCCAATTTATGGATTTGATGCTATGACACACTTATACTTCTAGATGAGAGTTGTATCGGTATCGACATGGACACTTCTCTGATACTCGCAGACACATATCCGGAGGCATCCAAAACATGAAAATTGACTATAGTCGTTGTTAAAGTATCATATGCTTTTCGGGTACGCAACACAAATTACAAATCACTTGACTATTTTCGCAGCTTTTGACCTCTCTCTCTTTCATCTTTTCTTTTTTGCTAGATCAAACAAATCTCTCTCTTTCATCTTGTTTATCTCACTCTGGTTTTCGTTTCCCACACCTCACACTACATATGCATACGCGCGCGTGTGCGTGTGTGTAGTCTATAAACTCAGACAACTCAATCACATTCACAACAAACACGATTAATGTGACTGCAAAATACCCCAAGCAAGCTGGCCGGGGGGGGAGATGGTCACAGAACCCGCAATTTACTATTCTATTGCAGACATTTAATTCTTGGTAAGATGTAGTCGGTAGGGCTTGTTATTAGGGTTTTCTAAGGACTTCGAAATGATCTCTTAGGAGATAAATTAATTGTGTTTTGGAGAAAATATTAGGAGAGCTTTCCTCTGTGTTCGATCTCTTATCTTCTAGTCTCGCTTGTTGTATCACTCCCCTCTTTATATCCCTTTTGCAGCATAGATGGATGATACCGAGGCAATTGACAACTGTGCTTCATAGGTCCTCTATGTTAGGTACTGTTAAAGCGACAAACTCATCAGATTGCTTCATCCGATGAATTCCAACCATGGGCATGGAATTCCAACACATGTTTCTACTTCCTATTCCTATTTTTTAGTGGGCACATAAACACCGCATTGAGTCCAATTTGTGTTTTCTACTCTGTGTGTGTGTATGTTCGACATCCATTTCACTAACTTACTCCCTTCCTCATGATATTTGTGAGACCAACTCACAGCTATCTCATTTTGACTGCACACTTAGTGCCACTACACAGGATGTTCTGCACATTTAACAAACATGTCCATTCTTTTTGTTGTTATCCTATTGATACATCCCAAGAAGATGGACCACTTGCTTTCACTTCATGGAGCCAAGGAAAGGCTACAGCTGTTCGAAGCTAACTTAATGGAAGAAGGATCATTTGATTCAGTGGTCGATGGTTGTGAAGGTGTCTTCCACACAGCATCCCCTGTTTTGCTAGAATCCAGCAATCCACAGGTTCATTATGACACTTCAAGTGGCTTTTGTTTCCATTATGAATGTGCTGGCCGGTTTGTTTCTCCATGTCATTTTAGTGATTTAAAAGACACTTACACGGTCTTGGGTAGAACTCAACCCCAAAAGCTAGCTATTGAAGTAAGGGTGCCCTCACGCTTATATACTTCATATTACTTTGGTACTCAGGCGAAGTGGCACTTTGCTTCGCAATAACATAGTAGGAAATAGGAAACATGGTATGCATTTAGATAATTAACTTTTGGTATGAGATCCAGCCACTTTTAGAATTTAGAAATCAAGCAACATGGTGGAGGTTGAAGAAAAGGAGGCACAAAAGTTGTCCAGATTTTGCCACCATCCCACAACCCCACCTCCACCAAACCAAAAAATGAAAAAAAAGAAAGAAAGAAAGGAGAAGAGAAGAAGAAACAGGAATGCATTACTATGAGTCTCTGATATCATGTTTCATATTTGATATAAGGATGGGGGTTAGTCAGTTTAGCTTAGAGAGTTCGATAGGTTTGTTATATGCTGATGTGGCATGGAATTGGGCAGTGCTTAGTAGTAAAATGGGCTTTAGTCTTAGGGGTGAGTGCTATATAAACAATTGATTTGTGCTAAAGGAGTTTAATGAAAACAGTTTGTTCCTTCGATTCCCCTCAATCCTAACTCCATTTCAGTGAAGTTTTCAGTCAGCAACTTTAGTCTGATATGTTGCTAATAAGGTTGTCAAATCGTGAATTGAATCCCGAATCGAAATGGTTCTTTTTTGAATTGCGAATCAAATCGAATCGTGAATGGCTCTGATTCGGTCATGATTTCTGTAATGCATGGGAACATATGTTTATAGATTAGGGTAACCAAAATATATACTACAAATGTAAGTTTTATGCCTAAATTAGTAAAAATCTTCTTCTAAATGATGATTGCACAATAATCTGGAGTATTAGGTAAGCTGCTTGCTTACTTCTATTGCAACTTCCAAGAGATGAGGATTCGTGAATCCTACTTATGGTCTTTTTTGTAAACAAGTCTATAACCACTAACACATTTACACAAACACACAAACAGTCAAAACACATGTGGGTTCCTCACATACTACACACCCTAGTGTGTGGGGGGCCCACATATGTTGTGAGTGTTTGTGTGTTTGTTTGTGTAATATGTTCGTGGTTCTAGACTTTTTGTTTTGTAAAAAATAGTAAAAAGTACAAAAACAAACCCGTAGAAGGTCTATAGGGTGGTTGTATTCCCTTTATCTTGGCCATTTTTGATCCACTATCGTAATAAATCTCCCTTGCTTAGTACCTATAAGACTACATAAGGAGAAATATAGACAAAAGATGGCATATAACAATACTAAACACCTTAAGAAAATAGTTTGAACCCTTTTCCAAGATAGCAACAAATGAGTAAAAAATGTTATGGAAATTAAGTGAATCTATTGATTAATCGATTAACTTACGATTCGCAGCTCTTTCCAAATCAGGCAGCTTATTCATATCAATTACCCACCGAATCGTATCTGATCGTGCGATACGAATCATGAATCGTAGGATATCTTGGTATCTCAGGACGTTTGCAGATATCTTTACTAGGACTGCAGTCTCATAAATGCATTGTATTTCCCTCATTCTTTTTGGTTGCTTCTCTCCTAACCCCCCCTCCCCCCCTACCTAAGAAAAAGAGAGAGAAAGGAAAAAGTTATATGAGATGGTTGATATGTAGTGATTTCCAGTTATGATCTAAAATGCATCCGTGAAGTGTTTGGATGTAGCACCAGGATAATGAAATTTGCCTTTTCCTTTGTGGTAACAATGCTGGCGATCATTAGTGTTTAAAGTAACTCAACAGTCTTTATGCCATGTAACAAACAGAAGTGGCCATGCTTACCGATGGAGGATTTACTCCGAGTTTTTTTTTTTTGTGGGGATACAGAAGGACTTTCTGAACTCCTCAAAACCACAACCAAGTGAGCGAGCTCTGGCCACCTCTCATCTAAGCAGGCGAGCTCTGGCTCTGTGGCTTCAAATGGAGTGAGCTCAACTCCATGTGATTCGCTATCGAACAACTTCCTCACCTCCAAGCACTCAAACTGAATAAGCTCGCCTCCAGGTGCCTTATGTTTGAGCTCCTCGCCGCAGAGCTCCACGAGGTTATTGCAAGTGACTCCAAAATATATTATAGGTTGGGAGGGCCTGTATACCTTGCTTGGAACCATATGCACCTGACAACTGACTAGTCATGGAGAAAGGGACGTTGACCAAGACATCTGACATTTTGGAGCACATGTGATAATTACCACCTGACAACTGCATGATACATTCCTCACAACCTTCGGAAGCATAGGTATGACTTTAGGACTTGCAGAGGAGGTTTTGTGACTGTCACGTATAACTTGTTGAGTCAATGAGGGCCTGCAAGAATTTTCAAAAATAGTTTATTCGAATCATAAGCAATTTTTTAGTAATATCAATCGAGTACCGGAGGCCATGGTTGTGGAGAAAGAATTAAGCGATATGAATTATGGGAGGAGGCCTTCTGCTCTCGTCTTTTTCTTTTACGTCGCTCAGTCTTATGGGAAGACTGCAAAATCTAAGAGCGATAGTAGGGATCAATCCCTTGTATATGTAACCTTTACACAGAACCTAATCCACAAAGAATTTAATTGTGATCCCAATACAATTAGGATATGAAAAAAAAAAAAAAAATCACACCAATAATAAACCCCATAACACATGTCCATGTAAACTCTAACCATGATTAACTCTCTGCTGATTCATTTCTTCTTGTTTACCGTCTTTTTTGTTTTCTATTAATTTTAGCTTTAAAAGAGACAGAACTTTCCTGTTTATCCAATTTACAGCTTATAAACTTTTTTCAAAGCTGTATTGCATTTTTGCAATTATCTAAGGTTTCCTAGCTTGTTGACTAGAACAGATCATTATAATTGTTAGATTGGTATCTGATGTCAGTTTCTATGTAAAGTATTAATGTTAATATGCGATATACTTGTCACTTCTGTGTAATTTTATTCTCTATTTGTCAGCTTTTACTCGTAAGGTTTTGCTTATCCATAATCCATCCTTCAGGATGAACTAATCAAACCTGCACTGAAGGGAACGCAGAACGTTCTTTGCTCATGCGCGAAAGTTCCATCCATTAAAAGGGTGGTTTTAACATCTTCCATGGTATCAGTTTCATTCAACAACAGACCAAGAAACCCTGATGTGGTGATTGACGAGACGTGGTTTTCAGATCCAGTTTATTGTGAGGAGTCAAAGGTGCGTAAATGTTCTGATATTTTATACTTTCCATTATAGCAATATTTTCTTGTCTGTTTATTTTCTTCTCTTTTTTTTTTCCCGGTCTAGAAAGACAAAATCTCACTGAAGCATCTTTGAATTTTCCCTATCATGGCTTACAATATTGTTTTGATTGGTGAAAACATAGAAATCAAGTGATACGTGAATTGCTTAGTAGTGCTTCGCCACTACCGTAGCTGGCGGAAATATCTCAATAGTAGAGCATAGCCTTGCCAAGGCTGAGGTTGAGGGTTCAAGTTCCACAGAATCCTAATTTCTTAGAACAAGTTGAAGGGGCAGGCGTTATTGGTGGAGAGGAAAGCAATTATAAATTGGGGTTTATCAAGACCAATGGTACAAGCTTCCCATTGTAATTGCCATTGTAGAACGCATGTGGCCCAGCCCATAAGGGCCATGCGGACTTGATGTCATACGAATTGATTATAATCAAATTGCTTTGGGTTGTTTACCATTATCAGTAATTGGCGACTACACAATTTGAACAATTTTGAATTTGCCTCATCATAAAAGGCAATGTTAGAATTTTGAAGAATTTTTGTATCGAACCGTATCTATCAAACGTCCTCTAGTAAGGCAAGGTATAATAGGGAGGACATGAAGTCTTCCAACAAAAAGAGAAGTTCTAAAGCTCTCTGCTCTGACATTCTGGCTCGTAAATCAATAGAACCAAAAAGATAAATAAATGACAATTGACACCCCTTTGTATGGAGCAGATGCCGATATCCAAAGAAAATCTAGGAACCAAAATTCTCTCCTCTATATGACCACCATAGTATCTGTACCATGAAGCCGCCAGCGGTTAGGTTGTCCATGACTATTGATCACATCTTTGTACTGTGATGCAGGTTTATGCGAAGTACTTGAGAAAATTTGATTTACAAGTATGTACAGTACTATAAACCTTATATTTTAGCAAATATGAATAAATATAATGCAAGTATTTACTTGGCATTTTGGTTTCATAGATGGTAGTGTAGATACTCTATTGTTACCTGAAATCCATTTCTTGAATCTTGATGATTTATCATCTTATATGCTCGTATTAATGCAAAAAGTGGCGTCCTCGACAAACTGAATTTATGCTCAGATTTTCTGTATTGATTTTGGCTTGGGCTAACTCCAACTGATCTATCAACAGTAATGTTGAATGTTTAGCTTTTAATTGAATTTCTTTTCAAAAAAAAAGAACTTTCAATTGAATTTACACTCTACGTTCTCTGCTAATCAAGATTATTGCATCAGCATTTTATCACCTTTCAAAAACCTTGGCTGAGGATGCTGCATGGAAATTCGCAAGAGAGAATGGAATAGACCTGGTGACAATAAATCCAGGAATTGTGTTTGGTCCTCTCTTGCAGCCAACTCTCAATCTCACTTCCGAAGCAGCTCTAAACCTCATAAAAAATGGTACTCTTCTGCAACTTATGTGGATGATGTGTATGATTACTTCCTACATAGATTTATGGATACTCTGGTGAATTTTTCTAGTTTGGTTTATATGGCAACCCTCTAGGGAAAGGACTACAATTTTGCAAAAGGAAATCAAGAAGGTGATTATGTTTGGTTTTGAAATCCTACTTTTTTTTTTCATTGTAGTTTTTTAAGGCTGCGCATGAGAGAGAGCAGCCACAAATCTATAGTAGATAGGATGTCCATGCATTTTAGAATATTCTGAGGGAAAGGGTATGCAAATCCAGAATTAAATTTCTTACCCTATTGTTTTGAGTAACGTCATCACTGTGTGGAACTGATGCAGATCGAAACCTGCAACATTAGGATAGTCCGGGATGCCACTCGACCGTGGGTAGCGGATGCTGCATGACGCTACTAATCGGGATGCCACTCAACACGACCAAGCCACACGCTAGATTATAGGTGGAATCACTCACTCCAAGCAAGACACACTTGCACAAAATTTAGAATGATATCAAACTCTGCCATCTTTCATTTCTCATAGATTCATATAGCCAAGTACATGACTCCAGAACATAAGACTTACGTTAATGCCAAACTACTTCCCAGGAAAACAAAACTTACTAGATAGTCGACACACATCTTCCAACCTATGATTACTTGGCTTTTGCATTTTTATGCTCCTGCATCAGAAACTTGCTATAGGACAAACTTACAAGGGATTCTATGATTCTAATTGGTCAAGATAAACTGAGATCGAGACTTGCAATTCGTGTTGCCCAGCCGTTCCTATAGACAGGTTGCTTTCCTGAGGTATTCTGTATTCTTTCACAAAAGGTGATGCAGTCTGTAGATATTTTATGGCTATAACCAATAGAGGACCCTAGAAGCATTAGGATTAAAGGGCAAATGCTTGTAAGCCTTTTTTAGTACTCTTAGCAAGAAGCTCAAATCCGTGAGTCACAAGGGTTCAACGACACGTTTCATTTTATTGGAGATGGAGATGTTGGAAGGTTTTTAATGATTGTGGATGTAGGAGTTTTTGCTCTTTCGTGTTATTTATTGTTTATTACTTCTCTTTATGCTTATCTATTTCGTTTCCTCCCTCTTTTTCTTTTGTACGATTGGATTTTGTTGATCATTGTTTCTGGGACCAAGTTTTGATCTAGATTATGGATTTCGCCGCAATTTTCATGAGATCGGTCCCTTAGGAATTAATGTACTGGTTAACGAGGGTGGGGCCTTGATATTTAGTGAGTCACTTCATCAGTGATGCCCGGGGATATGTTAGGAGGTGATGGCCAATGATTACATTGCCAAATTGAAATTTATGTTTACTTACTGGAAAAATTATGCTGCTTTGGGCGACATTCTTATCATATGCAACCCTTATGAAGCAAGCAATTTACTTGATGCAGGACCTGATGGTGCAGTCTATCGATATGTTGATGTTAGAGATGTTGCTTTAGCACATATTCTAGCATATGAGGTTTCTTCAGCTAGTGGCAGATACTGTTTAGTTGGGACAGTAACGAATTCTTCTGAGGCTGTGAATATTTTGCGCAAACTTTACCCTGCTCTCAAGCTTCCTGAAAGGTAAGTTGCTACCATTTGAATCAATATCTATGTCGTTAACAGAAGAAAGTGAAGTCAAAGAGTTACCTAACATTGATTCTTCCATATTGTTTGCTTCTCGGTTTTAGTCATATTTATTCTTCCTCTTGTTGACTCATGGTGAGTTGGTGACATTTTTATAAAACCAAGTATCTCTAATCTTTTTTTTGTCCTCAAGATCTCAGCTTGGGTAGGATTAAAAGTCCGGATAGTTCACTTTGTTGGGTAGGATTACATGTTGATGAGCATGTAATCTCTTTGCTAAATGGCTCGAAAAGATTACTTCTAGAAAAAGGGAGGCTCAAAGAGATTCAGACAAAGCATCAAACGATTTTGGGAAAAGTTCGGCAATACTCATGACCGTATAGTCTGCACCACATCTACCGTAACACTGAATTTATGAGATGTACAAAATTGTTTGCAGTGCAATTATAGTTATGTGAAGTTATCATTCTCCACTAAACAAATAGAAAGGACAGGTGAATAAGAGGTACCTCCGTAAACTACCTAACTTGACTAGGAGAAAATCTCATGATGATATTATGTGACTGTCAAATATTATGGAAATTGGTGGTGGTTTTGATCCCAGAGCTGTTGCCAATACAGCTATAAATTCCACCTTCTACTGTTTGAAGGTACTCTTTTACGTTTTTTGATAAGTTGAACATACTCGTTGATGCAGATTGAGGTTAAATCCCGACGTTCAAGCTTCTTCCCTTGCTAGAAAGGGACTCTTATTGAATCTCTTTTCGCTTACGATCTAAGATTTCGAGACTCTGTTTTCTAATGCACTTTCTCAAACAGACTTGTGTAGCCACTTTACCAGGTATCCAAGAAAAAGGCAGAAAGTTTGGGTATCCATTTTACTCCTCTTGAGGTGACCCTCAGGGATACTGTTGAAAGCCTTAAAGAGAAGAACTTCCTCCAATTCTGAATCAGAACATATGTTTCCACCGAGTGTTGCCTACATTTGTATCGGTTTGGTATTTTAGTTATGCGAACCAAATCATTAAATGTCAAAGTGGTTCCATTCGGAAGTGATCGATTTGTGCCTCAACTGGGTAAAAAGAAGATATAAGATTGAATGTTTCAGCACTAAATAATCATCGAGTGTGTAAGGGAGCTAGCATAATGTAAGCATGTAGTCTTGCGATAAATGACCTATGTTAATGTAAAGGAATCGGCCGGTTAGATGTTTGGTGGACAACTCTTCCAAACCGGAGCTGAAGCAAATGTCAATTATTTTAAAATTATAACAAACCAGACGAAACTAATAGTACTGAAATTGAATGGCGGGTTTTCTTCAGATACTTGTAATGCGCGAGAGGCACTTTTTGGCCGAAATTTTTGCCGACTTGTTGGTGTGGTCTTTTTAGTAGATTTTAGGTCTTTTTTGATTTCTTGTATATGAATTTTTTTCAACTTTGGTTCGTATTTTTATACTCTTCCGATTTTTCCTCATCGAGACGAAAGATGTAAACTTCTATCGGAGGCTCTATATTAGCTTTGCCCCTAACAATTTTATATTGGCCCATCTCTTTTACTTTCCTAACTAATGCTAATCCAAATACTCCTCCTGCATTTTGTTCCTACACAAACTCTACATGTTGCAGAATCCTAACAAAAACTAGCCATCTGCCAGGAATCTCACTACTGCTCTCCTATTTAATCTCTTTTCACGTTACACTTCTCCCTAACAAAAGAAACCATGACAGTTCTCTCGTCCCAGAAATCTTCACTCACCGTCGCGTTGCCGTCACGTACGAGGAAGCGCTGACGTACGAGGACTGCTTGGCGCTTCACAATGCTCCTCCGGCGCCTCCCACCAACGACAACCCATCGGCCATTCTGGCAGATATCTTATGTCGTGATTTGATACATATCGAAAGCAGATACGGTAAAAGGAGTTGGACGTACAAAAGAAACGAATGTTAGGCCTTCAAACTACTAGTATCTCCACCACAGGCACTTGCTGTCGTATTTCGAGAAGTTGTTAAATGAGAAACATGAAGGAGGCTTTGGTGGGGAGGAAGTGTATGTACTTGGCGAGAACATAGAATATGAATTTTATCGAAGAATACAAAAGTTCGAAATAGTTAAAGCTTAGAAAATTATGAAACCTAGTAAGGCCTTAGGACCAGATGGTATCCGATTTGAGGGTGACTTGGTTGACGAAGTTGTTTAACAAGATTATTATGACTAGGAAGATACCCGACGAATGGAGAAGAAACACTCTAGTACCTATCTATAAGAATAAAGGGGATATTCAAAGCTGTAGCAACTATATAGGTATTAAATTGATGAGTCATATGATGAAGTTGTGGGAAAGAGTTTTTGAGCATCGCTTGAGGATGGTGACTACGGTGTCAGAGAAACAATTTGGGTTCATGCCTGGAAGATCAGCCATGGAAGCTAATCTACCTATTAAGGAGAATGGTAGAAAAACACAGAGTAAAGAAGAAGGATCTCCTTATGGTTTTCATATACTTAGAAAAGGCTTATGATAGGTTGCCTAGAGATATCATTTGATAGATTCTGGAGAAAAAGGGAGTGACCAAAGGGTATATCGAGGTGATTAGAGACATGTATGAAGGTGCCGTCACTACCATTCGATTATCGGTAGGAGAAACGAGTGAATTTTCAATCACTGTAGGATTGCATAAAGGGTCAGCCTTTAACCCGTACCTCTTTACCTTAGTTATGGATGAATTGACTAGACAATTTCAAGAGGATATCCCATGGTGTATGATGTTTGCAGATGACATTGTCCTCGTAGATGAAACCGCTAGATGTGTTAATATGAAACTAGAAATTTGGAGGGAAGCATTAGAGTCAAAGGGTTTTTGGATAAGTATGAGTAAAACTGAGTATATGGTGTGCAAGTTCAGTGGTACCAACAGTGCGCACGAATAAAGAGTGATGATCCAAAACCAGGAGATATTTAAAAGCGATCATTTTAGGTACTTAGGCTCAATTACTAGTAGAGATGGAGAGATTTCCGATGATGTGACTCATAGAATCCAAGTGGGGTGGCTCAAGTGGAGGAGTGCTACTGGTGTACTGTATGACAAGAGGGTACCCATAAAATTAAAGGAAAAATTCTATGGAACTGCCATCAGACTAGCGATGCTTTATGGAACATAATGTTGACCTAATAAGAAACAACAGGTGAACAAGATTAGTGTAGCGAAAATGAGAATGTTGAGGTGGATGTGTGTT
Source organism: Rhododendron henanense subsp. lingbaoense (assembly GCA_020567845.1). Taxonomy (NCBI): domain Eukaryota; kingdom Viridiplantae; phylum Streptophyta; class Magnoliopsida; order Ericales; family Ericaceae; genus Rhododendron; species Rhododendron henanense. The sequence goes on from CM036322.1 coordinate 8,198,801, forward strand.
AAGACTAGACGAGACAGGATTAGAAATGAAACAGTTCGTGAGATGGTAGGTGTAGCACCCATAGAAGAAAATAGGCTAAGGTGATTTGGGCATATATACCGTAGACCGGGAGATGCAGTAGTTAAGAGAGCGGATATGCATGATAGCTTTGAGTAGCAATGCTACGGGGAAGGGTAGACCTAAATCGACATTAGATGTTGTGGTGCGCAAATATATGAGTATAGTAGGTTTGTGTGAACAAGTGGCCCTTGACAGAGCTCAATGGATGAAAATGATTCATGTAGTCGACCCCAAGTGATTGGGACATAAGGCTCGGTTTGATTTGGTTATCTGCCTTCTTAATTTGACAGGGGTGTATGTATATCAACTTTTTTTTTACTTTATGAGAAACCAAAATACAAAATTGAGAGAAACCTATTCACGGAGGCTCCGTGAACAGGTTGTTGCGGCGCAATCTCAGCCATCCATTCGGACAATTAATGGCCGGCTGATATTCGGTTTCAATTTTGACCGGTCATAATTGATTTTCAATCCGGACCGTTTAAAAATACTTTGGAAGCGCGCGATTGACCTCCGTAAAGCCTTCTTTATGGAACGGTCCGCAAATAAGATTTTCTGTACAAAATAACCTTAAATCTATACTTCAAATCCATAATCGTCTCAAGAGTCACGCCAAAGAAATTGAGCCGTCCATCGGTCAATGTGTGGGATTATATGTGAAATATATATAGAGATTTAGACATGGTATAAGCAGATAATCAACGACAATTAAACGGTCCCTTTGTACGTGATGAAAGCGTTTTGATATGCATATATGCACGGCTCCGTAGTTCGTATGATTGCCAGTTTGTTGTGGTTCACTGCTATCTCTCTCTTCTTCTTCTTCTTTTTGTTTTGGTAATGAACGATGCAATTACGATTACGATTAAAAATAAGTCTGACGTATTTCATTCATATAGAGTCTTGATGTAATTGAAATAATAATCAAGACGGTACAACATGAAAAGAAATAAAAGCTAGCCCAACTCGTGGGACAATGCATTCCTTGCTAACAAATCGGCACATCAATTAGCCTCCCCATAATCATGCTCGACGTTCACCGCCACGAATCCCTCCAACAGAAACCTACAATCAATAATCAGATTACTCAAGGGATGATCATTTGCTTGAGTCCGGTCTTGAAGGGCATTTGTCACTGCAGTAGCATCAGTACACAGCCATGATATTGGAATAATTGCAATCCTTAGCTAACTTAAGGCCATCCCTTAAGCCTCAAAGCTCAGCCACCAAAATTGAACAAGTCTCAATTTTCCTTTGGAAACCCAGAATAAATACCCCATTGCGATATCGAACAATACCCCCGCAAGCTGCATTACCACGTGCATCCACTGAACCATCCGTGTTAAGATCATCAACGTACCATGTAAAAGGGGGTTCCAACCATGTTAATTATCAACGTATCATATAAAGAGGGGGTCCCAACCGTGTTAATCATCAATGTAACCATGTAAAGGGGGGTCCCATCCGTGTTAATCATCCGGTATCTTCCTAACACCCCATTGTTTCCTGTGATCACCTTCTTTCCTTTGTGTTTGTTGCTAACAATGCTCCATGGCCCTAAACTTGGTGCACTATTCTCAGATGGAACCGATGGGTTAAGTGAAGGACAGCCCGAATTCCGATGGCCCGCTATTCCACACACAAAACAAATTGGGGCCGGGGGCAGCCCTTCATGCGCCACCCTTACCCGGAGTTTACCCACTTTGATCGTTGGGGTAATGTTGCGGAGGCGCCAAATCACAGCCGTCCGTTTCGGCAATCAACGGTCCGGATTTTAATGAAACTTTTATCCGGAAAAGTTTCATTAAAATCCTCACTGTCCAATTCACTTTGGACGCGCGCGATCTGGGCTTTGTAAACATTTTTCACGGCTGCAAATAAGTTTTTCTCAATGGGTAAACTCAGGTCCATTTGAACACAAACCGAGGGAAACGTCCTTTCGCATTGTTCTCTGTATTGGTAGAAGGGGAGAATTTTTGGGAGGTCCACTATAGCATATTTCTAACCCCACTAGTCCACTTCTAAAGTTCTTAACCCCTTTAGTCCACTAATAATTCTAATGACAAAACTACCCTACGTAAAAGAAACAAGGGTTTTGTTTGACTAACACAAAAAATATATTTTCCCATTTTTTTCGATTTTATTGCAACCACGTAACCACCACCACCACCTCCGCCGCCGCCACCACCACGACGCCAACATATAGCGTTATATGTGATAAAAATTTCTCTCTTTTTTTTCCCACCTTCGCCGCCGCCACCACCACTCCACCTCCATCACCACAACGCCAACATATAATGTTATATATGTGACAAGAATTTCTTTTCTCTTTTTTTTATTCCTGTTTTGAGTTCTTCCCTTCTTGAACCCGCCACCCCTTAACATATAACGTTATATGTGTGACAAAAATTTCTCTTTTTTTTTTATATATCTGTTTTGAGTCATTCCCTTCTTAAACCCGCCACACCTTTAACATATAACGTTATCTGTCCCAGTCTGCTTTCTTATCTTATGTTTGGTATTATATCAACAAAAGTGCACATATAATCTTATATGTCTCAATCTGCCCTCTGTACGTTATCAAAAACGAGATAGATTTGAGACATATAAGGTTAGCTATTGATATCTGGAAAGTATTTTTTGTCAACACAAGCACATATAATATTATATGTGTATATCTGGACTTTGTATCATGCCAAATATGTTCTCTGCATATTGAAAAAGTGCACATATAAACTTATATGTCACAATATGCGTTCTCTGCACATATAAACTTATAAACTTGTATATCGAGATGTAGTCGGTAGAGTAGGATCTCGTCGGTATTGATACACACCCCGCCATAAAAAAGGCCGATGCAAACCCCAAACGCCAAAAGTGGCCGGCAGAGAGAGAGAGAGAGGAGGCTGTGCTCCGGATTTGTTTTTTATCTAGGGTTTCTCTCTATATATATGACAGCTTATATAGAAGGACATTTTTGTCTTAATTTAATTTCTTTTTTAAAAGAAATGGACTTAAGACCTTACTAAACTATATTAGTGGACTAGAGGGATTACAAACATTAGAGGTGGACTAACTGGGTTACAAATTCTCTATAGTGGACCCTAGACCAATTTTTTATTGAAGTTATGATTTTGAATTTTTGAAATTGGGACTAGGTCTTTTGCGGTAATTGGTTGTGGGGTTGATTGGTGGTGTGGGGTTGAATTTCTTTAAAAAAAAAAAAGAGGGGAGAGAGAGGGTTAAAATTTGAAAGTAACAAAATAGAGTTTAATTAAGTAATTTTCGTAAATAGTACCAAAAAAGGAGTTAAAGTAATTTTCGATAAATAACATAAAAAAAAAACTTTATTGCATATTTATTTACTAATAAAAAAAAGTTAAAAGTCGTTTTTGAAAGTAAAAAGAAAAAGAAATTGACGTTAGCTTCATCCCTTACAAATTGACGAAATGGGAGTAAAAAAAATGCCATAACTTATGGTACAAGGTCACTAGTGAAAGATAATGTCTAAAAACGTATGACAACATGCCAATGTGATACTTTTTTTTATTGGTAATTAGTTACTTAGTTAACTTGATGACTTTCAATTACCGGTGAAAAAACGCCACGTAGACATGTTGTGCACTATATTGTGCAAAATTCTTCTATTTGTAGTGTTGCTCTAAGTGAAAGGTAAAAGCCAAAGCATCGAAATCGAGCTTCTAAAGAAATTAGATTTTTAACCTATCTTTAGATCATAAACTTTTGAAACCAAAAAAATATTGTAAGCAGTGGCAAATTTTGCGCCAGAGATGACACGTATGTTTGTTGGCTATCTGTGACCTAACTAGGGATGGCAATGGGGACGGGGTACTACCTCCACCCCCTACCCCATCCCCGACCCGATCCCCAACGGGGATTTGTTTTTTTCCTCCATCCCCGACCCAAACGGGGAACGGGGATCCAAAACGGAAATTCGGGATTCGGGCACCTGTATTTCACAATTTCAACACCTAACAGCATATACTAGCATGTGAAAGCCGAAAGGACTTGGATTGTTTTGTATTTTTTTCCAGGGAAAAGGGCTAAGGAAATAGTACTAGTAACGGTTGTCGGTTGGCCAGGAAGTTAGGAGCCAACAAAGCTCCACAAACAGAATTAGAAAAGCCAACAAAATAAAATAAAGTAAGGTATCAGGAACGGCCATATTTATCACTGAAAAGCTTCAGCAGAATTCTGCAACACACATTGGCATGCACCTGTATTTGCGGCACATAATTTCACCTCCATTTCCTACACCTGTATTTATTTATTTTTATATATAAATATATATATTTCAGGGATTCGGGGACGGGGCGGGGCGGGTAACGAATGGGGAACGGGGACGGGTAGGTTTCGGGGCGGGGACAGACCTATCCCCGCCTCCTACCCGATCCCCGAATTTTTAAAAAAAAAATCCCCATACCCTACCCAATCTCCAAACGAATCCCCAAAGTTCGGGGATTTTCGGGGCGGGGAACGGGGCGGGTTCGAACAGGGCGGCCGAGATTGCCATCCCTAGACCTAACTTATGAGCATTTAGATATAGAGCAATTGATGAATTGGAAGGAATTGAAGTAGCTTGGAATCAAGTTAAGGCTGCAGATTTGAGATCTCTCTAGCGAAACTCTGAGGACTTGGATCGACTGTATTCAAAAGTTATTTTGCTCAAGACTCTCTCAAGCACAATAATATGACATCAACTTTTACAACTCATGGGTGAGAAAAGAAAAATTATCAACTTCATTAGAACTTCAGAAATATTGCGGCAGTATATTATATTACTTACAATGTTGTCTTATTGCTCTTTATCTTCAACTGTTGCATTCCAATCTGGTTTCTTAGTGGATTCATGTTTATGTTTTTATTGGTTTGTGAATAGATAACGGAAGAAACACGAGCACGTTGATTTGAGGTCATTGAAGAAATGGTGCAGCCGTGCAGGCAGATCCTGGAGGGCCTTTTCTATGTTCATAGTCACGCGCGACCTGCTTGTTATACATCGCGACCTAAAGTGTGACAATATTTTTGTGAATGGAAACCAAGGCGAGTGAAGAGTGGAGACTTGGGAATTGGTGCAATTCTTCATTAGGCTCCTTGAGTTCAAAGTGTTATTGGTGAGAACTTATTTTCGTTTGAAATTTGCTTTCTTTTGGGATTGAATGCCTTACTGATGAAAGTTTAGTTCAGCTGCTAACTGACCAGCATTGAAAATCAATACAAAATCCACAATGAAAATTACGCAGAATCAAATGGAAATCATTTGTTCAAAGTCAACATTACAAATTCAAAAAAAACTTTGATCTTCACCCTTACCATCCACATCGGCCTAACCATCCACGTAGCCCTCGCCCTCGCCATGCAAAAAAATACAAGAAGTCTTTTTGGAGGATAACCAGTCGAGAGCTCCTTGAATTTAACTCTAGGCGTTTCAAAGCTTACACCCTCATCCGTTGATTGGTGAATACCAATTGCAGTACAACGTGTGTTGACAAGCTGGACCACCCGAAAAGCCAGATCCCGTTGCAAAGTGGTTTCAACAAAATCTTGATCAGAGTATGGATTATCGTTATTAAAAGCCATTTCATAGATTTTTCAGGCAGCAAATGAGACAGAGGAAAAACGAACAACGTAGGGCCCGAAGGCCGGATGACTTGATCTCAAAGATCGACTCCCTGGCCTTGCACCCAAAGCCCAGCCCGATGATTGGGACTCCTGCTATGACATGAATTCCTAACAGAGCTACATCATTTACGGTATCAATTGCCAAAGGCAACAATCTAACACTAAAATACTTCGTTTTGCCCAAAGAAACTAAGGTAACAACCGTGAGCCTACATTTCTTGTCACTAGCAGACCCCACAAAAGTACACACAAGATGGGCGGTCATAGCCAGAATTCCATCAGCAACATAAAAACCAGTTCCATAGTAAGAATTGGACACCCATTCCCCATCTAAAATGAATAATTAACTCATAAAAACCAAAAAAGAATTTAAAAATAGAAACTTAAAAACCAAGATCTTCCACTCACAAAATGTAGCCCTCATCTCCGCAACAGATTAAAGAACACATTCCACTGCTGCACATTTCTCTTCATCGAGCTTCGATTGAAGAGTTTGCTTGACAAAACTATGCAAATCCCAATTTGTGCTGAAAATTACTCACGCAAAGTGTGCTTGAGATAGAGTTGTTGGAAGAGTAGGAGTTTGATTGTTTAGTTGGACAAAAATTTTGGAAGAGAGAGAATACTAAAGACAAGAGTGGGGAAGGAGAGTATTTGTATTACACTTGAACTCAAATTTTTTTTTTGGCTTGGTACAAAATAGCTAGCTAGAACCCATTTCTATTTATACTACTCTATGGAAAACTCTAGTACAAAGATATTTTCATAATGAAAACTTTGAGGTAATTTTAGAATTACACATGTGACTAATTCTCAAAAAAAATACTACGATATTTCACAAGCATATTCTAGAGCTAGGGATTTTAGGGTGCCAAAAACACTGTAGCATGCCTAGTTTGGCCAAATTAGGGTGCCAAAAATAGTGTAGCATGCCCAATTTGGCTTTGGCGCCCACAAAAATGACACCCACCATTAGAGATGCTTAAGGAAAATGGGAGTTAGGGATGGGTTTTGAACCCTTACCAAATGAAGTGTCAATCTCCTACCCTACCATATCAACTAGACAGAGGCGACTGGCGACTCCAAAAATTTGCTGCTGGGTGTTCAAAAATTACCTTAATTATACTCGGTAATTGATGAACCAACAATTAATATATGCGCAAAACATCATATATATATATATATATATATATATATATCATAGCGTGAATAGTGTGGTAAAAAAGCATAACTTCTATTCTAAAAAAAATATCTACTACGCACCGAGAACTTAATATATATATATATATATATATATATAGCCGGTTCTAGAGACAATATATTTAACAATACTTTTGACAATACATTTTTCGGAGCCCCACGCGAATAATCGGAGCCGTTCAATTTGTTTAAAACATGTTTTTAAGGGTTCGCGTAAAAAATTAACTCATCTGGATAACGGCAAGAGCTTGATCGGCTCATTCAATTTTATCCTATCAAATTTGACAGGAATCAACTAAATGAGCCGATCAAGCCCTTACCGATATCCAAATGCGTTAATTTCTTACGGAACCCTTTAAAAACATGTTTTAAATACATTGAGCGGCTCTGATCATTTGTTTGAAGTAGGGCGGCTCAAAAAATCCGGTGAACCGTGAAACCGGTCCGGACCGAACCGATCCGTACCTTTTGGATTTTGTCCGTGGATTAATGGTCCGGACACGGATTGAAAAATTAGAAAACCGTGACTCGCGGTTCGGTCCACGGATTTTCATTACAAAACCGTGGATTAACCGAACCGAACCGTGAGATATTTATTTTATATAAATAATATATATAAATATATATGTGTATTTATATAATAAATTGTTAGTAATGTTAACACTTTTTTCTACCAATTTTAGTATTTTATCTTAATAATGGGATATAATGTAGATGTACATAAAATATAAGGAGTAAATTATAGTGTTTTCATATAAATAACGGGTAACTCTAGTTGAGTTTCACTAGTTCGTTTCTTTTTTATTTTTTTAATGTTATGTACTATAATGATACAATTTTACTAGTGTTTAGATTCTTTTGAATTTGATTTTTAAAATAGGTTTTTGGTAGTTTATGTAACAAGTATTTTCTGGTGGTGTTAAACTTAATTTTGAATGTAACATTCTTCCTTTTTAGTGTGGGATATATGCTTAAGCTTTATTTTTGTTAAAATCCGTGGACAAAACCGTAACCGATCCGCGAGTCACGGATCGGATTTTATTTTGTAAAAACCGAACCGTAGGACTTTTGGTCCGGACACGGATTTCATTTTATAAAAACCGTGACTAGCGGTTCGGTCCTCGGATTCCTAGAAATCCGAACCGAACCGGACCGCGAGCAGCCCTAGTTTGAAGGTCCCGTGCGGGGTTTCAAAAAATGTATTGTCAAATGTATTGTCTCTAGAACCGGCCCCATATATATATATATATTTATTTATTTATTTATTTATATTTATATTTATATTTTTTAACAAACATTCAAACCTTTTAAAGTTCTCATATTATGTAGTAGACAATGCTTTAAGAATGGAGGGAGTAAATTTCCGAGCTCCCATATTTTGTACTAACGTTAATTGGCTTATTTATCTATTAATACCCTTTGTAAAGAAATTGTGACGAGGTTAAAGCAGACCTTTTTGAAGATATGCTATTCTATAGAATGAAATTAGGAGAATTTTATGGGAAATTTATATAAATGCTCCTGCTAGTTTTACCCGAGTCTCATTTTCGTCCTTCAAGTATCAATTGCAATTCTTTTGACCTTCAAGTTTGGTTTTTGTACCAAATTGGTCCAATTGATAACATCTGTCAGCCAAACTGGACGGAATCGAGTGAAACTAGGAGGACCATTTCTATAAAATTTTCCGAATTTTATTATAGTCCTGAATTCGAAGCAAGCTAACGGGGTTTTGCATGTAAAGTCGTTGAGGGTGTTCACATGGAGGTTAGAGGGTGTTCAATGCCATTAACATCTCTCAAGTATCACATATAGAGTATAATTTTTTCCAAGGTTGGGATGTTCATCTAACCATCCTTAGATCAATGTAGCGCCGCCCGCAACTCCGGCATTCATCAATTGAAGCATGTCTTGCTAATGTAAAAACTAAAAATTTGATGTAGAACACGTGGAGGCCCAATTCTATGATCAGCTGGACCGAGCCAAGCCCCGAAAGATCAAACGGTATTTAATTTCAGATTATCCAATTTGGCAAATTTCGGATGAGTTCGTAATAGGCCCAAAATTCAGACGAGCTCGTGAGCCCTGCCGTTTTTCGGCCTAATTCCTTCGTTTAGGCCTTCAATTGCGTTATTTTGCCGTTTTAGAAAAGATTTGTTTCGTTAATAACTCTTAGACCGTAATTCATTTTAAGTTGATTCTTTTTGGGAAAGTCTTGTTTTTCTTTCCCTTTTTAATTTTGGGAAAAGCTCCAAATTCTTTCCCTTTTTAATTTTGGGAAAAGCTCCAAATTCTAGGACTTGTTATTTTCCAAGTTTATTTTTAGGGTTTCGGCCTATATAAGGATTTGCAACCTAGAATTTATTCAGCTTTTTATCAACAATATTTAGAGTTTTTTTCTTTTTTTTCCTTGTGCGCAAGATTTGCTCGTTGCGACGAATTGTTTATCTCGTTTGAACTAGTACGCAAACTAATCTCTTGTAAATTCTGCTACGTCAAAATCATTGCAGTATACCATACGTTAGCAGAATCTAACCAACCAAAGATACACTCTCTACTGAGAGATCAAGGGTCAACTCTTGCCGAAGGCAAAAATTGATCATTAATTAGTTTTCCTGTATAGGAGTGTTTTGTTATTAGTTTATTTTCCTCCCCGCACACAACCCTATTAATTTCTTGAATTGCTATGTGCTGTATTGATTTACTTGTTACGGATTTCACAAAGGTGATATAATGTCCCGTCATTATAATTAACAGGAAGAAATTGTCTACCGCTCAGTGCGCTCACATAAAAAAAATATATATATATATTGCATTTACAGAATCTATCCCTTGTAGTAGTTCGTTAGAAAATCTGCCTCCCAACTTCTATCAGCTAAAAATGTCACGGTACTCTCACTTGGATGCGTCTTTCGGAACCTGTACGACAGGAAATTGAAATGGAGAGAAAAATATCGAAGGGGAAAACGATACGTGGAAGAGTCGAAGTGAAATTTGACCTTACTAACCAAACGGAACCAAATCGAGTCTTGAATCCAAATCAAATGCTTTTTAATTTTTTCATTCCAACTCAAACAGTAGTGCATATATGGTTAAGAATCTTCAATGCGTCCCATTAATGCTCTCCTATTTAATTACTAACTTTTACGTTAAACTCAATTAGCCCGATCGAGAACAAAGCATGGCAGTTTTCTCGTCTCCAAAATCTTCATCCTCCGTCATCGCGGTGGTTCTACTACTACTTTCATCGGTGGTTTCCATCCCCGCGGTCCTCGATTTCGATAAATGCGTGGCGCTCCAGTTTGCTCCTCCGCCTCCTCCCACCGACGACCCTGAGGCCATACGCTCGGCAAGATTACGAGACATGTTATGTCGAGATATGGAGCGTGTCATCTATTTGCCTTACCGCGGCACTGGGAAACACTCGCCTCAGTACCTGGCAGCGCTCAAGAAGTTGGACATATTCAAGAACAACGACTACGCCTTGGACTACTTCCTCCGCAACCATGAATTGCCACCCCCACCGTCCCCTCCCCCGTCTCGGTAACCTTCATCTCGGGGCGAAATTTATTGAAGATTAAAATCTAGTCCCGTTATATGTTTTGGACTACAAAAATGATGCTATTCTTTTAGGAGTTTTTCTTATCTAGAAACCACCACGTACGTTAAGTGACAATCCGCTTTTTCTTTTCTTTTCAAAACGATAACAGATATTATTATTAAAACCAATAACAAAACATCAAGCGGAAGATCCATCCCAACAAAGAGGATCGAGTAACCACAACGGCGGGGATTCAATCCAAAAACAAGACCCCGAACCCGAACCATTCACACCTTTTCCAGCCAACACATGAGCAACCTTGTTACTAGCCCTACATACAAAAGAGTAACTACAGCAATGGAAATTTCTGCCCAAAACCTGAATATCATGAATAATGACCTCCACCTCTTGACTGATAGTTGCGTTGCCTTGAAGCATATTCACCATCAACTGAGCATCACTTTCTATAATTACTGACCCTAACCCAAGATATGATCCCAACAAAATGCCATGCCGAAATGCCACAGCTTCTGCAACTAAAGAACTTGCGCACCACGGGAAAACCCCGATCGAGGTAGCAACAAACAAGCCTCTGGAATCCCAAATCACAATGCCATAACCCCCTCTCGACACCCCTTTCTTCCATGACCCATCAACATTAATCTTGAACATCCCGTCCGAAGGCTTCCTCCATGAGTTAGGGCTTCTTTCCCCATTCAAAATCACAGCAGTGGTATCCAAAGAATTTGCAGAGAAATACTCTTGAAAGTACTCAACCGCCTTCTTGCAGACCAACCAAGGATGAGAGAGCTTATGTTCAAAAAGAACCCCATTTCTACACTTCCAAATGTACCACATAAGCACCGCTACCAATGACAGACACCATTCCTTATTTGCATGCCCCTGCCACCATAAATCCATAACATCTCACAAGTCTTTAAAAGAATTGACATGAACAACCCCCATACCTATTTACAAAGGGGACAAACTCCACACTTGCCTGGCTAGGGGACAAGCACAAAGAAGATGAACAATGGATTCTTGGTCGCCGCCACAAACCAAACAACTAGAATCCACCACCACCTTCCTCCGCTGTAACGCTTTCCGCGTTGGTAGGATCTCATGGCAACATTTCCACAAAAAATGCTGAATTTTCTTAGGAATATTGAGTTGCCAAATAACATTCCACACCTCCACCTTCACCTCCAATGATCTAATCCCTCCCTCATCTTCATCCCTGACTAACCTTTGGCTTTTCCATTCCAAAGCCGATAAATAGCCTGAACTGACATTGTAAATACCCGAATTAGAATGATGCCACACTACTCTATCAACCTTGCTTGTCCACGATAACGGAATGCAGAGTATACACCTTGCATGATCTGAATCGAAAAGTCTAGTAATAACATCTTCCTTCCAAGTAGTCGTGTCAGAATTAATAAGCTGATTGAGACCCTCAAGAAATTCCCATCCTCTGTTTTGGTGTAAAGACACCATCCATTGGCATCCAAGGATCCTCATCGATATGAACCTGTTCACCACTCCCAATTGACCACCGAACTCCTCTAGCTAAAACCTTTTTGCTCTCCCAAATGCTCCTCCACACCCAAGATGGGTTAGAACCCAGCTCCACTTCCATAAAAGATCTATCTCTGAAATACTTGCTTTTAAGAACCCGGGCCATTAAGCAATTTGGCGACATCATAAGTCTCCACCCCTGCTTGGCTAGTAGTGCCAGGTTATAAGAGGTGAGGTCTCGGAAGCCCAACCCTCCCTTAAACTTCGATTTACACAAACGACTCCATTTCAACCAATGAATCTTTCGTTCATCATTTGAAAATCCGGTTTGATAGCAGAGGATCTGAATTTTAGTCCAGTTTGTCATGGGTACCAACAATTTCTGCATGAGATTAAGATATTTATTTTCCATGTGGCACCAATATTCCTAAATATGGGCAACATACCCTTAGAAATTTCGGTTTTTAAAGAGGGCCCGGATCAAGGGAGCGCTAGCGGGACAAGCGCTCGAATTCAGAGTCGCCACTTGGGTTTGAAGGTCCGACACCCAAGGAACCGAATTTGAAACGCCTTATACGCTATTTGATTTGAAAAAGTGAAAGCATCAGTCCGTCATAACCATATCTGGATTCGGGAGTCAGGTTACAAGAGGAAAAGGGTTTTAAGGCACCCCTCTTGCCCAATCCAGAAATCGGTCTCTACTTAGACATTTTGTGAAAATATTGAGATTCTTCTTTTGTTAATCGATTTTTAGCCAATTAGGGCAGTGGAATAGTTAAAAGGAATTAAAACAGTAACATGTTTGCAGGATGTGAAAGATGGCATGGATGCAAAAGCAGTAAATATGATAAAACCAGGTTCTGTTCAGAAGAGCAAACCCAATGCACTGTTCCAAACTTGACATGCGCAAGAAGGAACTTGCCTGCACTGACCAAAGCCACTGCACGCAGTTCTAACCTACGCGCGCCAATATGCAACACATGCTCGCGGATTTGCTTTTCTCACAGCCTCTGTTTTTATCCCCTTCTGGGCTCTAGAAGAACCAGTGCACACCCAGGACCAAACCAAGCAGTTTATAGCAATTATACTATACAGTTTAAAGGCTGAAAAACCTACAAATGAACAAAACACCCCATAAACAGTGGCCTAAGGTCAAGTCACCCATGCAAGAGCAACGCAATGGAAAATCACTAGAACAAGACCACCTGCGCGCGCAGGTTGGGAACTTGTGCGTGCCCATCCAGGCTATTTTCAGTACTTGTTCTCACATGACTGGGGCTCTGGGACATGTTCAGATATACCTCAGTTGGTGTTCCAATAGAGCATAAATAAGTATTAAAGTACAAGCTAGCAGTTTTAACATAGGAAAGCAGTAAATTGGTTATTAACCATGCTCACAGTGATGAATAGATAAGAAATAAAGTATAAAACAGGGATTCTGACCCCACGCTGGATCTGCGTGTTCAAACCCGTGTGCGCAGGTCCCAAACCCATGCGCGCAGGTCCCAGACCTGAGCATGCAGGTCCCAGACAGGTCTCAGTCCCCACGCAAGATCTACGCGTGCAGCCACAGAGTGGCGCACGCGTACAAACGAATGGCACGCGCTGGTGCCCTGCTCACACGATTTTTGTAACATGCTAGCCTTAGGGCCAGGACTGGTATTGATTACCAGTTTTGACCCTGCCAGCCCCCTCAGGGATCAGAACAGAAAGCAATACAAAGGTGTTATACTTTTGGTTCTAGGGTTTGAAAAGTGATTGAGCTTGGTGTTGAGGTTTGAATGATGAATGGAGGTGTGCTGCTAGGTAGGAAACAAGTGTTTTACTTGCTAATGTCTTTCTTATGTGAAGAAGAGATGAATAAAAGGCTAGGGTTAGAACTTTTGTGCTTGGAATTTTTGTAACCCTTTGGAAGAACCAATGAGGGGGTGTATTTATAGGAGAAGGAGAGATACAACCAACCAAATAATGGTTGGCTTGGCTAGATGGCTAAATTTCCACCTTTAGAAAGGTTTGTGGGAGATATATAGGATGTGGACACCTCCGGTCCGAACACTGTTTTTTAGGCAAAATGAAAGTTTCTAATGTGCTGTACTCCACTAATCATGACTTTTGCATGCTGAATAAAGCAAGTTTGACCAGACGCTGATTAGCGCGCGCGAGTCAACGCCATAAGTTGACCAGCGCGCGCCAATTGTTGACTAGCGCGTGTGAGTCCAAGCCACCCTATGCTGGTCCATGGTCAAACCTGACCATTTGACCAATACCTGGTGTAACGACCCGAATTTTTTGCCCTATTTTTTTTTAATACAAATTTGTAATGTTAAATTCAAATTCAATGATCAATTAAATTAATTAGTTAAAACACATGATTATGTTAGTATGGGATAATATACGCTTTACTGTACATACATTCATAATTCTCTTTATCTTAAATAAATAAATAATCAAAACAAAACCCAAATTTCCCACCCACGCTCAACTACTCTCTCCCCCATTCCAGCCGAAAATAAGGCTACCCACCACCCCCATCTGCAGATTGTAACCTCCCCACTCCTCCCTCTATGCCATGAACCCACTACAAGTCTACAACCCCCCACCTCCCCACTATCTCATTCTCTCCCATTATACACACCCATATAATTCCGAAAATCAAAACCAAAGTTACTCCTTTCCATTTTACTACTCAGTCCAGAGAAAGAAAAAGAGAGAAAGAGAGAGAACTTGAGTTCTCATCCATGGAGTTTTAAGAGAGAGAGAGAAAAACGGGTTCCTACATAACACTACTCCATACATCAAATTCGGGTTTCCAATCAAGATGATCAGTACCAGGGTGAGGACCTCCCAGCTGAGGAAGGAGAGTTTGTCGAACCTTGGATGCCTTACCCTTAGAAGCTCTGTTAGTTTAAAATATTGTTATTTGAATTTTCCAAAAGTGTTATCACATTTGTCAAACTCTGTTTTATTTCGTTGGGTTGTAAGACAATTAAGTGGTTTTGAATTTGGTATTTGAGATTTCCGCTGCTAAACTCTGTTTAATAAAATTTATTTCTTAAATCAGTTTTATGAACTATTAAATCAATTAAAAATGATTTAATTAACGTGTCCGAAAATCGGGGCGTTACACCTGGCACTTTGACCCACGCGCACTGGGTCTCAACCAACGCGTGCTAGTAGAGCTTTGGTAGGTTTAAGGGTTAGGTTAGGTTCAAAAGGGGTGTCAAACACTCAAAACTCAAACATGCTATCATTCCAGGGGTGTTCTTGATCCGTTTCATCATCAGAAAATCAAAAACCGAAAGCAAACTAATCTGGAAGCCCAGATTGGGGCGTCTACACTAAATTTGGTGGATTTCTATACTGGGGCCAGCTTTGTTCGTTTGGGGGTCTCAAAACCTCTAGACACGGTCTCCAATAAATTTTATCTATCTTTGCAGTGAGGACTTCATGGATGGTTTCAAAATTGTCAAATTATGTGTGTCTATTACTTCAATTTGAGGAGACATTCGATTGTTGTGCGAAGTTTAATTAGTTGTGACATATTATCAGGGCCGGCCTTGAGATTTTTTTGGGTCCTATGGGGCCCTTATTTAATGCTATTAAAATTTAAATAAAAATCAAGTAAACGTAAAATTATGGAAGATTTACAAAGTACGATAAATGTTTGGGACCCTAAATGTTTTTCTAGCTTAAATTTGATTGCTTTTGTTTATTAGTGGACATTCAAAAGAGAATTTTTGAATCATGTATCACGTTTATATCAACAATCAAACAATTAGGAAATGTACTACTTGCAACATTGTTTGAACCCATAACCAAGGGAAACGAAATACAACTACGTACCAAAATCAATAATAAGTCAAGTAATTCTTTAAAAATGTCATAGAGAAGTATTTTTATTTAACCATTTAGGCCCTACGTTCGAATAAAGAATTAACAATCGCTTTTTTTTTTTTGAGAAAATATGATCGATATTGCCAAAAATGTAAAGTTGCAATATGGAAAAAGGAAATTGGAGGAACAAAAGATTGTGAATAAGTATTGATGCTAACTCCAACCAAAAAGTTTATAACTTGGTGAGGGTCTACTGACCCGGGGACCCTGCCAAGCAGGTCCCCACCTGGCAGCGGTGTCGTGATAAGCACCCAATAATGCCATTATGGGTGTGCTAAGTCCTTTTTTTCATCTTAATTATGTCTTTAATTTAGTTATTTTATTAGATATTGCACGTAAGGTATGTTTTTAGTGTTTTCAGGTAAATCGTGTGAATAAGGCATGTTTTGACGCTATGAATGGCCCAAGTGCGTCAAGTACCCGAGGAACCAAGGAAGACTCTGTCGGCCCCTGAAAATCTGTCTAAGTATGAAAAAATGACGGTAATTGATCCTTGAATTTTTCTAGGATCAACTTCAAATTTGCAAGGTTTATTCGAAAAACAAAGTTATGTTTTGAGCCATTTTCTCTATAGAAAAGCATACTGTTTTCTGTTTTACACTAAAAGCTGGGGGGTCAACATTTTGATTGGATTGAAATCTCAAAATTCTGGTAATGCCATTATTTTTAAATGGGAGGTACTTCCTTATTTTCATTAAATAAATTAAAGAAAAGAAAAGGTAAAAGAAAGGATTAAAATGCAATCTTTACCTAAGTTTAGGGAATAAAAATAAGATACTGTGAAAGCTGTTATGTGCTGTGAAAGCTGCTGGGAGCTGTGAGGCAAGGATCAAGACCAAGTGTTGGAGCTAAGCAGCTCGGTACTGGTACCCTTTATTCTTTGGTATCGATACCGAAGTGATCAAGGAAGCCAGATACCTATCTCGGTATCGGTACCATCAAATTCCTTCTATCGGTACCGAAGGTCCTTGCGCCAGCTCCTAACTGCATCGGTATCGATACCTTCTAAACATTCCTATCGGTACCGAGAGCATTAGCACAGCAGCTTAAGGAGTTTTCTATCGGTACCGAGGGCTTCGGAGGGGATCTTTGGAGCATCTTTGGAATATTCTGTGCGCAAATCTTAGGGATTATAAATAGGAGTGATGTCATTGTACAAAGAGCATAGATTGTATTGCATATTTTAGATCTAGTCTAGATTTTGAATTACTTTTTGCTTGTTTTTAGTGTTCTTCATTTCCAGTCCTTAATATTCAATTTTCTGCTTTAGTTAATTTATTTTTGCTACTTTAGCCTTCATTAAAGTTGTAGACAATCTTCCTATCTATCATATTATCTAGTTTTCTTTTAAGTGCATGTTGTTATTTCAATTATGCTAAGTAGATTTTTGCTTGCTCTTATCTCATTAGATATGTATGAGTAGTTTTCCAAGGCTAGGTCATGGGGTGATTAGCATCTCATGGCTCGAGTAAAATTGCATTTTTCACCGTAAAGTTTGAATCTTTGGTTCGAAAATCGATGTGTAGTTCGGGTTTATTTGTCAAATTGCTAAGGTGTTAACCTCCTTGATCATGTGTAGGCAAGAGCGTCGCCTACTTGCCACACATGATACTTGGAGCTCTGTCGCTCGAAGTGTTTGCTAAATAAATTCTAGAGCTAGCTTGGTAATCGAACCATTTATCTTCCGGGTTAAGAACCTTAGTTGAGTATCTTAAACCGCGTATTTGGGTGAGAAATGTGATTCGACTAATTGAGTCGTGGGTGTTAATTATTCCTAGACCTAACCTGCTTTTTATCCTAATTTATTCGCTTTTAATTTAGTCCTTTTTACTTTCCATCGCATACGTAAAAGCCGAAAACCTTGCTTACTTCTACAAATCCAGTAAAACCGTGTTAATTATTCCCTTGGGTACGATCCCGGTGTTTCGGATTATTATGCTTCAATTGGACGCTTATACCCTACGCTTGGGGTGATCTTATTTGATATATCGACGAACGAAGCATGCCAAGCGCATCTAAATCGTCCATCTCTGAAAAAATTTATTTTTAATTCGGACCTTTTAAAATACGTTTGAACTGTCCAAATGCGCTTGGCACCACTGGTCCGCCATCTCCCACTTACTGTGCGTTCATACTTCGTAGGAGGAACAATCCATCCAATTAAGTTCCGGATCTACTAATAAAGCTCTAATCGGATCAATTTTCCCACTTTTAATTGTGAAAATGCTAATGGGTTTCAACTTTCTAGGGAGAGAGGTTTTGTGACTAGGATGCTTTTTTAGTAGTACTTAAAACTTTTGAAAAAGGGCAGTTTGATCTTTAATCTATAGTTTTGGAACGAGGGCAAAAGGGTAATTTCACATATTAACTCATCTAGTCAATTGCTAACTAAGGAGAGGCATAATGGACCATTTAAACACACACACACACACAATACCCAAACTCCCGATCTTTAATCTTTAGGGAAATTTATATAAATGGTCCTTCTAGTTTTATCAGAGTCTCATTTTCATCCTCCAAGTATAAATTAGAACTCTTTCGACCTTCAAGTTTGATTTTCGTACTAAATTGGTCCAATTGATAATTTCTATCAGCCAAACTGAATGAAAAAAATCAGATTGATGGAAATTTGGATGTTACAATTTGTACCAAGTTGGTTCAATTGATAACGTCTACCCTCAATCTGATTTTTTCTGTCCAGTTTGACTGACAAACGTTATCAATTGGACTAACTTGGTACGAAAACCAAACTTGAAGGTTAAAAGAGTTACAATTGATACTTGGAAGACAAAAATAAGACTCGGGTGAAACTAGGAGGACTATTTCTATAAATTTCCCTAATCTTTATAAGTCTCTGCAAAGAAATCCACCACCGAATAGGAAAAATTATTTAGCATATGGCCACACAAAAATGATTGGTTGAAAAAGTGTGT
This sequence comes from Rhododendron henanense subsp. lingbaoense, assembly GCA_020567845.1. NCBI lineage: Eukaryota > Viridiplantae > Streptophyta > Magnoliopsida > Ericales > Ericaceae > Rhododendron > Rhododendron henanense. The sequence goes on from CM036322.1 coordinate 8,217,587, forward strand.
TGGGACACCTACTCGTATCGATAGATATAAAGAGAGATTATTCGGCTAGGGCACAAGGAGAGATTATTCCGTAGTCCGCACCACTTCAGGCCCCTTTTGAAGTTTATACATTTTGGCTGAGTTCCGCTAAGGGATTTTTTGGACTTTTTGTTGTTGTCCTTGTTCAAAAAAAAATCATGTTTTTTTTTGTTTTGGGACAAACTTTTGTGGATTATTAAGTCTCAATGAAAACAATTGAAAAAAAAAAAATATATATATATATATATACACACACACACACACTTTTACCATAATATTTTTTGAAATATTTAAGATAAAGCCCAAAAAGTCAAGATATTTAACAAAAATTAGGGTAAAAGTCATAATTTTTTACTTTTTTGATTTCTCTCATCGAAATGAATTAACAATTCACAAAAATTTATCGCAAAACGAACAATCACACACGAAAGAAAAATTAAATAAGAACAAAGCAAAAAAAGTTTCAAAAATTCAAAAAAAAACTCTTAGCAGAACTCAGCCTTTGTCTTGAGCATCCAAATATGTTCCCTGAGAGCATCCACAGTGGTATAATCAAAACAAAAAGGTTTATAAGATTAGCAACATTTGCTCAAAAAGAGGTCATATTGGAATAACTAAATTTAGAAACATCTCAACAACTCATCAAATTTTGACCCTTGGATAATCAAAACTACCAACCTTTTGTCAATAATCAAATTTAATTGTCTTCACATTTCCTCAATCAAGTACATCATCATTACACAAAAACCTTCTTTCTTCCATTTTTAACATGTTTATAACAAAAATACTTTTTAAAACTGTTTTTTCCAAATTTTTTTAAATAGTTTTATTTTAAAACAATTTTTACTTTTTTTTCAAAAACTGCTCTTTTGAAAAGAAAAAAAAACTTTTTCTATTCAAAAACTGTTTTTTTTTTTTTAACTTTTTCCCAAAAACTGTTTTTCTTTAATCAAAGTTTTCCAAAAACTATTTTCTCTTTTTCTAATAACCTATTTTTATTAGTTTGAAAACTATTTTAAAAAAATTGTTTTCTATGTCAGAATTTCTAGATTTTTATAAGTTAAAAAGGTGATGTGATAAGTTTTGGTTATTCAATTTTGATTGTGCCATTGTGGATTTCTACATTGTTAACCTTAGCAACCCCTTTAATGGATAACCAAAAGATGATGTGTTAACTTTTGATTATTCCACTGTGGATGCTCTGAGGGGGGAAAATGCGGGCCTTGCTACGGAATAATTTTATAATTTTATGGAAATTTATATAAATAGTTCTCCTAGATTTATTCGAGTCTCATTTTCGTCTTTCAAGTATTAATTACAACTCTTTTGACCTTCAAGTTTGATTTTCGTACCAAATTGATCCAATTGATAACTTCTGTCAGCCAAACTGGACAGAAAAAATCAGAATGATGGCAGTTTGGATGTTGCAGTTCGTACTAAGTTGGTCCAATTGATAACGTTTGCCCTCAATCTTATTTTTTCTATCTAGTTTGGCTGACAGATCGACGTTATCAATTAGACCAATTTGGTACGAAAACCAAACTTAAAGGTCAAAAAAATTACAATTGATACTTTAAGGACGAAAATGAGACTCAGGTGAAATTAGGACCATTTCTATAAATTTCTCATAAGTACTTATTTTCAAACTTAAAAATAATGAGCTTATGAAAATAATTTTTCAATTTTTTTTGCAAAGTTTGTCAAACAAGATCCAATTTTAATAAGCTTATTATTTTTAAGCTTAAAAATTATAAATAAGTACTTTTTTTTTTGGGTAAGATAAAATTTTATAACAAAACAAGGGAATTACCTCCAACACAACATATAGCCAAGAAAAAGGAAAAGGCCTAGGAACATACTCCTACCCTAACAACGACAACAAGAAAATAAAACTAACCAACAACTCAACCAAACAGACCAAAGACAAAACCAAACAAAAAACTTAGACCCGCCATCAAACGGTCGAGAAAATATAGCCTCGGAGATATTCCAAATTAGTCAACTTACTGGAACACCACGTAAAGTATTGCTCACCACACATGCCATTTTGTCCAAATTCTCGACTTTCAAAAGATATATACATGTATATATTCCTGAACTCGACATTTAGGCAGAGAGAGAGGATGAGCGGAGCAGGGAAGGTAGTGTGCGTGACAGGGGCGTCGGGTTACATAGCATCATGGATAGTGAAGCTGTTGCTCGACCGTGGTTATACTGTCAAAGGCACCGTTCGCAGCCTCAGTTAGTACCTCTTAATTTCACTTCCCATTTCCCATCTCTCTTTTTTCTTTTTGTTTCTTTGTGCATAACTTATCTGACAATCGTTCCCTTTTGTGTTTGGATCATTTACATCTGGTTTTTCCGTTGTTTTTTTTTATTATTATTTATAACTCGAGTGTCCGGGCCAGCTTACGCAGACCTTGACTACTAATCTTGGGCCAATCCTACCATCCACTTGTGAGGAGCTATATTATAGTCGGAGCAAACCTCCGTAGGAACTGGCCCCAAAAGAGTTGATAAGTTTCGAACTTGAGATCTCAGGAGGGAGCAAGTCCTAAGTCCAGGCCTTGACCGCCCGGCCAACCCCTTGGGGATCTGGTTTTTCAGGAGTTGGGGATGGATTAGGAAATTACGGCATACCCGTTTCTTGACAGTAGCTTATAACTTCCATGTTCCAGGTTCAGTTTTATTTATGGGATTGGTACCGCTAGATTTATTGGAGGGTTCCAACCTAAAATCAATTGGCAATAGGTGGGTTAGACTCTAGAATATATTAATCAAGTTTGGGTTGCTTAGATGCTTGAGTGGCTTAGATGAGTGATATAGAAACCCCCAACACCCCCTAGCCCCCCATGCAACCCGGATGCATGTGGAGGTATGAATTGAGGAGACAAGGAGATTTGACTCGGGCGACGGAGACTTGACCATGTGAGGTGAGACTACCCAAGACCTAGCTCTAATAGCATGTTAGATTTATTGGATAGTTCCAACCTAAAACTAATTGGCAATAGGTAGAGTAGCCTCTAGAATATATTAACCAAGTTTGGGTGACTTAGATGAGTAATATGGGATAAAGTCTAACACATTTGATATTAAGGTTTCTGAGCATATCGAGACTATAGTCAATATTCTTTCTTTGCCACTACTCTCTCTGCTTTATTTCTGGACTAATCACTTAACGTATTGTCTTATATATGATTTTTGTTCCAATTTCTTGATTTGATGCTATGAAGCACTTATACTTCTAGACGAGAGTTGTATCGGTATTGTGTCGGTGTCGGTATCGATATGGACACTTCTCTGATACTCGCAGACACATATCCAGAGGCATCCAAAATATGAAAATTGACTATTGTCGTTGTTAAAGTATCAGATGCTTTTCGGGTACGCAACACAAATTACAAATCACTTGACTATTTTTGCAGCTTCTGACCTCTCTCTCTTTCATCTTTTCTTTTTTGCTAGATCAAACAAATCTCTCTCTCTCTCTTTCATCTTGTTTATCTCTCTCACTCTCTCTCTCTCTCTCTCTCTGGTTTTGGTTTCCCACACCTCACACTACATATGCATACGCGCGCATGTGCATGTGTGTAGTCTATAAACTCAGACAACTCAATCACATTCACACAAACACGATTAATGTGAGTGCGAAATACCCCAAGCAAGCTGGTGGATGTGGGGGGGGGGGGGGGGGGGGGGGGGGGGGGGGGGGGGGATGGATGGTCACAAAACTCACAATTTACTACAGTATTACAGACATTTAATTCTTGGTAAGATGTAGTAGGTAGGGGTAGTTAACAACTTGTTATTAGGATTTTCTAACGACTTTGAAATGGTCTCTCAGGAGATAAATTAATTGTGTTTTGGAGAAAATATTAGGAGAGCTTTCCTCTGTGTTTGATCTCTTATCTTCTAGTCTCGCTTGTTGTATCACTCCCCGCTTTATATCCCTTTTGCAGCATAGATGGATGATACCGAGGCAATTGACAACTGTGCTTCATAGGTCCTCTATGTTAGCCGTTAGGTACTGTTAAACGGACAAACTCATCAGATTGCTTCATCCAATCGATGAATTCCAACCATGGGCGTGGAATTCCAACACATGTTTCTACTTCCTATTCCTATTTTGTGTTTTCTACTGTGTGTGTGTATGTTCGACATCCATTTCACTAACTTACTCCCTTCCTCGTGATATTTGTGAGACCAACTCACAGCTATCTCATTTTGACTGCACACTTAGTGCCACTACACAGGATGTTCTGCACACTTAGCTATCTCTTTTTGTTGTTATCCTATTGATACATGCTATAGGTGATCCCAAGAAGACGGACCACTTGCTTTCACTTCATGGAGCCAAGGAAAAGCTACAGCTGTTCGAAGCTAACTTAATGGAAGAAGGATCATTTGATTCAGTGGTCGATGGTTGTGAAGGTGTCTTCCACACAGCATCCCCTGTTTTGCTAGAATCCAGCAATCCACAGGTTCATTATGACACTTCAAGTGGCTTTTGTTTCCATTATGAATGTGCCGGTTTGTTTCTCCATGTCATTTTAGTGATTCAAATGACTCTTACACGGTCTTGGGTAAAACTCAACCCCAAAAACTAGCTATTGAAGTAAGGGTGCCCTCACGCTTATATACTTCATATTACTTTGGTACTCAGGCGATGTGGCACTTTGCTTCGCAATAACATAGTAGGAAATAGGAATCATGGTATGCATTTAGATAATTAACTTTTGGTATGAGATCCAGCCACTTTTAGAATTCAGAAATCAAGCAACATGGTGGAGGTTGAAGAAAAGGAGGCACAAAAGTTAGATAGGTTTGTTATATGTTGATGTGGCATGGAAGTGGGCAGTGCTCTCCGCGATCGGGAAAGTGGCCAGATGTGCTTTTAAGTCAAAGTCAGTTACGGAGCTGCTGTCCTGAAGTCAGTGAGCGGAGACTGCGCTCTTTCCTTCTTTGAGTCGGCTTTCCAAAATGCATATCATATCAAGGTTAGGGGACTCTATCATGATCTTACGAATCTCAAAATCTCCAAATTGAAAAACGAGCTCTTTCTTTTGCTCGCCCCTATCTCGTCAGGGGCGTAAGCACTCCACTCTTAGTAGTAAAATGGGCTTTAGTCTTAGGGGTGAGTGCTACATAAACAATTGATTTGTGCTAAAGGAGTTTAATGAAAACAGTTTGTTCCTTCGATTCCCCTCAATCCTAACTTCGTTTCAGTGAAGTTTTCAGTCAGCAACTTTAGTCTGAGATGTTGCTAATAAGGTTGTCAAATCGTGAATTCAATCGAGAATTGAAATGGTCCTTTTTCGAATTGAATAGAATCGTGAATGGCTCCGATTCGGTCATGATTTCTGTAATGCATGGGAACATATGTTTGTTGATTAGGGTAACCAAAATATATACTACAAATGAAAGTTTTATGCCTAATCAGTAAAAATCTTCTTCTAAATGATGATTGGACAATAATCTGGAGTGTTAGGTAAGCTGCTTGCCTACTTCTATTGCAACTTCCAATAGACAAGGATTCGTGAATCCTACAATACTACACACCCTAGTGTTTGTTGTTCTGTTTTGTAAAAAAGAGTAGAAAGTACAAAAACAAACCCTTAGAAGGTCTATAGGGTGGTTGTATTCCCTTTATCTTTGCCATTTTCGATCCACTATCGTAATAAATCTCCCTTGCTTGGTACCTATAATACTACATGAAGAGAAACATAGACAAAAGATGGCATATAACAATACTAAAGACCTTAAGAAAATAGTTTGAACCCTTTTCCAACAACAAAATTGCAACAAATGAGTAAAAAGTGTTATGGAAATTTTAAGTGAATCTATTGATTCACCGATTCACTTATGATTCGCAGCTCTTTCCGAATTAGGCAGCCTATTCATATTGATTACACACCAAATTGTATAATACAAATCGTGAATCGTAGGATGTCTTGGTATCTCAGGATGTTTTGCCGATATCTTTACTAGGACTACAGTCTCATAAATGCATTGGATTTCCCTCATTCTTTTTGGTTGCTTCTCTCATCTTCTTAACACACACACCCACCCCCACACCCACCCATGTACCTAAGAAAAAGAGAGAAAGGAAAAAGTTAGGGGGTGTTCCACTTTCTTTTTCAAAGTTCTTTCTAAAAAAGAAGGTAATTTCAAACTAAAAAATCATGTGTTTACGCAAATAATTTTCCTACCAATATGGATCTTGTTTGATATATCTCATTGAGATCTTTTAAATAATGCAAAAAAATTGAAAAATTATTTTTCATTTTCATAATATGTGAGTTCGAAATTACCTTCTTTTTAAAAAGGAAAGGTTTAGAAAGAAAGCAGAACGGGGCCTTATATGAGATGGTTGATATGTACTATGTAATGATTTCCAGTTATGATCTAAAATGCCTCCGTGAAGTGTTTGGATGTAGTACCAGGATAATGAAATTTTCCTTTTCCTTTGTGCTAACAATGCTGGCGGCCATTAGTGTTTAAAGTAACTCTTAACACTCGTTATGCCATGTAACAAACATAAGTGGCCATGCTTACCCATGGAGGATTTACTCCGAGATTTTTTGTGGGGATACCAGGATAATCAAGTGAGCAATCTCTGGCCACCTCTCATCTAAGCGGGCAAGCTCTGGCTCTGTTGCTTCAAAGGGACCGAGCTCAACTCCATGTGATTCGCTGTCAAACAACTTCCTCACCTCCAAGCACTCAAACTGAATAAGCTCGCCTCCAGGTGCCATACGTTTGAGCTCCTCGCTGCAGAGCTCCACGAGGTTATTGCAGGTGACTCCAATATATATTATAGGTTGGGAGGGCCTGTGTACCTTGCAAGAATTTTCAAAAATAGTTTATTCGAATCATAAGCAATTTTTTAGTAATATCAATCGAATACCAGAGGCCATGTTTGTGGAGAAAGAATTAAGCGATATGAATTATGGGTGGAGGAGGCCTTCTGCTTTCGTCTTTTTCTTTCACGTCGCTCAGTCTACTGGGAAGACTGCAAAATCTAAGAGCGATAGTAGGGACCAATCCCTTGTATATATAACCTTTACACAAAACCTAATCCATAAAGAATTCAGTTGTGATCCCAATACAATTAGGATACAACATAACATAACCCATTTAGTCCCCAATCATTATAATTATGAGATTGGTATCTGATGTCAGTTGTTCTATGTAAAGTATTAATGCTATATGCGACATACTTGTCACTTCTGTATAATTTTATTCTCTGTTTATCAGCTTTTACTTGTAAGGTTTTGCTTATCCATATTCCATCCATCAGGATGAACTAATCAAACCTGCGGTGAAGGGAACGCAGAACGTTCTTGGCTCATGCGCGAAAGTTCCACCCATTAAAAGGGTGGTTTTAACATCTTCCATAGCATCAGTTGTATTCAACAGCAGACCAATAAACCCTGATGTGGTAATTGACGAGACGTGGTTTTCAGATCCAGTTTATTGTGAGGAATCAAAGGTGCGTAAGTGTTCTGATATTTTATACTTTCCATTATAGCAATATCTTGTCTGTTTATTTTCTTCTCTCTTTATTTTTGCTGGTCTAGAAAGACAAAATCTCACTGAAGCATCTTTGAATTTTCCTATCATGGCATACAATATTGTTTTGATTGGCGAAAACATAGAAATCAAGTGATACATGAATTGCTCAGTAGTGCTTCACCACTACCGTAGCTGGCTGAAATATCTCAATGGTAGAGCATAGCCTTGCCAAGGCTGAGGTTGAGGGTTCAAGTCCCACAGAATCCTATTTTTTTAAAACAAGTTGGAGGGGCAGGCGTTATTGGTGTAGAGGAAACAATTATAAATTGGGGTTTATCAGGACCAATGCTACAAGCTTCCCATTGTAATTGCCATTGTAGCACGCGTGTGGCCCAGCCCATAAGGGCCATGCGGACTTGACGTCATACGAATTGATTATAATCAAATTGCTTTGGGTTGTTTACCATTGTCAGTAATTGACGACTACACAATTCAAACAATTTTGAATTTGCCTCATCATAAAAGGCAATGTAAGAATTTTGAAGAATTTTTTTTATCGAACCGTATCTATCAAACATCCTCTCGTAAGGCAAGGTACAATAGGGAGGACATGAAGTCTTTGACATTCTGGCTCGTAAATCAAAAGAACCAAAAAGATAAATAAATGACACCCCTTCATATGGAGCAGATGCCGATATCCAAAAAGAATCTAGGAACCAAAATTCTCTCCTCTATTTGACCACCATAGTATCTGTACCATAAAGCCGCCAGCGGTTAGGTTGTCCATGACTATCGATCACATCTTTGTAATGTGATGCCAAGGTTTATGCGAAGTACTTGAGAAATTTTGATTTACAAGTATTTACAGTACTATAAACCTTATATTTTAGCAAATATGAGTAAAATGCAAGTATTTACTTGGCATTTTGGTTTCATAGATTGTAGTGTAGATACTCTATTTGAAATCCATCTCTTGAATCTTGATGATTTATCATCTTATATGCTCGTTTTAATGCAAAAAGTGGCGTCTTCAACAAACTGAATTTATGCTCAGATTTTCTGTATTGATTTTGGCTAACTCCAACTGATCTATCAACAGTAATGTTGAATGTTCATCTTTAATAAAGTTGAATGTTTAGCTTTCAATTGAATTTTTTTTTTTTTTTTAAAAGCTTTCAATTGAATTTACACTCTTCGTTCTCTGCTAATCAAGATTATTGCATCAGCTATTTTATCACCTTTCAAAAACCTTGGCTGAGGATGCTGCATGGAAATTCGCAAGAGAGAATGGAATAGACCTGGTGACAATAAATCCAGGAATTGTGTTTGGTCCTCTCTTGCAGCCAACTCTCAATTTCACTTCCGAAGCAGCTCTAAACCTCATAAAAAATGGTACTCTTCTGCAACTTATGTGGATGATGTGTATGATTTCTTCCTACATAGATTTATGGATACTCTGGTGAATTTTTCTAGTTTGGTTTATATGGCAACCCTCTAGGAAAAGAACTACAATTTTGCAAAAGGAAATCAAGAAGGTGATTATGTTTGGTTTTGAACTCCTTTTTTTTTCATCGTAGTTTTTTAAGGCCGCGCATGAGAAAGAGAGAGAGCAGCCAACAAATCTATAGTAGATAGGATGTCCATGCATTATAGAATGTTCTGAGGGAAAGGGCATGCAAGTCCAGAATTAAATTTCTTACCCTATTGTTTTTAGTAACGTCATCACTGTGTGGAACTGATGCAGATCGAAACCTGCAACATTAGGATAGTCCGGGATGCCACTCGACCGTGGGTAGCGGATGCCACATGACGCTACTAATCAGGATGTCACTCAACACGACCAAGCCACACGCTTGATTATAGGAGGAATCACTCACTCCAAGCAAGACACACTTGCACAAAATTTAGAATAATATCAAACTCTCCCATCTTTCATTTCTCATTGATACATATAGCCAAGTACAAGACTCCAGAACATAAGACTTACGTTAATGCTAAACTACTTCCCAGGAAAACAAAACTTACTAGATAGTCGACACACATCTTCCAACCTATTATTACTTGGCTTTTGCATTTTTATGCTCCTGCATCAGAAACTTGCTATAGGACAAACTTACAAGGGATTCTATGATTCTAATTGGTCAAGATAAACTGAGATCAAGACTTGCAATTCGTGTTGCCCAGCCGTTCCTATAGACAGGTTGCTTTCCTGAGGTATTCTGTATTCTTTCACAAAAGGTGATGCAGTCTGTAGATATTTTATGGCTATAACCAATAGAGGACCCCAGAAGCATTAGGATTAAAGGGCAAATGCTTGTAAACCTTTTTTGGTACTTTTAGCAAGAAGCTCAAATCCGTGAGTCACAAGGGTTCAACGACACGTTTCATTTTATTGGAGATTGAGATGTTGGAAGGTTTTTAATGATTAAGTGGATGTAGGAGTTTTTGTGAAGCCAGACAGTTTTCAGGGACAAAAGATCTGGTCAACTTGATATTTATGTTTACCACATGTTACCTCCTTTGCTTTGCTCTTTCGTTTTATTTATTGTTTATTACTTCTCTTTATGTTTATCTATTTCGTTTCCTCCCTCTTTTTCTTTTGTACGATTGGATTTTGTTGATCATTGTTTCTGGGACCAAGTTTTGATCTAGATTATGGATTTCGCCGCAATTTTCATTAGATTGGTCCCTTAGGAATTAATGTACTGGTTAACGAGGGTGGGGCCTTGATATTTAGCGAGTCACTTCATCAGTGATGCCCAGGGATATGTTAGGAGGTGATAGCCAATGATTACATTGCCAAATTGAAATTTTTGTTTACTTACTGGAAAAATTATGCTGCTTTTGGCGACATTCTTATCATATGCAACGCTTATAAAGCAAGCAATTTACTTGATGCAGGACCTGATGGTGCAGTCTATCCATATGTCGATGTTAGAGATGTCGCTTTAGCACATATTCTAGCATATGAGGTTTCTTCAGCTAGTGGCAGATACTGTTTAGTTGGGACAGTAACAAATTCTTCTGAGGCTGTGAATATTTTGCGCAAACTTTACCCTGCTCTCAAGCTTCCTGAAAGGTAAGTTAACAGAAGAAAGCGAAGTCAAAGAGTTACCTAACATTGATTCTTCCATATTGTTTGCTTCTCTGTTTTAGTCATATTTCTTCTTCCTCTTGTTGATTCATGGTGAGTCGGTGACATTTTTATAAAACCAAGTATCCCTAATCTTTTTTTTGTCCTCAAGATCTTAGCTTGGGTAGGATTAAAAGTCCGGATAGTTCACTTTGTTGGGTAGGATTACATGTCGATGAGCATGTAATCTCTTTGCTAAATGGCTTGAAAAGATTACTTCTAGAAATAGAGAGGCTCAAAGAGATTCAGACAAAGCATCCAACGATTTTAGGAAAGTTCGGCAATATTCTTGAGTCTTGACCGCATGGTCTGCACCACATATACCGTAGCACTGAATTTGTGAGATGTACAAAATTGTTTGCAGTGCAATTATAGTTATGTGAAGTTATCATTCTCCCACTAAACAAATAGAAAGGACAGGTGAATAAGAGGGACCTCCGTAAACTACCTAACTTGACTAGGAGAATCTCGTGATGGTATTATGTGACTGTCGAATATTATGAAAATTGGTGGTAGTTTGATCCCAGAGCTGTTGCCAATATAGCTATAAATTCCACCTTCTACTGTTTGAAGGTACTCTTTTACGTTCGTTGACGAGTTGAATGTACTCGTTGATGCAGATTGAGGTTAAATACCGATGTTTGAGCTTCTTCCCTTGCTAGAAAGGGACTCTTATTGAATCTCTTTTCGCTTACGATCTAAGATTTCGAGACTCTGTTTTCTAATGCACTATCTCAAACAGACTTGTGTGGGCTTTTTATGATGACAGGCCTGAAGATGGAAAGCCTGCTGAGCCACTTTACCAGATTTCCAAGAAAAAGGCAGAAAGTTTGGGTATCCATTTTACTCCTCTTGAGGTGACCCTCAGGGACACTGTTGAAAGCCTTAAAGAGAAGAACTTCCTCCAATTCTGAATCAGAACATATCTTTCCACCGAGTGTTGCCCTCATTATCTGTGTGTACCTGTAATTGCCTAGTGCTTTTCCCTTTCTGAAACCCAATGGATTGTTGTTTAGGTTTTGAACCAAACCCATGCATTTGTATCGGTTTGGTATTTTAGTTATGCGAACCAAATCATTAAATGTTGAAGTGGTTCCGTTCGGAAGTGATCGATTTGTGCCTCAACTGGGTAAAAAGAAGATATAAGATTGAATGTTTCAGCACTAAATAATCATCGAGTGTGTAAGGGAGCTAGCATAATGTAAGCATGAAGTCTTGCGATAAACGACCTATGTTAATGTAAAGGAATTGGCTGGTTCGAATAGAGAGTCATTATGCGGTCCATTCCTAAATGCCCCTTGCATTTTGGGGACATTATTTTTTCGACCTTGTCCTACAAAACGACTTCTTCTTCGAAATAAGGTCTCCTAACAGGCTCATACCAAGACTTGGGTGCTTCTTCAGCACCCATTGGTTCCTTTCCAGGCCTAGACCTATCTCTACTGGTACCAACTCTTTCTCTTCCCTCTCCTTTATTGGAAGGTGTTTGAGGGTTAATCTAAACAGGTGACCAATTCTCCATATGTTTTAACATGGTTTTCTGTGTTATAGTCAATTCCTTAAATGCATCTAATATTTCTGAAAGTTGGTTCAAAGGAACCTCCTTTCCTAACTCCTTTCCTCGATTAGGAACATTAGTTTCATCTGCATGTACCTCTCTAGCACTTCTGTAGTGCACATGTGGGGTTCGTCCTAGGCCCAACATTGGTCCTGGACTTTGGACACCCTGGCCTATAGGTAGGCCTTCTTGTCCATTAACCCCTTTCTCAGATTCAACTTGGGTAACTCCCCCTGGTTCTGGACCAATTTGGGAATCATCAGCTTGTTTTCGTAGTTTTGGAGCCATATTCAACACCTTTGTGGGTCCCATTGGGCGTGCCAAAAAATTGTTTGGCGGGGATTTTTGGCTTACTTCAAAAATATGATTGTGTGCGAGCGTGCTAGAAAAGGCTTGTAATTATCCTTTCAGATTTAACTTATAAAAACCAAACTTAATCAGATGATTGAGTTTTTTTTCACGGTTTTTATTTTCCCGCTTAGCTGCCTTCGAAGTCGTCTCAACTTTGAATTCAAACTTTTCCCTCCATGATTTCTGCTTATAATTACCTGTGGTGATTTAATTAATTCATCACCCCACTTGCCCTTAACTACATCGTGTTTGGAAATGGACAGTCACATGCTTGGATCTCAACTCCTTTGATTGTGTCAACTCGATGTAACTGCCTCTTGTTTGAATAATATGATTTGTGCCTTTGAACTTCAAACTACTCATCTTTTGAACTACCATTTGGGTGATATCTGGCAACGATTGTCATTACCTATAAAACGACATTAAGTTAATCAAAACGTCATCATTCTTTAAATTGTGTGATTCCATGTATTTCAGTTTATGCGTACTCCGTCTTGTCTGACATGGATGACCACTTGTCATTCTCTGATTGGACCAATAAATTCTCATGCAAACACAGACGTTATCAATTGGATCAACTTGGTAAGAAATCAAACTTGAAGGTAAAAAAAGTTGCAATTGATACTTGAAAGACGAAAATGAGACACAGATGAAATTATGAGGACCATTTCTATAAATTTCTCGTAATTTTAAATACTTACTACTAAAGTAGTAGGGGACCCAAGTAGTATTGTTGACGTAATTGCTTACCACAGATGCCATTTTGTCCAAATTCTCGACTTTCAGAAGAGATATATATATATATATATTCCTGAACTCGACATTTAAGAATTTTCAATTTTTACTACTAAAGTAGTATTGTTGACGTAATTGCTTACCACAGATGCCATTTTGTCCAAATTCTCGACTTTCAAAAGATATATACATATATATTCCTGAACTCGACATTTAGGCAGAGAGAGAGAGAGAGAGGATGAGCGGAGCAGGGAAGGTAGTGTGCGTGACAGGGGCGTCGGGTTACATAGCATCATGGATAGTGAAGCTGTTGCTCGACCGTGGTTATACTGTCAAAGGCACCGTTCGCAGCCTCAGTTAGTACCTCTTAATTTCACTTCCCGTTTCCCATATCTCTTTTTTCTTTTTGTTTCTTTGTGCATAACTTTTCTGACAATCGTTCACTTTTGTGTTCGGATCATTTACATCTGGGTTTTCCGTTGTTTTTTTTATTATTATTTATAACTCGAGTGCCCGAGCCAGCTTACGCCGACCTTGACTACTAATCTTGGGCCAATCATACCGTCCACACTTGTGAGGAGCTATATTAAAGTCAGAGCAAACCTCCGTAGGGACTGGCCCCAAAGCAGTTAATAACACGCAGGAGGTTTCGAACTTGAGATCTTATGAGGAAGCAAACCCTAAGTCCAGGTTTTGACCACCCGGCCAACCCCTTGGGTTCTGGTTTTTCAGGAGTTGGGAAATTACAGCATACCCGTTTCTTGACAGTAGCTTATAACTTCCATGTCCCAGGTTCAGTTTTATTTATGGGATTGGTACCACTAGATTTATTGGAGGGTTCCAACCTAAAATCAATTGGCAATATGTGGGTTAGACTCTAGAATATATTAACAAAGCTTGAGTGGCTTAGATGAGCGATATGGAAACCCCCAACACCCCCAGCCCCCCATGCAACCTGGATGCACGTGGAGGTACAAATTGTGGAGACAAGGAGATTTGACTCGGGTGACGGAGACTTGACCATGTGAGGTGAGACTACCCAAGACCTAGCTCTGATAGCATGTTAGATTTATTGGAAGGTTCCAACCTAAAACCAAATGGCAATAGGTGGAGTAGCCTTTAGAAAATATTAACCAAGCTTGGGTGGTTTAGACGAGTGATGTGGGATAAAGTCTTAACATATTTGATATTAAGGTTTCTGAGCTTATTGAAACTGTTGTCAATATTCTTTCTTTGCAACTACTCTCTCTGCTTTATTTCTGGACTAATCACTTAACGTATTGTCTTATATATGATTTTTGTTCCAATTTATGAATTTGATGCTATGACGCACTTATACTTCTAGATGAGAGTTGTATCGGTATTGTGTCGGTATCGATATGGACACTTCTCTGATACTCGCAGACACATATCCGGAGGCATCCAAAATATGAAAATTGACTATCGTCGTTGTTAAAGTATCAGATGCTTTTCGGGTACACAACACAAATTACAAATCACTTGACTATTTTCGCAGCTTCTGACCTCTCTCTCTTTCATCTTTTCTTTTTTGCTAGATCAAACAAATCTCTCTCTTTCATCTTGTTTATCTCTCTCTCTCACTCTGGTTTTGGTTTCCCGGTTTCCCACACCTCACACTCCATACGCATACGCACGTGTGTGTGCGTGTGTAGTCTATAAACTCAAACAACTCAAATCACATTCACAACAAACACGATTAATGTGACTGCGAAATACCCCAAGTAAGCTTTTTTTTTTTTTTTTGGGGGGGGGGGGGGGGGGGGAGGATGGTCATAGAACCCTCAATTTACTATTCTGTTGCAGACATTTAATTCTTGGTAAGATGTAGTAGGTAGGGCTTGTTATTAGGGTTTTCTAAGGACTTCGAAATGGTCTCTTAGGAGATAAATTAATTGTGTTTTGGAGAAAATATTAGGAGAGCTTTCCTCTGTGTTCGATCTCTTTATCTTCTAGTCTCGCTTGTTGTATCAATCCCCTCTTTATATTCCTTTTGCAGCATAGATGGATGATACCGAGGCAATTGACAACTGTGCTTCATAGGTCCTCTATGTTAGGTACTGTTAAAGCGACAAACTCATCAGATTGCTTCATCCGATGAATTCCAACCATGGGCGTGGAATTCCAACACATGTTTCTACTTCCTATTCCTATTTTTTAGTGGGCACATATACACCGCATTGAGTCCAATATGTGTTTTCTACTCTGTGTGTGCGTATGTTCGACACCCATTTCACTAATTTACTCCCTTCCTCATGATATTTGTGAGACCAACTCACAGCTATCTCATTTTGACTGCACACTTAGTGCCACTACACAGGATGTTCTACACATTTAACAAACACGTCCCTTCTTTTTGTTGTTATCCTATTGATACATGCTATAGGTGATCCCAAGAAGGTGGACCACTTGCTTTCACTTCATGGAGCCAAGGAAAGGCTACAGCTGTTCAAAGCTAACTTAATGGAAGAAGGATCATTTGATTCAGTGGTCGATGGTTGTGAAGGTGTCTTCCACACAGCATCGCCTGTTTTGCTAGAATCCAGCAATCCACAGGTTCATTATGACACTTCAAGTGGCTTTTGTTTCCATTATGAATGTGCTGGTTTGTTTCTCCATGTCATTTTAGTGATTCAAATGACTCTTACACAGTCTTGGGTAAAACTCAACCCCAAAAGCTAGCTATTGAAGTAAGGGTGCCCTCACGCTTATATAATTCATATTACTTTGGTACTCAAGCCGTCAGGCGATGTGGCACTTTGCTTCGCAATAACATAGTAGGAAATAGGAATCATGGTATGCATTTTGATAATTAACTTTTGGTATGAGATCCAGCCACTTTTAGAATTCAGAAATCAAGCAACATGGTGGAGCTTGAAGAAAAGGAGGCACAAAAGTTGTCCAGATTTTGCCACCATCCCTTGCCCACAACCCCACCTCCACCAAACAAAAAAATGAAAAAAAAGAAAGAAAGGAGAAGAGAAGAAGAAACAGGAACACATTACTATGAGTCTCTAATATCATGTTTCATATTTGATATAAGGGTGGGGGTTAGTCAGTTTAGCTTAGAGAGTTTGGTGGGTTTGTTATATGCTGATGTGGCATGGAAGTGGGCAGTGCTTAGTAGTAAAATGGGCTTTAGTCTTAGGGGTGAGTGCTATATAAACAATTGATTTGTGCTAAAGGAGTTTAATGAAAACAGTTTGTTCCTTCGATTCCCCTCAATCCTAACTTCGTTTCAGTGAAGTTTTCAGTTAGCAACTTTAGTCTGATATGTTGCTAATAAGGTTGTCAAATCGTGAATTGAATCGCGAATCGAAATGGTCCTTTTTTGAATTGCGAATCAAATCGAATCGTGAATGGCTCCCATTCGGTCATGATTTCTGTAATGCATGGGAACATATGTTTATAGATTAGGGTAACCAAAATATATATTACAAATGAAAGTTTTATGCCTAAATCAGTAAAAATCTTCTTCTAAATGATGATTGCACAATAATATGGAGTATTAGGTACGCTGCTTGCCTACTTCTATTGCAACTGCCAAGAGACGAGGATTCGTGAATCCTACTTATGGTCTTTTTTGTAAACAAGTCTAGAACCACAAACAGTCACAACACATGTGGGTTCCGCATATACTACACACCCTAGTGTGTGGGGGGCCCGCATATGTTGTGAGTGTTTGTGTGTTTGTTTGTGTAATGTGTTTGTGGTTCTAAGGTGGTTTGGGCATATCTACCGTAGACCAGGAGATGCAGTAGTTAAGAAAGCGGATAAGATAGCTTTGGATAGTAATGCTATAGGGAGGGGTAGACCTAAATTGACATTAGATGTTGTGGTGCGCAAAGATATGAGTATAGTAGGTTTGTGTGAACAAGTGGCCCTTGACAGAGCTCAATGGAGGAAAAGGATTCATGTAGCCGACCCCAAGTTATTGGGGCATAAGGCTCAGTTTGGTAAAAAAGAGTAAAAAGTACAAAAATAAACCGGTAGATTTGGTCTGTCGTTTTCGTACCAAAAATATAATTTATAAAATAGGGAATTAACTAATATTCCGAAGAATTGCGGTCAAGTCCGAGATCGTCCACGGAGAGTAAAAAGCTAAGTTACGGTACTTTCAATTAATTTCTAATTTAATTCGGAAAGTAAAGAGAAGTTGGATTTGAGATTGATTTGATTAAACTAAAACTAAACTAGAAAGCGATTAAAGGATTTTGAAACAAATGAGAGACGAGACTAGGGTTTCGATTCCACCTTCCCCTTGCAATATAATCGTTATAAAACCTAGGGTAATTATTCAACATAAGACAAATAAGATTGTCGCTAGGGCTTGCAATCCCTATCGAAAATCGTCAAGAGGATTCACAGGACTCGTACACCGTAAAGGCTATCTCAACATAGCGCGGATCGTCTCATTGGATTTAACCAACGGCACGACCCGTCTAACGCAGTATAACCCATCTCAGAGACTATCCTGGATAATTGAAAACTATTGTATGACAGTGCTTGATATCCGGAATACAAACACAATAGATAAATAGGAAAAATCTGTTCTTTCATAAAAATTATGAATCATCCCAAGTCATACAATTCATTGTTGAATAAAACCCTAAAAATTAAACGATTACATTACTCGGAGAAAGTTTCCTCGTCGCCCTAGCCGGGGCTGCTTTGTCGTGCATGTAGATTGAGATGATCCGGCAAGGATAGAACTCCATTGAAAGCTTCTGCCGCAGCCGTGCTCTTGCTCGTCGTGGGAATAAGATTAAAAGATACCTCCCTAAACCCTTTTTCTCCTTATTTATATAGGGGACCACTCACCACTCCAGTAGTTGTAATCAGCCGAGATTTTGGCTTCTAATTCAATTCCTTCCCCAATTGTAATTAGTAATAAGTAGGACCACTTTATAATTGTCCAATTCCAGTCAATCGTCACAATGGGTTTTGACCCAAATAAGACCAGTCCACGCCATATACTCGTCAATTGCCGCTTCGAGCTTTACTTAATTTGATGACCGACTTTGTTTTGACACGAAATAAAATTCGACTTTGCGCTTTAGCTCCAAATGTTATTCATCAGCTCAAAGAGTCCTGAAACATAATTAACAAGTATCAAACTCCAAGTAGCACACTAAACGGACATAACAAACCTAAGTTAGGGGGCGTAAATAGGCATATTTACGCACCTATCAAAGGTCTATAGGGTGGTTGTATTCCCTTTATCTTGGCAATTTTCGATCCACTATCGTAATAAATCTCCCTTGCTTAGTACCTATAAATACTACATAAGGAGAAACATGGACAAAAGATGGCATATACCAATACTAAAGACCTTAAGAAAATAGTTTGAATCCTTTTCCAACATAGCAACAAATGAGTAAAAAATGTTATGGAAATTAAGTGAATCTATTGATTCATCGATTCGCAGCTCTTTCCGAATCAGGCAGCTTATTCATATCAATTACCCACTGAATCCTATCAGATCGTATGTTACGAATCGTGAATCGTAGGATATCTTGGTATCTCAGGACGTTTGCAAATATCTTTACTAGGACTATAGGGTGGTTGTATTCCCTTTATCTTGGTCATTTTCGATCCGCTATCGTAATAAATCTCCCTTGCTTAGTACCTATAAATACTACATAAGGAGAAACATAGACAAAAGATAGCATATAACAAAGCAACAAATGAGTAAAAAATGTTATGGAAATTAAGTGAATCTTTTGATTCATCGATTCGCAGCTCTTTCCGAATCAGGCAGCTTATTCATATCAATTACCCACCGAATCGTATCGGATCGTACGATACGAATCGTGAATCATAGGATATCTTGGTATCTCAGGACATTTGCAGATATCTTTACTAGGACTGCAGTCTCATAAATGCATTGGATTTCCCTCATTATTTTTGGTTGCTTCTCTCTTAACACCCACACCCCCCCCGCCCCACTTACCTAAGAAAGAGAGAGAGAGAAAGGAAAAAGTTATATGAGATGGTTGATATGTAGTGATTTCCAGTTATGATCTAAAATGCATCCGTGAAGTGTTTGGATGTAGCACCAGGATAATGAAATTTGCCTTTTCCTTTGTGGTAACAATGCTGGCGATCATTAGTGTTTAAAGTAACTCAACAGTCTTTATGCCATGTAACAAACAAAAGTGGCCATGCTTACCCATGGAGGATTTACTCCGAGTTTTTTTTTTTGTGGGGATACAGAAGGACTTTCTGAACTCCTCAAAACCACAACCAAGTGAGCGAGCTCTGGCCACCTCTCATCTAAGCAGGCGAGGTCTGGCTCTGTGGCTTCAAATGGAGCGAGCTCAACTCCATGTGATTCGCTGTCGAACAACTTCCTCACCTTCTAGCACTCAAACTGAATAAGCTCGCCTCCAGGTGCCTTATGTTTGAGCTCCTCACCGCAGAGCTCCACGAGGTTATTGCAAGTGACTCCTAAATACATTATAGGTTGGGAGGGCCTGTGTAGGTTGCTTGGAACCATATGCACCTGACAACTAACTAGTCATAGAGAAAGGGGCGTTGACCAAGACATCTGACATTTTGGAGCACATGTGATAATTACCACCTGACAACTGCATGATACATTCCTCAAAACCTTCGGAAGCATAGGTATGACTTAAGGACTTGCAGAGGAGGTTTTGTGACTGTCACGTATAACTTGTTGAGTCAATGAGGGCCTGCAAGAATTTTCAAAAATAGTTAATTCGAATCATAAGCAATTTTTTAGTAATATCAATCGAGTACTGGAGGCCATGGTTGTGGAGAAAGAATGAAGCGATATGAATTATGGGAGGAAGCCTTCTGCTCTCGTTTTTTCTTTTACGTCGCTCAGTCTTATGGGAAGACTGCAAAATCTAAGAGTGATAGTAGGGACCAATCCCTTGTATATGTAACCTTTACACAGAACCTAATCTACAAAGAATTTAATTGTGATCCCAATACAATTAGGATATGAAATTAAAAAAAATCACACCAATAATTAACCCCATAGCACATGTCCATGTAAACTCTAACCATGGTTAACTCTTTGCTGATTCATTTCTTCTTGTTTACCGTCGTTTTTGTCGTCTTTTAATTTTAGCTTGAAAAGAGACAGAACTTTCCTGTTTATCCAATTTACAGCTTATAAACTTTTTTCAAAGCTGTATTGCATTTTTGCAATTATCTAAGGTTTCCTAGCTTGTTGACTGGAACAGATCATTATAATTGTGAGATTGGTATCTGATGTCAGTTGTTCTATGTAAAGTATTAATGTTAATATGCGATATACTTGTCACTTCTGTGTAATTTTATTCTCTATTTGTCAGCTTTTACTCGTAAGGTTTTGCTTATCCATAATCCATCCTTCAGGATGAACTAATCAAACCTGCACTGAAGGGAACGCAGAACGTTCTTTGCTCATGCGCGAAAGTTCCATCCATTAAAAGGGTGGTTTTAACATCTTCCATGGCATCAGTTGCATTCAACAACAGACCAAGAAACCCTGATGTGGTGATTGACGAGACGTGGTTTTCAGATCCAGTTTATTGTGAGGAGTCAAAGGTGCGTAAATGTTCTGATATTTTGTACTTTCCATTATAGCAATATTTTCTTGTCTGTTTATTTTCTTTTCTCTTTTTTTTTTCCCGGTCTACAAAGACAAAATCTCACTGAAGCATCTTTGAATTTTTGGCTTACGATATTGTTTTGATTGGTGAAAACATAGAAATCAAGTGATACGTGAATTGCTCGGTAGTGCTTCGCCACTACCGTAGCTGGTGGAAATATCTCAATAGTAGAGCATAGCCTTGCCAAGGCTGAGGTTGAGGGTTCAAGTTCCACAGAATCCTAATTTCTTAGAACAAGTTGAAGGGGCAGGCGTTATTGGTGGAGAGGAAAGCAATTATAAATTGGGGTTTATCAGGACCAATGCTACGAGCTTCCCATTGTAATTGCCATTGTAGCACGCATGTGGCCCAGCCCATAAGGGCCATGCGGACTTGACGTCATACGAATTGATTATAATCAAATTGCTTTGGGTTGTTTACCATTATCAGTAATTGACGACTACACAATTTGAACAATTTTGAATTCGCCTCATCATAGAAGGCAATGTAAGAATTTTGAAGAATTTTTTTATCGAACCGTATCTATCAAACATCCTCTAGTAAGGCAAGGTATAATAGGGAGGAGATGAAGTCTTCTAACAAAAAGAGAAGTTCTAAAGCTCTCTGCTCTGACATTCTGGCTCGTAAATCAATAGAACCAAAAGATAAATAAATGACACCCCTTCGTGTGGAGCAAATGCTGATATCCAAAAAGAATCTAGGAACCAAAATTCTCTCCTCTATATGACCACCATAGTATCTGTACCATAAAGCCGCCAGTGGTTAGGTTGTCCATGACTGTCGATCACATCTTTGTATTGTGATGCAGGTTTATGTGAAGTACTTGAGAAATATTTGATTTACAAGTATTTACAGTACTATAAACCTTATATTTTAGTACCAAATATGAGTAAATATAATGCAATTATTTACTTGGCATTTTGGTTTCATAGATGGTAGTGTAGATACTCTATTGTTACCTGAAATCCATTTCTTGAATCTTTATGATTTATCATCTTATATGCTCGTATTAATGCAAAAAGTGCCGTCTTTGACAAACTGAATTTATGCTCAGATTTTCTGTATTGATTTTGGCTTGGACTAACTCCAACTGATCTATCAACAGTAATGTTGAATGTTCATCTTTAATAAAGTTGAATGTTTAACTTTCAATTGAATTTACACACTACGTTCTCTGCTAATCAAGATTATTGCATCAGCTATTTTATCACCTTTCTAAAACCTTGGCTGAGGATGCTGCATGGAAATTCGCAAGAGAGAATGGAATAGACCTGGTGACAATAAATCCAGGATGGGTGTTTGGTCCTCTCTTGCAGCCAACTCTCAATCTCACTTCCAAAGCAGCACTAAACCTCATAAAAAATGGTACTCTTCTGCAACTTATGTGGATGATGTGTATGATTACTTCCTACATAGATTTATGGATACTCTGGTGAATTTTTCTAGTTTGGTTTATATGGCAACCCTCTAGGAAAAGGACTACAATTTTGCAAAAGGAAATTAAGAAGGTGATTATGTTTGGTTTTGAAATCATACTTTTTTTTTTCATCGTAGTTTTTTAAGGCCGCACATGAGAGAGAGCAGCCAACAAATCTGTAGTAGATAGGATGTCCATGCATTGTAGAAGATTTGAGGGAAAGGGTATGCAAATCCAGAATTAAATTTCTTACCCTATTGTTTTGAGTAACATTATCACTGTGTGGAACTGATGCAGATCGAAACTTGCAACATTAGGATAGTCCGGGATGCCACTCGACCGTGGGTAGCGGATGCCGCATGACGCTACTAATCGGGATGCCACTCAACACAACCAAGCCACACGCTTGATTATAGGAGGAATCACTCACTCCAAGCAAGACACACTTGCACAAAATTTAGAATGATATCAAACTCTCCCATCTTTCATTTCTCATAGATACATATAGCCAAGTACATGACTCCAGAACATAAGACTTATGTTAATGCTAAACTACTTCCCAGGAAAACAAAACTTACTAGATAGTCGACACACATCTTCCAACCTATTATTACTTGGCTTTTGCATTTTTATGCTCCTGCATCAGAAACTTGCTATAGGACAAACTTACAAGGGATTCTATGATTCTAATTGGTCAAGATAAACTGAGGTCAAGACTTGCAATTCGTGTTGCCCAGCCGTTCCTATAGACAGGTTTCTTTCCTGAGGTATTCTGTATTCTTTCAAAAAAGTTGATGCAGTCTGTAGATATTTTATGGCTATAACCAATAGAGGACCCTAGAAGCATCAGGATTAAAGGGCAAATGCTTGTAAACCTTTTTTGGTACTTTTAGCAAGAAGCTCAAATCCGTGAGTCACAAGGGTTCAACGACACGTTTCATTTTATTGGAGATTGAGATGTTGGAAGGTTTTGAATGATTAAGTGGATGTAGGAGTTTTTGTGAAGCCAGACAGTTTTCAGGGACAAAAGATCTGGTCAACTTGATATTTATGTTTACCACATGTTACTTCCTTTGCTTTGCTCTTTCGTTTTATTTATTGTTTATTACTTCTCTTTATGTTTATCTATTTCGTTTCCTCCCTCTTTTTCTTTTGTACGATTGGATTTTGTTGATCATTGTTTCTGGGACCAAGTTTTGATCTAGATTATGGATTTTGCCGCAATTTTCATTAGATTGGTCCCTTAGGAATTAATGTACTGGTTAACGTGGGTGGGGGCTTGATATTTAGTGAGTCACTTCATCAGTGATGCCCAGGGATATGTTAGGAGGTGATAGCCAATGATTACATTGCCAAATTGAAATTTATGTTTACTTACTGGAAAAATTATGCTGCTTTTGGCAACATTCTTATCATATGCAACGCTTATGAAGCAAGCAATTTACTTGATGCAGGACCTGATGGTGCAGTCTATCGATATGTTGATGTTAGAGATGTTGCTTTAGCACATATTCTAGCATATGAGGTTTCTTCAGCTAGTGGCAGATACTGTTTAGTTGGGACAGTAACGAATTCTTCAGAGGCTGTGAATAATTTGCGCAAACTTTACCCTGCTCTCAAGCTTCCTGAATGGTAAGTTGCTACCATTTGAATCAATATCTATTTCGTTAACAGAAGAAAGTGAAGTCAAAGAGTTACCTAACATTGATTCTTCCATATTGTTTGCTTCTCTGTTTTAGTCATATTTCTTCTTCCTCTTGTTGACTCATGGTGAGTTGATGACATTTTTATAAAACCAAGTATCCCTAATCTTTTTTTTGTCCTCAATCAAGATCTCAGCTTGGGTAGGATTAAAAGTCCGGATAGTTCACTTTGTTGGGTAGGATTACATGTCGATGAACATGTAATCTCTTTGCTAAATGGCTCGAAAAGATTACTTCTAGAAAAAGGGAGACTCAGAGATTCAGACAAAGCATCAAACGATTTTGGGAAAAGTTCGGCAATATTCTTGACCGCATGGTCTGCACCACATCTACCGTAACACTGAATTTATGAGATGTACAAAATTGTTTGCGGTGCAATTATAGTTATGTGAAGTTATCATTCTCCCACTAAACAATTAGAAAGGACAAGTGAATAAGAGGGACCTCCGTAAACTACCTAACTTGACTAGGAGAAAATCTCGTGATGGTATTATGTGACTGTCAAATATTATGAAAATTGGTGGTGGTTTGATCCCAGAGCTGTTGCCAATATAGCTATAAATTGCACCTTCTACTGTTTGAAGGTACTCTTTTACGTTTGTTGATAAGTTGAACATACTCGTTGATGCAGATTGGGGTTAAATCCTGACGTTCAAGCTTCTTCCCTTGCTAGAAAGGGACTCCTATTGAATCTCTTTTCGCTTACGATCTATGATTTCGAGACTCTGTTTTCTAATGCACTATCTCAAACAGACTTGTGTGGGCTTTTTATGATGACAGGCCTGAAGATGGAAAGCCTGCTGAGCCACTTTACCAGGTATCCAACAAAAAGGCGGAAAGTTTGGGTATCCATTTTACTCCTCATGAGGTGACCCTCAGGGACACTGTTGAAAGCCTTAAAGAGAAGAACTTCCTCCAATTCTGAATTAGAACATATGTTTCCACCGAGTGTTGTCTACATTTACTGTGTGTACCTGTAATTGCCGAGTGCTTTTCCCTTTCTGAAACCCAATGGATCGTTGTTTAGGTTTTGAGCCAAACCCATGCATTTGTATCGGCTTGGTATTTTAGTTATGCGAACCAAATCATTAAATGTTGAAGTGGTTCTGTTCGGAAGTGATTGATTTGTGCCTCAACTGGGTAAAAAGAAGATACAATAAGATTGAATGTTTCAGCACTAAATAATCATCGAGTGTGTAGGGGTGCTAGCATAATGTAAGCATGTAGTCTTACAATGAACGAACAATGTAAAGGAATCGGCCGGTTAGATGTTTGCTGGACAAACCGGAGCTGAAGCAAGTGTCAGTTATTTTAAGATTTCTAAACCAACCAGACGAAACTAATAGTACTAAAATTGAATGGCGGGTTTTCTTCAGATACTTGTAATGCACGAGAGGCACTCTTTGGCCTAACTTTTTGCCGACTTGTTGGTGATGTCTTTTTCGATGTCTTAGGCAGAAAAAAATTCCCGAAAAACATTCTACTTTCCTAATGCTAATCCAAATACTTTTTGATTCCTACACAAACTCTACTACATGTGCAGAGTCCTAACAAAAACTAGCCATCTGCCAGGAATCTCACTATTGCTCTCCTATTTAATCTCTTTTCACCTTACACTTCTCCCCAACAAAAGAAACCATGACAGTTCTCTCGTCCCAGAAATCTTCACTAACCGTCGCGACAATATTGCTGCTGCTTCTACTTTTATTGGCGGTTTCTGTCCCTACGGTCGCCGTCGTGTTCGAGGAAGCGCCGACGTACGAGGACTGCTTGGCGCTTCGCCGTGCTCGTCCGCCGCCTTCCTCCGACGACAACCCATTGGCCACTCTGACAGATATCTTATGTCATGATTTGATACATATCAAAAGAAGATACGGTAAAGGAGGTGGACGTAAAAAATAAACGAAGGTTAGGCCTTCAAACTACTAGTATCTCCACCACAGGCACTTGCTGTCGTTATCAATCTCCCTCCCCGTCGGCCGTCTCGATCATCCTTGATTGCAATCTTTATTGTAAATTTAAGGCAGTATTTTTTCTTTCTTTCTTTCTTAGGGGGACCAATTGGCAATTAGCTAGGTTTGAAATAGCAAATTAGTGGTATCTCTGTGAGGAGTCAATCAGGCAACAATGCTCTTTTATCGATTCCTGTTTTCGTATGCCAGTACTATATCTATTTGTCTGCATATTTAATTTTTTTCAATTTCTTAGTTATAATGCAGCAATGATATATTTTAGTATCTTCCGTCCCAACAATGTTCTTCATGTTTGAGACCCGCGCTCTCGTTTCTTTCTGCGTCAGAAAACTTAAAAGATAGAAAAGAATTGGCACTGAATTTCTTCCACCGCGCCCAGTTTGCCTGTTTAGAAGTCAATTCTTTTCAGCGTTGTTTCACTTCTTTTTTTTTATCGGCAAAAGATGAAATTTTATTAAAAATGGGGAAGGGAATCCAACAAAAAGTTGAATGAACACCACAAGAGCAAAAGCCCGAAACACCCGAGGGTCTACAGGGTCCACAATGATAAGAATAATAAAGCCCAACGCATACCCAAAATGAACAACGAAAAGCCCGCACACCCAAATCCGGCCCAAACCTGGGCCGGCCCACCCAAACCAGTCCTCAAACCCTAACCACTACAGCCACCATCACCGTACAAAACACTGGAAAACAGCCTCGCCGACCTCTCCCAGATGTAGAGGCCGGCGGCTGGATCCGGCCTACGAAAATGAGAACCAAAGCAATCAGGGGCATAGGACAACAGACCACCACCACATCTGACAAACCCAACTAAACCCCCAGCCTCATGATCTTCAACAGCAGCAGCAGCAATCCAACACGACGAGCTGACAGCCCCACGCCCGATTGAGAACTCCGAACAGCCGCCGGCCGGACTTCGGCACACAAAGACGACAAGAGATCCCAACCATAGGGGCCGCATCCACCTCACCAACACCGGATTGGAACCATCACCGATCACCGATCAACATCGCCATCTCACTTTTTTTTTTTTTAAATAAACATTATCGCAATTTGCATGCTTGGTACGTTGGGAAGTAGTAATGTTTTGGAAGGACTGCAGGAACAAGTCATTCATATCAACTACTACCAAGTTTCAAATAATCCAGTACCATAAGTTACATAACCGAGGGAGCATATCTAACAACTGTAGAGTATGCACCAGGCGACGAACATTTCCATTGAAAAACATGCAATGTTGAGTAAAGCATCAACAACTAGGCATGCAAAACAGGTTCAGAATAAACAGTTTTGCATCATAGAACACAGGTTTGCATCCTATATTTGGATTTGTCATGTAACGGAACGTACGTTTGATAAAAAAAATTTGCCGTTCAGAACTCCCCAGTTCGTGTTTACACACTTGTTGCGTTCTGTTCGAACAACAGTATCTACATTGATAGTGCCCCGTAGCTTATGATTTAAGACGTGTATATTCATTTGTCAACTCTGTTAGAAGTGTCCAATGAATATGGTAAGTGCAGCTTTGCTACAAAGTTACTGAGTAATACCACTTAAGTTTCTGAAGTCGCCAGATTTGTTGTTAGAAATGCAGTATGGACATGCATCGGCCAGAACTACACATGCGTGTATGCTCGAAACACAAATGCAAACTTGCAACACCTTTGCAAAATCTAGAAACAAAGAAACTCGACGGATTCGCTTAATTTTCTGATTAAAGGAAACATAACAACAGGTACCAGCCACATCCAAACACATACCGAATATCCCACTACCCAGACAACCAAACAACTACTCTTTCAATACTAAAACAAATTCGAAACATTGGAATGAATACTTTCGTTTCTTACAACTGATAAGGGCTCCCATAATCTAAACTTCATAAAAATAAACCGCTTCAACCTAAAGAATTATTACAAACTCCCTGCTATCTTCAAGTATGAATGAAATCGAAAGTTATCATCAAACAAATAAAGGCCCTATCTTCTATGAACCTAGTGGTTGCAGTGGTAATTTTACGAATAAACAGCTGTGATGGCTGAACTGATCCAACTTCGCAGAAAAAGGCTTGTCTGAGACTAGAATGCTAAATTTACATGACAAGGCAATAAAACCCGAGAACGATGCTAACCATGACATCAATCACGTCCACGTACAAATAATTCCGTTTTTATCAGAGGAAGCTAGGGGTTTTCCAACACCACCCCATGAACAACATAGAACAGAAGCAGTGTGTTCCTTAAGAGTGCTGACTATACTAGCTTTTGATACAGACCAAATATAGACAGACCCGTCAGCAGATCCAGCAGCAACGTAGTTTTCATCTGGACTGATACAGGACCGGCTCCAATTAGATGGCATTTTATATCCACTAGCTTTAAGTGTGCAACATACCTCCAGAGATCGCACGTCGAACAAATTGTGCAACCCGTCTCTCCCACTAGTCAATATCACATTGCCACTTCTAGAAAGAGATATTGAAGTCACTGCAAGCGAATGTGCAGCAACTTCGCTGAGTAGCTTTCCCGTCTGCATATTCCACAACCGAAGACTACCGTCCACGTGACCCGAGCAAATCGTCTGTCCATCGATGCTGAAACAAATAGCACTGCAATTGCTATGGAAAATTATCGTGTTGATGCATTTACCTTTATGTACATCCCAAACTTTTATTGTGCGATCATAAGCTGCACTTACTACATGGAAACGGGAGACTTTGCTCGTGTCTACAGCACACACTTTATCTTTATGACCTTTTAGTGTATGATTCATCCTACCAGAATCTGCATCCCAAATGTATAAATTGTTTGAACTGCTAGCGGCGATTATAGAGCTGTTATCATTCGTAATGGCAAGATCAAGAATAGAGCCTAGACAACCACAAAGAGTGCGTCTAAGGGATCCAGTGTCTGTATCCCAGATTTTGATGGTCTTGTCTTGTCCGCCACTAGCCAATGTACTGGAACTGTTTTCAAAAACTATGGCAGCACATCCACCTTCATGTGCATGTATCTGGTGCTTGGATACAGTGGGGACAGCAGACTCTGCATAGTATTCGGCCCCTTCTTCACTTCGGCGGACCACACCATCGACTTGCTGCCTTGCAAGTTGTTCTATTCCTCTCGCCTTGAGTTGACCGAGCATGTCTTCGTAAAGTGCATTAGCCTAACACCACAAGCAGAAGATTAGTTAACCTAAAATAGGAGAGCAGGTAGAACAATGCAAACTTAAGCATCTGGATCTTCTGAAAAAGCATAGGAAATGAATGACAAGGACCTCTTAGAATCAAAATGGAGAGAGAAGTACGAACTTGGTTTCGATACAAGAGCCTATGTTACAGATTAGAATAGCCCCTGTACCCGTAACCGTAAGAAGTTAATTAAAAAGGGTGTGGTCAAATTCACATCTCTGGCTATAACATGGTGTGCAAATCTTATAAACATGCACCAATCTGTGACAAAATGGGTCCACTGGATGAAGACTCACTTCACCCTAAATCTTTATGCCATCGTAAACATGAGGAACAGGAGATGGGGGGGGGGGGGGGGTTCGGAAATAGAAATGACAGAGGACTTCTTAGTGAACAAGAGTTCAGAAACAACTTCATATGCATTCCACTCTTAGGACTACAACTTATCCTCCAAAGTCCAAAATGAGAGAGAGAGAGAGCGCAGTGGCGGCTCTAGGATTTCGTTCGGCAGACACTGAACAACTCTTGCATACTCAATGTTTACAAATTACAACCTTTTAGTGTAAGCACATAGTTGTTGAGCACTACAAATGAGCACTGGATAACATTCAACGATTCTGCTGTATTCCACTCTTCAGTTGGATTTTACAAGCAATGTCTTTGGTTTCTTCACAGAGGAAAAACACATCAATTGTACCCGCAACCAGGCTTTTAGCCTATATATTCTTTCCCCGTTATATATCTCAATAGTTCATCCAAGAAAAGTTATAACAGCCCTAGAACTTGAAACATAAAAACTATATTGAATGCTCACTTGTCGGTTATACATAAACATAGGAAAATATTTTCATTGTCCCCTACTTCTTTTTTACATAATAACCAGAAAGAGGTAGCATTCTCCTCCCAAATTCTGACAAGGTCCGACTCTAGTTGAAAGAAACACCAAAAGAGAACAGTTCAAAGCAGATCTCCTTATTGATGACAACTGAGAAATTGGAATATATCAAATGTACCTTGTCCTTTTGAACTATATCTTCTGTCATTCACAACAAATGCATCATAAAGGAGTCCAAAATGTTGAACAAAACTAGAACCAAAATACCTCATTAAGGCGTTCAGCATCCCGCATTTTTTCCAGCATCCAACGATCAATGAATGTTTTATTTTCACCCTCTGCATTCTTAGCTCTCGCAGTGATCTCCTCCAACTGAGTTTTCAGTTCCTCGTTCTCACTTATGACTAATTCTAATGCTTTATTCTTTTCTTCTAATAGCTCAGTTAACTGAGAGCATTCATCCCTGCAGCATGTACATTTGTTTCAATCATCTGCCAGAAGCCTTGTAATCTCAACATTTCACCACAGTAAATATAGGAAAACGAAAAAACATACAGTAGTAGTAGGAAAAAAAAAAACCTTGCTTTTGTGAGCTCATTCTGCACATCCAAGATTGTGGCTTCTCTCTGTTGAACTGAAGCTTTTGAAGCTCTGGATTCGGCCACTTCCGCCACAAGCTGTTCAGATAATTGAGCTTGAGCTTTGTAACAATGTTGAAGTTCGACTTCAAGATTTTCTGCCTTCTCTTTCCATACTGAGCCCTTCAAGTAATACCAACTCAATTACACCACGAAGAACAAACAAGAAAGGAATAAAATACAAAAGGGGAAACTTTATTAAGGTTGAGAGAACAAGATAAACTCCTAGAGTCCATGCATTGATGGTATCAAAAGAAGCTATTGTGGCCTACAATTTAAACTAGGACTCACAACTTTTTAATAGCAGATTTGTTTACATTCTTCCCAGAACCTATCCAGTTCATAATGCAATCAGATAGGACTTAAAGGTGCTTGAATGACACTAAAGATTCAGATTTTAATGGAAGTGTAGATAAACTACTTCGCTGAGTATGGGCATCTCTAGCCTTTGCTCAAATCTTAGTCAAAACTTAAATCTCAGCAAAAATAGCTCCCAAGTCCTTCTCAGTTCCTTCCCTCAACGCTTATCCAAGTGAATCTTACTCATATTTCTACCCAAATCAATGGATACTTTTTCCTTAACTTAAAGGCTTGAAGATCTTCAACTCTTCACGGCTACTTTATGGTTTTCGAACTTACCACTCTACCATTAATTAAACTTTTACTCAAACTTACCGTTCAATTTTGTTTCCCCACTGGAGTAATTCAATCAAGGAAGCTTTTACTCATTCTAACTAAAATTTAGTATAACACAAATAAGGACCGGAGAACGGTGAATGTAGATGGTCTACCATACAAAAAGCATACATACTAACTCAAGTGCATGAAAATTTCGTTGGGTCTAAATTACCTCAATATTAGATACACTACCCTCCTCCGTCTCATAATTTTGGTCCTTTTTCAAAGTCAAATCAAAGGTACTTACTACCAAAGTTGTCCCTCTATTCCAACCTTTCAAAGTGTTCAAACCCACTAGTGAAACATATTTCTGGACAGCTACAAAGATTTCGGCTTTGACATTTTAAAGTGGACATGTATTTTTGGACATCTTAAAATCGAAAGAGGGACTAAAATTACGGGACGAGGGAGTATATATTTATACATACATACATAAACATATATACATACAGAGAGGGGAGGGAGCACCTGATAAGCCAGAGGCTTGTAGAGAGCGATGAGAGCTGGGGCATGAGCGCTCTCTTCGAGCAAGTGCCGCTTCCGAAGAGCCTTCACGGCGTGCTTGATTGCATTCAGAGCGATTTCTTCGTCTTGAGACCTGAAAAAATCCATTCTTTTCAACAAAAACGAGTAATATTAGTGCAATTGAGGCAATATATTGCTTACATATTGATTGAATCGAGGTGGGTTTGATCGATATCTTGGTTTTATTGAGATTCTGGACAGAGAATTGGTTGGAGGATGAAATTGAGGAACAGGGGTGGTAGTTCTTCCTGGAGAAGAAATACTCCTAATTGGAAGGGAAAAGCACTGTCCTTGTCCTAAGTTGAAAGGGAAAGTTTCAACAGAGGTTTAAGTTTAAAACTAAAGTACTCCAATTCGAACACGACACTTTCCTAATTCATTTGTGAATATTTCTTCCTTTTTAATTCAATATTCTACTCTCTTTTTTGTTGTCATTCTTTTTTTGTGGTAAACAAATTTTTTTTTTGGTTGTCATTCAAGTTGAACTGAGGAGATGTTTCCCCCAACCAGAAAGTTTCATTCTTTATTGATTTTTGTTCTTATTCAAATTTTTTCGCGTTCGTTAGTTTTACTCCAAACTCATGTATTATTAAATATTAATTCGTCTCGACGAGAGGAATTGAACAAGTAAAATAATATGACTTTTACACAATTATTTTTGAAAATATCCAGGAAAAATCGACTTTTTGGGTTTTTTCTTGAATATTTCTAAAACTAATTGTGTAAAAGTCATAAATTTTATTTGATTGATCCCTTTTCGTCGAAACGAATGAATAATACATAAAAGTTTTTCACAAAACTAACAAACTTGGAGAAAAAATTTGAATAAAAACGAAACAAAAAATTTGTGGTCTACAACCTTTTGGTTAGCGGAAATGCCCCCTAAAGCAGATTAAACGTTGGACTTTGGCTCAACGATCTTTCTCCATGGGTTTGAGTCCTAAGGATGAGGTCGTGGATTTGAGCCGATGAAGCAACAATCGGAGTAATTTAACAAACAAACATACTACTCCCACCATCTAATTTTAAGTGTCCATGTTTTTATTTTGGAATGTCCTAAAATAAGTGTTCATTTTCTAAAAATAATAATCAAAACATGCCAAACTTTCTATTTTACCTATCTTGCTTCCTAATTGATTTGACAATTTTTTATATTCATGACATTTTCAAATTAACAATATCTTTCAACTTATAATATTTTTCATAATTTTGAAAACTTTGTATAACAAAATTAATTGAAATCTAGGGTAAATTACATTAAACCCCCTTGAACTATAAATCCGGACAGCAAACTCCCCTCAACTCCTATTATTGGACACTTGAGGACTTCCGTTGGGAATCTGTTAGGGTTTTGGATGGAAGTAAGTCATGTGAGGAGCACATGACCCATTTTTTATAGGACTATAATGCCCCAATTTGATCCACCGATTCCACTCAGTTCTCTCTTCCTGCACCACTTAAAAAATTTCTTCAGTCTCTCCATCGAAGGTGGTATGGTGAAGCCATCATAATCCTCCGATCAAATGGCTTTGGCCATAAGAATTGCTGCCCAAGATTTAGCACAGAAATCAGTTGAAGATCGCCTTCTAATTCTCTCCAAAAGAAAAATCCTAGCTACTAATCCAACTCTATCAAATTAAACTCAAACCCAATTCGAATTCGATTTTGAGAGAACAGAGTTTCCTAACTAATACTCAAAAGCAATTTGAACCCAATTCGATTGCCGGAAGAGCAAAAAAAAAAAAGAAGTTAGTTTTATTTTCTGGGTGGAAATAATACTCAAAACTGAGTTTCCCAACTAATACTCAAATCCCAGTTTTATTTTCTG
This sequence comes from Rhododendron henanense subsp. lingbaoense, assembly GCA_020567845.1. Classification (NCBI taxonomy): domain Eukaryota; kingdom Viridiplantae; phylum Streptophyta; class Magnoliopsida; order Ericales; family Ericaceae; genus Rhododendron; species Rhododendron henanense. The sequence goes on from CM036322.1 coordinate 8,251,330, forward strand.
GTTGGAAATAGGGACCCAAAAAAAAAAAAATCTGGTCAGAAATCAAATACGGTGCCGGAAGAGGAAAACACAGCGCCGTCCTAGACCAGAAGTTGAGTCGGCACCATCCTAACCCAGAAGTTTAGTCGGCGATGAAGGTTGGAGACGCAGTAGCCCAATCCAGAAACAAGGCCCCGAACTGACCCTGGCCACCGAGTACGGTGGCAATGAGAACTCGCCGCTGGAACTCGTAGAGCACACAACATCGACGATTGAAACAGGAGAGATCGTTTTCAGAGATCTAATCTGAAACAGAACGACTGTGATTGTGCTAGTCGATGACATTAGCGAGGTCATCGTCGCAGGGGATCGAAACCAACACGTCTAGGTCTTCGCTCGGTAATTTGCACTTCAAACGCATCAAGAATCCACAGAGTTCTTCGAATTTCCCCATCAACTCTGCAATAGATCAATCCAAATTAACTTCCAAAGCACTAACGGAATCGAGAACTAAAAGGTCACAGAAAACAGAAAATCCATGAAACGGAGGAGGATCTGGTGAAGAAAAAGAGAGATGTCGGTTTGAGGAGGAGAGGAAGATAAGGGGCTAAAGGGGCATCTGGCCTTAATATTATATACATATGCATATCCTCAATTTCTACAGAGTGAGATCAGAATTTGAGGGAAAAAATTTCAGTGCCAAGCGGGTACCACGTGGTGTCCGCTCGAGCATCCGAACCGTTCATTTCATTTTTGAACAGCTCAGATTTGGAAAGAGAAAATGAGAGAGAAAGTGTTGGGGTGAGAGGAGAGAGAGTGTTTTAATCCGAACCGTCCAAAAGTGTATCGGACGGCTCGGATGTGCCGAGCGGATGCCACGTGGGCAATACCCGCTCGGCACTGAAAAATTCCTCGAATTTGAGAGAGAGAGAGAGAGAAGTCTTCATGTTCTAAAAGGACATTTCGGTAAAACAAGCATCGCCGTTAACAGTGCACAGGCGTTCCAGATTTCATGTAGTTGAGGGGGTTTACTGTCCGGTTTTATAGTTCAAGGAGGTTAAGTGTACACGGGTGATAGTTCAAGGGGGTTTAATGTAATTTACCCTGAAATCTTTCAGACAAGATCCATATTACTACATATTTTTTGAGATCCATATTGAAAGATATAAACAATTTAAATACGCGTAATTAACTTCATAGTTTGTAAGATTAATTTTGGAAATTTAGAGCAAATATTTTGACTTCTTAAAAAACTCAATTCCCTATAGAGGATACTTAAGTTGGGACGGAGGGAGTAACATTCTATGGTTTGGAAAAACAAAAACAAAAACAAAAACTCAACCAGATTTTCACAGGACACTATATCAATTGTGAGAGTCTACGAAATAAGAAAGTCGAACAACTCAACTAATAAAATAAGCCATCATAGGGAAGAAACAAAGAAAGAAAGAGAGTCCCTCTAAGGTTCCGTTCAGTTGTCGGGAATGTTGTATAAAAAAATGATTCTCACGAAAAGTGAAGTGAAGTAAATGAGAATGAAACTTTTTTCCTATGTCCTAACATGAAATTTTACATGAAATTAAAATTTCTTCCTTATTTATGGTAGGACCTTTCCGTGCAAAGGAACGGAACCTAAGGGAAAAACACCCGCATACAGGCGTAGGTGGGAAGTTTCGAACTACTAACCTCCTAGTGAGATGCGAGAATCTTGGCCAACTGAAGTAGCTCTAATTGATTATATGAGTGAAAGAAGAAAGACTTTAAATTCGCAGTAAAAAGATTGAGTCCCATTATAGATGACCATAAGAGAACGGGGTAGAAATTTGGTCTGGTTTAATCAAAAAAAAACTTTCCTTGACCGCCATTATTGATCCTCTCCGGTTCTCTATAGACCAGTATGAGTTGTGTGTGTTTACTTCCATGAGAAAAAAATATTCATGTCTTAAAGACTTTTTTAATAATATTGATTATGTAAAAATTTACATTCATCTGTTTTCAATAATTGCATGCTAAAAATACATTTATCATGACAAAATTTTTGGCATACTGGATCGAAACTCATTTATCAAATTAGTAGTAAAATAATTTCCATTTCATGGACCTTAAAAACAGAAACTCAATAAAGTGTGTTCACTTGGACTTAACTTAAATTTGAAAGTTTTGTCCATATTTAAATTTTTTTCGCATTTGTTAGTTTTGCGCCAAACTTTTGTGGGTTATCGTTTCATCTGGACGAGAGGAATTAGAAAAGTAAATTTTTTTTACTTTTACCCAAATACTTTGAGAAATAACCACTTTTTAACCCACTAAAATTTGACGCAAAACTAACAAATGCAAAAAAAATTCAAATAATGACAACTTTCAGATTTAAGTCAAGTCAAATAGAACACATAAATTGTACTTATAAAAGTAGTGGTAGTTGGCTAGTTGGAATAAAGTGAGTGGAATTTTCTTGTGCAAGTTGAACCTGGAGTCAAAAATCCAAAATTTCTTTTCATTTTTTCATGTATTTTATTCATCCAAACAAGTACTAATAGCATTCTCTTTTCCTTTTCCTTCTGCAACTTGCCAGTAATCCACAGCCAAAGGAAACTGTGGTTCAGAGAAAGAAAATGATTAATCATTTATATCGACATAGCCACATCAAGCAGCTGTAAGTTCAAGTTCAACCAGAGAATGAAAAAAGACCTATTACAGTACACTAGTACAGGTACCAAATTAACAACTCAAATGTTAGCATAAAAAAAAAGCACAAGTTACACCACCAATTTTACCATCAGTATAAAGTCGATGCGCGTATTTTACGTGTGGTACTCTCTTTAAACTGCTCGGATTCTATCCAACCAATCTACACTCTTCCTCGCTTTCTCCAGCTGATGCTCGATGCTTCTCCGCGACTTCTCATGGTATTCCACGCTCCGCCGTGATCTCTCCATATGGTCCAAATTCATTTTTAACTTTGCAAGCTTGTCATCATTATTAAATTTGAAGTCGCGGAATTTCAATTTCTCATGCTTATCAGTGCTTCGTCTTGATTTTTCTCTCCTGTCGATGCTTTTCCTTGAAGCCTCGAAACGATCAGTACTCATTCTAGAATGTTCAGGTCGGTCTACGCTTTTCCTTGAACTGATCCTCTTCGTGGGTGGTTTCTCCACATGAAATACGAACTTCTTCAGATGCCTGATGTAATCTGGATACAGCTCTAAATTGCAGTGGTTTCCTCCTTTAACCCACAACGGTTCGTATTTGTCCTGGCTGAGTTCCCAAAGCTGTTTACCATGGGAGCAGTCAACAACTTCATCAGACGTTCCCTGCACAACATTTTCCAAGACGACCAAATCAGAAGGGTCAGAATTAATAGAATAAATACAAGATAGTCCCTAATATTTGTCTCACACTTGAAGGATGCAATTGAAGAACTTGGGTTGTTTGCAAAGTAATTTATAGATGTGTTACAACAACTTGATATATTTTCCTCTCAAGGCAATTCTTTTAGTCATAAAATGAGTTTCCGTCGATGACAGATGATCTTTTCATTACAAACCAAAAGAAGAAACAACCAATGTTCCCCTTATCTATTCCATACCGTGTGAACTAACATGCAGATGCGGTAAAAGTTAAGCAAGGCGACTACTGGCTTAAGAGCGGTAATGTACCAAGGAACAGGTTGGGATCGAAGAGAACTACACAACAAAATTAAGCCTCAATAACATAATTACCATCATGTAACAAGTCGCAGTTATATGTCAAATCACATGCAACGCCTCTTCGTGTTTGGAAGGTTCCCACTAAGCTCGTGACTATGGTAGTGAAAACTGAGGCTGAACTTTCGATGATTCCTACTTACCACGTTAACCTTAATATTAGAATTAACCAATTGGATCAGACCGATTACCCATGAAAGCGTCAATAATAATCTGGTTACCTTAAAGGAGGGAATCATGCAGTTAACCCTGGCCCATTATCTAAATTATCGATGCCACAGAGAAACGCTACTACAACATTATCTATGTTGTTGCAAACTCACAATACACATTGCCCTTGTACTTCTTGATATGAGCTTGCTAGAATGAATGACTAGTTCTTTTTAGTGCCACTAAAAGCTAAATCAAACCATTAAGTTCCACATACTGCACATAGTGTACAGCTCCACGCCAAAATTCGTTCAAGAAATTTTCATGGCATGCAACAGTAGCCAACGAAAGATTGAAACAAAAGTTTTTGCTGTCAGATGTGACTTGTGAGAAGACATAACTTAATGAGTTGGTGCGCAGTTTTACTACTCTGTGTTGGGTAGCAGTATTGGGATTTGGGACTTGAAAACTTACATGAATGACCAGAACCGGACACTTCACAAACGGGATTTTGTCAATGTTCTGCATGACAGCAATTGAAGATTATGTTCAGAGGCATAGAATCTGCATAAGAGATATATTATGGACCAGAATGCATGAACTTTACCTTGTAGATGTCGAACCAGTAACTGCGCTTCACAGAATACATGACTCTTAAGCCTGAGAGTATTGGACTATGTAAGACAACGGCTCTTAGACGAGGCAGACGGGCCGCGAGGTCCAAGGTAGGCCCGCTTCCAACAGATTGGCCGTAAAGGATGATCTCTTCCTGTTTAGCACCATAGCTCTCTTCAAGACACTTATATGCAGCTTCTATGTCTGCATAAGTGTTGTGCTCACTCGGCTGTAATAAAGTGTACACGTAAATTTCAGAATTTGCTTTCGGGCATTAAAGTTGACTCAAGAAACCAAAATCAATCTTTTTTCCAGGAATAAGTAAATCAAAGATTGTATAGGAGATTAAAAAACCAAAGTTTACCTTCCCAGTTGACTGCCCATAGCCAGAGTAGTCATACCTGCATAAATTCAGAACATGAGTGTCCATATAAAGTTAAAAACCCACATAAACAACGGCATAAGAACAAAGACTGTATCAAACAAGGAAAATAGTGTCAGAAGAAAGCATTTAGCTTTTACAACTTATAGCAGGATAGGAGATTATTGCTAGCAGGTTGGAGACAAATTACATTTACACTGAGGCATTGGAACAAGACCAAACACAGTGACCCAGCACCCTGAACCTATTACAGAATTCCACTGTTCTCAAGTGCATCATGAGATATTATAACTAAAAGAACTGCAGTTCCAGGATTTATTTTCAGAATATAATACGACAGAGAAACAAAACACTAGTTCAAATTGATATTGCAACTATCACATTGAAAGGAATTCGAAGAACACACCATTCAAACTTTGGTTGTAAAGAACGATTTCCTCAGGGATTGGGTAATTCATGGTCCTGAGCGTAAACACATGTAGCCTTGACCACAAAACCGTTTAGCAGGACAACAATAAAACATGTCCATAAGGTTCCAGTCAATATGGTTAATATGCACAACATGAAGTCGAATTTGTACGTTTAGGCATCCGCCATCACAAGAAGACGCATAAATGGCGCAGCCATTCAATCCCTTGCGTCTTTAGTTGTTTCTTTTAGTAAAATAAACCTGAACACCGTTTCAAAAGAATTTCAGAATTCCAAAAGGGAAATCCCAGAGATAGACCAGAATATTGCTAAGAACAAGGACTTGTTAAAGGAATGCACATCTATATGTACCATTTTGTTCTTCTGAGAAATAAGAGTTAAACAAACTTCAATTAAAAAAGTCCAAGTCCACTTAGTCATTGAATTATAGTTTAAACAGAAGCATGAGTTACACGATTGCATTAAAGTCCATCCAAACTAGTGGTTTGTTGGTGCCAACTGCCAACCACTTATTGTTGGCTACATTAACCTGCTTTGGCATCTTTGGCATCATCTAATCGAGTTAAAATTGGTCACGACATCATATCTTATGGACTAAAACGTCCCCCATAACTATTTTGCTTCTCCGCTTGATATTAGCTGAGCATTTCCCCAATTTTAAGTTGCTGTTACAAATAACAACATCTGCCTACTTTTCTGTTGATAATTTGCTCATGGAAAACAAAGAGCAACACATCAGTGACCATCATACCCTCCATTCTCAACCAGACCAAGTACTATAAGGAACTAACCATTGTACCGCAGAAGTAGACATCAAATAACGTAAGGAACAGACCCACACCAAATCAAGAGAAACAAAAAAATATATATATATCAAGCATTGACAACTAATGCTACATTAGGATAGATATGGATGTCAAACAAAATGAATTAATGGTCTTTCAATTTCAACATAAATATAACAGACTTTAGTATAACAGGCTTAGTATAGGCGGCTTGTAAACCAATACTGTAAGAGGCAGTAGAGTTGCATTTTATTGGGGGGTTTTTTTTTTTATTACTACTATCATTGACATGAAGGATTCAAATGTAAAAATCATTATAAAGCTCCCAAACTCAATGTCAAAATCCAAGAAACCTAAACTTGAAAACTACTAACAATATTCCCTTCATTTGAAATCCACATATACACAATCGTGCTGGACTGTTCACTAACATTTCCAGGCCTGCGGCCTGCCAGACCTCAAACTCAATAGAAAACGTAAATCCATCTCCTACAAAGTCACCATTCACAACAATTTGGGAAAAGTACATCACCCCCAAAGATTTTATCTTTAAGACAACCTCCATCTCCGATAAGGCAATCCCATAATATACCTTTCCTCTCAGTAAAGAAACATCACAAAGACCTAATAGGCACTAGGGGCGGAGGCAATTAGGGGGGGGAAGGTGGCACGTGCCACCCCCATTGTAAAAAAAAACCAAATAAAAAAAAAAACTTTGCACATACAAAGATTAAGTATAAAATATGTGAAGAAAGAAGTAAAGCCTCAAACTTTGGCATGCTGGTAAGGCGCCTGGTCATCTAAGCCAGCCGCTGGGGTTCAAAACCCGCGGAACTATTTGTTCTTCTTATTTTTTTTCCCTTTTCTATTCTCTAAAACAGATCTCTCTAAATTTTTGCATAGATTCTCACAAAATTTGTATTTTTTCTACTAATTAAAAAGCAACATGAGTCACATGACCAATTTGAACATTAAATTTTTATGTAACCCATTCCAACACATTTTTTTATTATAAACTAACTTGGTTTGATCAAGTACTATGTATTTACGGTTATGCAATACTTTATATAAATATTGCAATTTAGAGAATGACCTGTTTGAATCAAGAAAAGTAATATTGTAATGTCTTGTATTTGCATACCATAAGAGAGGTTAAGCAACCATTTATTTCTTTCACAAAAAAAGCTCACTACAGAACACAATTATATGACATTACACTTAAATTTTTGTCTTCATATTTTTCTATACTACATGTAACTAGATTTTCATTGAACGGTGCCACCTCCGCGACCAAATCCTGGCTCCGCCACTAGGCACTACACATCAGCCATAATTTCAAATTGGGTACATCTAATTCACAAAACGGTGATCAATACATACAGAGACATATAACCACAAGGGTTGGCCTGATTTCCAAGGTCCGACACTTAGGTAGGAATTTACTCCCCTCCTAATATCTCAAAGTTTGAAACTCCACAGGTGCTATCAATATCAATTCTTATGCGCCAGTCTATAACAAGAATTTAAAAATTGTTCGTTACGTAACGGTTCTGTGGCCTTTCGATGCCGTTACACCCCGATATATCAGTGGGAGGGAAAAATCGCAGGCGTATTGGCCGGTTCTTGTTATGTATCAGTCTGTTTCCAGTTCACAGACCGATTCACGACTGTTATGGCCGATACTCGGCTGTTACGGGTGATTTCGGCACTTAAATTTTTTTCCTCACAAATAATTTTAAAAAATTCCCGACTGCGATAACCGATTTCCGTTACGTATCCTCAGATACTCTGATACCGCTACACATCCACCGTTACCGTTACGTGTCCCGAAACCGTTATTTAATATGGGCATTACCAACATTAGTGGACGGTGAGATTGAACCGAGAATTAAAATTAACTGTATCAGCTGCCCGGACACCCGTTATAAAAGTTGTAAAAAATCAAGTGCAAAGAAATATGTGTTTTTTCTCAATCTATAGCCCAAATAGCTGTCAATATAAGACCCTATAATACATATACTGAAATAAGGAGAGAGAGAGAGAGAGTACCCCATGAGATTGACGCGCAAGTGGATGCTCAACTCGATGAAAAGCTCGTACATCTGGCCAACATCAGCAGCATTCCCGTGAGAGTAAAGCAGGGTGGAGGTCGCCATCGGGTACCGCACGTACACCGCGACGATCTCCGTGCCCCGTCGAGTCGGCAGCTTCAGTACCTCGACGTTCTCCCGGTGAGGGAATGCGTCCAGCAGCAGCAGCCCGGTGGCCTCATCCGTAATTAGCTTGTACGACGGCGGGCTCGGTGGGAAGAACGCCAGCTTCGCCGCCACCGACGAAGTCACCCCACCCATAACAATATATCTATCTCTCCCTATATACGTATAGCTTTCTCTAATTATATCTGTCGGAAGTGGATCGACATTCCTTGCAGTAGCTCGCAGATGAGAGAGAGAGAGAGAGAGAGAGAGAGAGAGAGAGTAGTGATTTGAACTTGGACGACTTTAACTACTTAAGGAATCGTTTTCTTTCGATTATAGCAACCGTAGTATTTATTACAGTAAAAATTTTATCGGGAGTGAAAAGGGTGACCGGCTGTACGAGGTGACCGACCACTTGTCCTTATTTTTATTGTATCGGTATTTTAAATGTGGGAGAGACCGGAGGTGCAGGTTACACGTTTCCCAGATTCGATTACGTGTCGCCGTATTATCCAATGGTATCCATAGTTGGAGGCCCGTTGGCGAAATTATCCGAAAGATAATTTATATTCTTCATCAAACACAAACGAGCAATGCAACAAAACAGCTCAACCCAATATCGGTTTCGAAGAAATCCTTACCGATATCGGGTTGAGCTGATTTTTTACAGGGCTTTATAAAAAAATATTTTAAAAATAATAAAAGATTCGAATCATCTTTGTGCGACCTTAGGCGGGCCCCATAAAATCCATATGTGCATGATATGTGTACATGCTCATATGTACCCATAGCTTTTTCCAACATAAATAGCGTTTTGTAAACACTTTTTGAGACGTTATCTTTATTCAATTTTTTTTTTTTTGCATACGTTAGTTTTGCACCTCATTTTTTGTTTTAGTTTTTTGATTTGTTTGGTCAGGACGAATCAGAAAAGTGTAAATTCATGGCTTTTATCCAAAAATTTTGGAAATTTTACAAGATAAAACTAGAAAAATTGGCGTTATCTTAGATATTTTAAAAAAAATTTGAGTAAAAGTTAATTTTTTACCAAAAAAAAAAGGCACAAAACTTGAGATGCTCTAAGCACCAATTATACTGAGATGAGTTTATGTGATTTTCACTCAAAATTTAAATTTGAGTCAAGGAAATCGACAATCAAGGTTGGAGATGCTATAAGCACCAATTATACTGATAGTTTCTTCAGTACAAAAGATTTCTGCACGTAAAATTCTTGCATGTTACCAATTCCCATGTGACGTTGAAAAATACTTTTTTTGTAGGTCTTGATATAAAAATTATTTGTGCAAAAAATAATTGAGTAACATCGTTATCATCTGCAAATTATATTTGTCAATTGTCAAGAAAGAATTGCAAATGGATAACGATGTAAAAATAATAAAATATGACCATATCTTCCAAGACAAAAAACATATGACCATATCTTGATTATCTTCTGTCCATCCCTTCTAACTAACCGACATAATGAATCGTATTTTGTTGTGGACCCTAATAGACCTTTGAGTGATTTGGGCTATGCATTTTATGGTGTATTCTCCAACTCTTTGTTGGATCCCTTTCCCCTTTTTTCGTTTTTTAATAAAATTTCATCTTTTGCCGATAAAAAAAAAATGAATTGTGCATATACTAAATAAAAAAAAATAAAGTACTTCAGTGAATGATTTTTTAAAATTTCTTTGCTCCAATTAAATATCAAAACTAACGATTTATCCATCTGGACAAAATTTTAAATTTCTTTGCACCAATTATTTTTTTATTTGAAAAATACACGTCTTTTTATGGACACTTCAAAAGGGACAACGGGAGCATTTTTAAATTTACGATTGTTACTTATGGTAATTCATACATTCAGATATACAAAATTAAGGAATGCATGTCGCGAGGGTTTTTAATTTGCAGCACATTTAAAGGGTTTTTAATTTGCAACACACGAGGCCGGGTTTGTTTCATGAGACGATCCCATCTTAAAGGGTGAAGCAAAACTTCCCAAAACAAAGAAATAAGGTTATTTTTATTTGCAAAATTTTGCATGCTATTGGAACTTAACATAAAAAAGGAGGTAAATAAAAATAATCAAGTGATCGATCAAAAAGGGGAAGAAAAAGTAGTTATAATGCGAATTGCAAGTGGAGTGGCAGACACCATGTATTCTCATACATTCGACAGAGATTTTAACCCCACTACGACTAACAACCATGTATTCTCATGCATTTGACAGAGGTTTTAATCCCATTACAACTAACAATGCTGACTTTCGACGAGGTGGAAAAAAGAAAGAAAGAGGTGGAGTAGTTATGATCCTGAGGTCACTATTTCCTTGATACATGGAGATTTTGGAGACTACAATTTATAGATTGACTATATATAGCACAAAAGAATGGAAAACTTGGCGTAGCTTCTTGGACCAAATTGGTCTAAATAAATTGGCCATAATCTAGTGATATGTGCTGGCTGCCAGCTGATGGGAGAAAAAGTTGATTTGGGAAAAGTGTGAAATTTGCATCTAAAAGTGGGCCCACATGGGCCATGTTAGAATATATGTTCTTTTTGTGTAGGAAGAAGTATTATAGAATTCCTAGAATCAATAAACCAACTCAACCTCACATGGGAAAATGAGTAAAACCATAGGGAAAGCCACATTTTACTGATCCTTCATGACTTGACTACTAGGGAGAAGAAATATAACATTTACCAACAAATTAAAATTACCAAAAAACACACACCAAGAAAAAGTTTGCAAACAAATAACCTAGAGTGAAAATCGGCGAGTGTAATTTACAAAATATATATGTTACTTGTCGTTGTGAAGGTGTAATTTTACGGTGCAAACATAAAATCTTTCGCTGAATGAGAATTGCCTGGTATTGGAGGCACAGATGCATTTGCTAGTTTTTAGGCTTTTCGGACTTCTTTGAATGATCAGATTGACATCGGATCGAAGTAAAAATAAAGGGAGACTTGTTTTGAATTTATCCGTGTAATGATTACAAATACTTGCATGATTGTTGGTGGAGTGGTTACAGCTTATTCCATAAACAACAAAGCTCCATGCCTTAGAAACTGCCATGATTTGATGTCATTGGTTTAAGTTCATTCTAGGAAGTATCCACACCACAACAAAATTGAGTTCATTAATAGACTTCTATTTTCCGGATTTTTTTGGAATTTTTCGTTTGTCCCACGAGAATGTACTACTATATAACTGATGAAGAGAGATGATATTGATTAATAACTCTTTCACCAACGAGGAGTTGGTCTTGTTGTCCATGGTTTGGGATTTAGAGTTTCCTTCCTCTTAAGGTTTTTAATTTAATTATTTTTATTAATAATTCTTGGGGCCCCCTCATCTCCACGCCCAAACGTGGGAGGGGCCGCAGGAATTAATTCAAGATTTGCAAGCTGGGCCAAGACACACCATGCATTACACCAACAAAAAAAAAAATCTCTCACCAATGGCTTTTAAAATAAGGTCGGAGAAAATTCAACGGTCCCGCTATGTCTCACTATGAGTGTGAATCCCACTTATGTGATGAGATTATGGTACCTCTTCATTAATAGTTTGACCAATCAAAATAGTAGTAAAATCTAAGACCATGTGAACTACTCTGCTATTCGTAATGTTGCTGATTTTAGATGTGTAACTGTAATTAAAGAAATATCGAGAGAAGAAAAATGTTAAAATTGAGTAAGTTGGTTATAATACGGCAACAATTTTCGTTATATGTTCCTTTGTTTGCCAAAAAATATACTCCTACTTAAGCTCTAAATTGGTTTATGGTTTAAATAAAAAAGGCGTAAGTACATAAACACCTCCTCAACTAGCACTTTTTTTTTACGGAGATCCCCTCACATTTAAAATCGCCCATACAGACCCTCTCAACTAATCTCATTACCCAAGTGACACCCTTCCGTCTCAAAAACCGTTTGTGATGAACCCCCTCATCCATAAATCGGACAAAAATACCCTTGTTGCATTACCATACATACATCCCCTCTAACCCTTCTCTTTCTCTCCTCTACAAATAGCCTCCAATCAAAACCCAAAACTAGCATAGGTAACCTCTCCTCCCCCTCTCAATCACAGGTAATCTCTCCCTCTTCATTTAAGTTATTCTCTCTCTCTATACCCTCATCGACTAACCACTGGTTTCGTCCCACTCCGACAACCTTTTTTGTATCCTCCAATACATACTCTCCCCCCCCTCTCTTTCTCTCTCTCTAAAGAACCCAAACAAGTTACAAAAAAAGGAGATGGGAAAAGCAACGCAGCAGCCGCCATGGCTGCCACCACCATTCTCCTCCACTTCTTTTCTCCCACACCTCTCTCTCCTTTCCCTCCTCTTCTTCCCTTCTCATTTCTTCTCAGCAAAAGAACCACTGCGGCACTTGCCGCTGTCGCGTCACGATTTTCGCGCTATTTTTAGTGGAATTTGATATTTTATGGATGAAATAAATGAAGATGCAATTTTAGGGTTATATACAGAAGGTTCTCTTTAAAATGATTGATGTAAGGAAAAAATAAATTGTATAAAATGAAAATAACGATTAGAACAACGATTGATAGAATAAGGGTATAATATAAATATTAGAGGGTCTTCATGGAACAAAGTGATAGTTGAAGGGGTGTTTATGTACTTTCGCCAATAAAAAAATAAGGATATATAAACTAACCAAAATTACAAGAGAATGCCCCCATGCAGGATCGAACTACAGACCTCCAGTTTACAAGACTGGCGCTCTACCACTGAGCTATAGGGGCTTTCTCGGCCGTCTTCCTTGCAAACATCATATTTATTACGTAGCAAACTGAATTCCCTTCCCACCAAAATCACTCCAACGAAACAGCCTGAATACTAATTTCCCACCCCCTTAATTTCTCGCATTCAACCGATTAGCTTTCGTTATTGACTTTCAATTTTTTTCCCTACAACCAAGTGTCCGGACTAGCTATAAACCATAAATGCGTCGAAAAGTTTCAATATAACAATTATTTATAATGCCCTCTCATGTGGGTCCTATGACTCCTTTGCATATGCGAGTCCCACTCCAATGTGAGAGTTGCATCGAAAATTTTCTCCGGTTCACTTGAAGCCGGAGCAAATGTTCGCCCAATTTCATATCTCCCTTATGCCTCTCTAAATGTTCTAATTTCCATGTTTCCTTTCATTCTCTCTATCCAAATTCTAGCATTTTTTCAACAGAGCAAGAGAAAAATGAAGGCACCGAGACTATAGAAGCAGAGGTAACATTCAGATTTTATGCAACTATAGAGCTGATCGAAAGACAAATTCAATAAGAGCATCTCCAACCCAAGATGTCGAGAAAGACAGCCGAGAAAGCCTAAAAAAATTTGACATCTCCACTTTTGAAGCCAAGGTTGGAGATGTTCTAAGTACCCATTTGAGATCTTTTCTCTTGCTTTGATCCCTGCCATTTAATTCCTCAACCTACCAGAATTTTTTAACAATATTTTTTAATTAAGGAAAGGTATTACGTCCCAATTTTTTTTATTAATGAAGCATAATTATTAGATTTTACAAACTTGGAACTTTCCAAAAATGCCTTCCAATTTAAGTTAGCGTCGTCTCTTCAATGCAAAAGAGAAGGCAAAAAGAGAATTCCAAAGGGGTTTCTTCTGTTCAAATGGACAAACATTTTTTTGGGACATAAGAAAATCAAAAAATGGACAAACAAAATGGAACGAAAAGGGGTGACTATCATAAGCTTCTTTTGTTCGTTAGTGTTCAATTTATCAGTATTTCCGTAACTTCTGTAGTGTAGGTATAACTCAAAATGTTTCTAGGATAGCTAGAGCATGTCCACCAGTGAGCCAACTTTGGCAATGTTTGTTTTGTTCTTTGCAGAATTTATGTCCACTGATGAGCCAAGAGCAAGTGCACTCGTTGCTGCTAAAGTGCCAAAATAACTTTGCCAAAGCCATTGTATGGCTTGCTCGTGTGTCAAAAGGCAAAAAGAAGAAGAAGTTGTCAATGTTGTTGCACCGGTTTGGCGCTATTTTGACACAATCTCAAATTCAGATTTATTATATTAATCTCTCTCTTTTTTTCTTTGACGCATATCTATTCGATCGCCTGGATGATGTGGCATATTTGGCGGAACCAGAGTTATTTTCGAAAAGATGGGTGGACGTGTTCAAAAGTTGCAGCCAGAAAAAGACAACACCATTTGATTTCTCCTCCTCCTCTCATGTTTTCCAAAATAAGACCACAAATGTTATTGTCCACCCGTTTGCCTGAGACCACATTCTGTTCTTGTCTAACTCTTTTTCTCGGCAGTCTCTTGTTCATGATCTTGTTATCAGCATACAAACCATGGTTAGCACGGTTCTTGTCTAACTCTTTTTCTCGGCAGTCTCTTATTCATGATATTGTTATCAGCATACAAACCATGGTTAGCAACATGCAGATTTAGTGAAATTTTGCTAGTGCTTACATGAAATTTTGTTCATGATCTGTATATTTCGAACTTACAATAACTACAATGTGTCCTGCATATACCTACTGAAAGGAAGTGGTATGTTTTTAGGTGCTTCCATTGCTATTATATGTTTAACAATTTATCAGATTTCTTAGCTTATTCATAGCTATTGGAAACATCTTTACAAAAATGGTACCTTGATATCCATAGTATAAAACCAATTAGCTATAATATCATTGGGTCGTTATTCTAACTCCCAAATTTTTATACTTTGCACTGTGTATTGCATTTTGTTATTCCTTCTGGTAGGATAAGCGATAAGGACAAGGATCTAGAGAAAGATTTCATGTACAATTATTCATTTGTGCTCTATTGCAGCTAAGGGAAAGGCCCTGAAGGTGGGCTGTGAACTTCTCCGAGTCTGTCAAAATGTCTGTTCCTTGTTTTTTTTCGTTTTCCTTTTGGAAGGTAAGAACATCATAAAATATTTGTTAATGAGTATGTTAGCGAGGCTTAGGAGAGTTGAACCTTAAGACTAGATGAACTTGGAACAAACAGCCATCCACTTGGGCTGTTCAACTCGCTGTTTCCTCTTTTTAGTGCTTAGGCATTTTGCTTTGCATGATTATCCCTCCATATCTAAGAAATCACTTTTTCCTTAAGTAGAGGCTGTTCAACATGCTCTTACGATGGCCGTAGGGAGGGTGTCATTAAAATACAAGTTAGTAGTTTCTCATCTGGAAAGCATTCTTCCACAGTGTTCTTGAGATTTTCAAGGTACTTGCAGGGTACACAAATGGTTGACCTTAGTAAGTAATTGTCTGCAATAAAAAAGAACCAAATGAAGATGGTGTTTTCTTCAGTTCTTTGGTTAAATCTTCTAGGCTGAATATACGTTTCTTAGTTTCATTAAGCAAAAGCTGCATATTGTGCTTTCTTTCATTCTTTAAACATATCTTGTAGACCTTTGCAGGATTTAGTAAACTTCAGATCATCTTAGAAAGGAAAGTGAAGAAAGCGAGAAAATATAACTCGTTGTAATACTCCAAAACAGGATTCACATATTATTAGCATCACAATCTCACAGCACACTTCAAACTTATAAATAGGGACCCTAGAGCCTTAAACATACATACAAACCATAATCAGACTACTACAGCATTCTAAGAGTTAATAGACTACAGATTACTATAGCTTCCAAAGATAGCAAACATAATTTCACATTCTCCCTTACAACTACAAGCAAGCATATGATATAGTAGCAGACTTGCATGCATCTCTCAATCAGTGCAGCAGCGATACATGAAGTACTTCTCCATGGGACGTCCACACTCAGCACACACCACCTTCTCTGGTATGCCACCACTTATGCCTGGAAGGATGAGACGGTTGCAGTGCTGAGGGGTATGGAGTAGGTGCAACTTCTCATTGAGGGCCGGCACAAAGCCATTTTGCCTGGCTTCCTCCGCCCAAAGATCAAACTCTTTAAAGCTTCTCAGAATTGTGTCGCCGTTGGCTCTTGCCATCTCGGTTGGCCCTTTGCAGATTATGGCCCACCCTTGATCACTTCCATCAAAGCTCAGCAATGTCAACACCTCCTGAAGTATCCTGTCGTTTTCGGTAGTCTTGCCGTGTTGAGTCTTGGAGTACCACATGCTCTCCAATCGGGTCCAGAAGTACCAGATGGATATCGGGTCAGGCCAACAGCGACTGAGGTTTTCTGCTGTGATGGTTGAGGTGATCCTTTTTATTCGTTCTTTGGACTTGCTCTTTCCAACGTAAACCATTTCCATGGTAATGCCTGCAGTCTTGGCAACGGCTTTTGCTTCGGCAGTAAATTTCCGAATCCATTCGATGTCCTCTCCTCCATACAAGCAAATGAATATCCCTTGCGGAATCTGGGAAATTCAACGCGAACTATGTGTTAGTGTGACTAGTGGAATCAGTCGGGTGATTTAGCTTATTTATTTCAGTTTGGAGTTTTGATATATAGCATGGATCAATTTTTCGTTTTTAGCTGGGAAAAGAAAATGTTTTGGAAACTTTTGGGAAATATTTCAGAAACATTGCCGGACGATAATTGAAATGTCAAAGAATATGAAAATTTCTAATAGGTGTCGAGCAACTCGATGTTTGGATTGGCTATGTGTAATTTCACACATGTTTTGTCAATAGAAATCGGGATGCCACGAATGTTTCGTTTCGGTCTCCTTCGAGACAATCGTTTCGACCTTTTGATGGTAACGAGATGAAATATATTCCTTCATATAAAACTATAAGGATGGCACACACACCAAACCCCAAAATAGTGGGGAGCAGTTAAGATGGGTGGTTTTGTTTTTGTTTGTTTACTGTTTTGCCCATCCCATGATATAGGTTGCGGAACATTTCAAGCGTAACAAGTTATTTCTTGAGGGGTTCTCTTGGGAATGCTAAAAATCCATACAGCTTCAATTTTAGGGTGAGCCCAAACTTGGGTCCTCCGTTTTTATATTAGAATTAGAATAGATTGTTTTTATTTAATTTTCATGTTTGTTTATTTCCTCAGTATCTACAGAACTGGAAAGTTATACTTACCCAGTTCAATATGGCTGGGTCGATACCGTCCACCAGTAGGTCAATTTTCCAGGTCTCTTCCTTCCAGAGTGATTCTTCCTTGGCAGTAGTGAAAGGGTATGCATAATTTCCCCATATCATAGCCATATGGAGTGCATTGTTGCAGACCACCTTACCCTGTGGATCCAACACCACTAGAATGAGCTTCTTCGAGAAATGCCACACCTCCTTCATGTATCTGATGACTGCTGGGTCGAGCAATGAAGGGTGGGCCACCATGTACCATGGCATTATTGTCTGCAGCTGCTCCAACTTCTGTCGGTTCGCTTCGTTCCAAGGCGTTGACCTGTCGACGACCGGAATCCAGACGATCTCATAATGAAGGCCTGACCTTATCTTTGTCTCCTGGTGGTATTGAGCAAGGATAATAAGCTCTTCCTCAAATATGTCAAGGTCCGATATGAGCAATACCACAGTCTTTCTCTTGAGGACTTCGATGCTAACCTGTTTGTGGGAAGAAGCGTTAATCATTATCATACTCTGATTTGGTGAAATGATGAAACAATGAAAAGGTGGAGAGTAGAGGAGATCATGAATAGCACCCTTGTTCTCGTAGTGCCATCCAGAAGCGGCAGTATATCATCCTTTTGGTAAATCAATGCCTTGAGAATCCTCATGTTGTCCACATGGGCCATCTCGAACAGGCGAATGAGGCTCTGGTAAGTTTCTGCATGTCTCTTCTCATCTGCATTCCATGGTTAAATGCTTCTTAGCCCTTCCGAAGAGAGAGAGAGAGAGAGAGAGAGAGAGGCACTTTAGGGAAAGACAAAAAGAAGGCACTTCAGTATTCTGTTTTTCATAACGGAGAGATTCTTGAATGCCCGAGAGAGAGAGAGAGAGAGAGAGAGAGAGAGAGAGAGAGAGAGAGAGAGGGGCACTTTAGGGAAAGACAAAAAGAAGGCACTTCAGTATTCTGTTTTTCACAACGGAGAGATTCTTGAATGCCCCAACATTCGGACTTAGATTGATTAAAATTATGTCCCTTAATCATGCCAAAAAACCGTGAGGCCTCACCTATGTGCTGATGGCAAATTGCTAGTTGTGAATTAAGGTGATCCTGTATGTTGGTGAGCTTATGAGCCAAGCTTGATAACTCCCATGCTTCAGTAGTAGATGTGATGTGCCTGCAATTGGCATAATAGAGCCGCTATTAGTTCCTGCTATAGTTTCTTGTTTATATGTATATAGATAGTTAGACATAGATGTGGAAAATTTTCAGGTTCTGTAACCGAGCTCTTATTTGTAGTTTAGGCAGGGATTCAGATGGCTTACTCGTAACTCATGCCTAAAAGGCTGGTAATCTGAGAGGAACAAGCAACCATGCTTCGGATGGTCCAGTAAGCAGCAGTTGGAATATGAGCCATGGCAGTGGTCATAGGCGGTGTCTCATGTGATATGTACTGAGGGGGAAGCTCCTTGAACTCGACAATACGCTTGGTTACATTCAAGATGGCCTTGACAAGGTTGTTAATAGTCTCGAAGCGCGATTTCAATGAGCCAGCATGCTCTATGATGTCCGGCAATTGCTTGAGGAGGGAGACAGACTTGGCGAGGGGATTGGTGGTGCTGAGCTGAGCGATGAGCCAGAAATCACCATAGTAAACAGCAAAGGCTGCTAGGGAGATCACCACTTTTGCATCCCAGGAGTAGTTTGATAGGTTGTTGAATATAGCCATTGTGGTTGAGTGAGCATCTGCTCCACCAGAGCACTTGCATGCTAACTGCCAAAAAAAGATTTACAGTCCTAGTAAATGAAACTGTCTTTTGGAGTATTAAAGGTACTCGCCAGTGCGAGTTATGTCAATGTGGGTGAGTTACATGATAATGTGGAGATCAGTTCATACTATGTCGTAATCCATCCACATTGATTCGTATCTTAACCGAAGAATAGGGAAGAGGAGGTGACTACTGTAATCATGTTACGCCAGATTTTGGTGCAGGCGTGGTTAATTTCGCAATGTTTCTAGTGTTCGCTTTGTTCATCTCCATATTGTCCTTTTTTTCTGCATTATTGCTACTATCACCTATACTTAGGTTCAAAAAAGCTCAAGAACAAAACCTCGCATGAAATTTTGTTTATAATGTAGGTCAATGCTTCCAGCATGTCGTCAAATCCGGCCACAGCGGTCTTCTCCACAAAGGCATCGGCAGGTTCATGTGTGCCCTACAGAATATCACAGCAAAGTAAGTTCACTACTGCAGCAACTATCACGAAAGAAGATGCGTCTTTTGTTTCACACAAAAAAGTTGCATGAATACATTTTTTTTGTAGCCAATGACGAATCATTAAGATGAAAGTACTCATACGCACTTCATTCTGTGGCTCATTCTTAAAAGAAAAATACGTACTTTAATGACACTTTCAATGCTTGGATTTGCACGATGCAGGACGTCCTCGATGACATGGAGAATAGGTTTGACATCAACCTCACGGCCATCGGGGGAATGGGTCGATTGGATTTGCTTCATCATGGTACTGTCGTCAGATGCTGAGAACGACATTCGGCGGTCGCTCTTAATCAGTTGCTGCATTTTTGTGGGTTGTTGTACAGTGCTGCTTGCCATTTTTTTTTGGGGGGGGGGGGGGGGGGGGGGGGTAAACAAGGTTGAAAAGGCAGGGGGAGGATTTCTTTTTTGCAAGTTGAAAGAGGATGCAAGTACTTAATCGTGTGGTTTTCATTCATGCAAATGGGAGCTATTTATAAGGAAATAAAGCCCATTTGAATGTGCCTTGCTTGCCAAGGAGGGTTTAGATTTTGCTAAAGCCATTTTTGTCTGGATAATAACTTGACCATGGTGCGGGACCCTTAGGCATTTCTTTACAGTATCCAAGGAGGGGTTTATCCAAAAGGAATATATGTTCCTTTATAGGGTTTTTGTCTCATTGATTAGCCTTAAACACTTCCCTGATTGGTGAAGACTGTGAAGTCATCAGGAGTAGTAGTGTTTCGGGCCTTTGGTTCGATTACTTTGGAGGAGGGCAAGAGAGTAATTCCACATACCAACTCACCTAGGCAATTGCTGACTAGGGAGAGCCCTTGGTTCGATTACTATGATGTTCAGTTACTGAACATCCGCGTACGTTTAAGTGTAATGCATGGTGAATATCGATGTGCGTGTAAGTTGGCCCGGACCTCTGATTTAAAAAAGAAAGAGAAGAGTAATAATATGGCGAATCCTACTCCGTAGTACAAACAGAAATATGTTCATATGGCGAATCCTGCTCCGTGGTACAAACAGAAATATGTTCATATGTGTAGTACTCAGAACTCCTTGACCCCTTCTGTAATCTTATCATGTTAAACAATCTCATAATAATATATACTTAACAGAGGTTTTCTCCATGTAAACAACCCATCCCATCCCATCCCATCCCAATAAAGGAAAAGTAAAATCACTTGATGTTAGTGATGACAGAGACTTTGGAATAAAGAGCACAAGCTTTCCTAATATCACGGGTGATTCATTTTTGAATCGTTATTCTCTTGAAGGCAAGCATGGCACTTAACGAACTTTGGTGCAGAAAATATGTCCCACTAGATGAATCACCAGTGGTAATAAGAGGAGAAATGAAGGAAAATGGAAAAGAGAATAAGGTAGCTAGAGGAAGACTGTCTCACTGCGTGTGCTAAGGAGTTGCATGTATACCTTAGCGGTTATTGTTTTGATGGATGTTTATCACTTAAACTGCATTCAACTTTTTAATGAGCGTGTTCATACCTGGCCTCTCAATTTAGGGCTCTCCAACCTCTCTTCACGAGCGTGTTCGACGGGTTCGGCTCCGGCGTCGTGGTTCCATGTGGCTCTTTCTTTTTTGTCCTTTTTGTTAGTTTTTGTATTTTGGGACCGGTAGTATCCCCTTTTTGTACTGTGTTTGTTTTGGCTGGGTTTGTTAATAATATTGGGATGATGGTTTGCTCGAAAAAAAAAAAAAACTTTTTAATGAATTTGTTTATTTGCTATCTGAATTTGAGCTGCAGAGAGCAGTTCATGTAATCTTGGCCGTTGAAAGGTGCTTGATTTTGATGGTTCATATTGTCAAAAGACTCTTCTCGAGAAGAGTCCATTATTAAGGGGAGACATCTTTTTTTGTTTTTTTTTGTTTCTTAATTTGAAACATTACTTGCTTAGATGTACAGCCGAAAATTAACTTTTCTGTAATCCAACTGCTTAGAAGCTGGGTTTTTTTAAATCTAAACCTAATTGATATTAGTTAAACTAACACAATGAGGAGATCACTAGACAAATTAAGAAACCTAGATCAATAAGATAATTGGTTACTTTTTTAGTTAACCAAGCGTGTCGGTGGCACAAGCATTTTTGTTCAAAGCGATTGTTCCTTGAACTTCTGAAAATGCTTACCTCAGCAATCTCACCTCAGCTAAATTTGGGAATGCTGAATTGTGTCATGAAATTCCACTTTGAGGCAGGTTTTCACGCATTCATGAGAGAGAGAGAGAGAGAGAGAGAGAGAGAGAGAGGTTCTTTCGCTTTTGCAGTGGAAAGAAAAAGCTATTTAAATCGAAGTTTGTGGAAGTTTGGAATCTTTATCTGTTTGATGTACCTAATCCTGAGGAGAAAACAGCTGTGCTTTATGCTTTAAACAATAAGCAACAGGGAAAAAGTGGTAACAACAAAAAGCATTTTGATTGTTTTAGCCATCTTTTAAAGACCAAAATTATTCGAAAAATGCAACAAAGTTTTCCACTAAGCGCTTTGGACTTATTTTCATTCAAGAAACCATGGAGAAGCTAAATTGTAGGTGCATAGTCTTCAAAATGGAAATGACCAAATGTGCAACCTATGATAAGGGCCGACGCACCTTTGCAAAATCCATTACGTTCCTTTCAGATAGGTGTCCATCCTTGCACCTAGGGCTCCCGAGTTTATCACCCAACAACTTTAATTACCATTTCCGTGAGTGGGACAACATTCCCGCGAGTGATCGTAGCTTTACTCGTTGGAGGACAGGTCCATCCTTGCTGTGTCTAGGGCTTTCGAGTTTGTCACCCAATAACTTTAATTACCAGTTCGTGAGTGGGACAACATTCCCGCGAGTTATAGTAGCAGTATTTGTTGGAGGGGTTGTATGAGCGGGTAGCGACTTGTGTTGTCGGCACCTTACATCACCTCTAGGTTGGGAAAAGGTGATCCAATGTAGAAATAAAAGTAAGAGAAGTAAGAGCTACAAGGGGTTGGGAAGTAGTATGCCCGGTTCACCAGGTTCAACCACGGAAGAACCCAATGGATGTCTTTGAAAAAAGCAGAAACAATGCCGATTGACGAAGTCATTGTCATCAAAATGGCAACATAAACATAAGCTGCAAAATCCTATGTATGCCTAAGTTCTTTTCTCTGCCCTTCTCCTTAGTGAGGCCAGGTACAATACATCAAAAAAAAAAAAAAACCCATGAAACTAGGAATCTTTCATGGAGAGTTTCATGTTTTCCTTTCATGTATCCTATCATTTTCCTTTTGCTATAGGGACCGACCGTATATACCAACCATGAACCGACCTGATGTGGCTTTGGGAGCTTGCTGCTGACTGGACATGGTCCAGTACTTCTCTCACTCTGCTGAAAGCCTGAAACCCAGCAAAATTGGCTCTCTCTCTCTCTCATGTATCCTATCATTTTCCTTTTGCTATAGGGACCGACCGTATATACCGACCATGAACCGACCTGACGTGGCTTTGGGAGCTTGCTGCTGACTGGACATGGTCCAGTACTTCTCTCACTCTGCTGAAACCCAGCAAAATTCTCTCTCTCTCTCTCTCTCTGATCTATCCGCCCTATTTTCAGGGAGCTCCGACATCGATGGAGCCGATCGTCGCCAAAGCAATCCACCAGTGTGCTCCTTTGTCCGATCTTCCTCACCGTGTGCTCTTTTTTCCAATCGTCCTGCAGTTCCATCGATGTTATTAGGTCGGCCCCATTCTTGTCGTTTTGGGTATTACATAGGTTTGCACTCTGAGAAGGGCGTAGTTTCTTGAGACGGAGTTAGTAGTTGGTGGTACTGTACGGTAGGGTGTGGCTGTTGTGGTGATCAAGGTTCCGTTCCATGGTCTTTGCTGTGTCTCGGCCGTCCTTGTGGCAGCGTGATGGCACCAACGACTGGACTTTGGGGTGTGGATCTTTTGTTTGCTCGTAGGTTTGGTTTTAGTTTTTGTTTGCTATTTTTTTGTTGGTTTTCTTCCCCTACGTGAGATTTTCTCTTGCTCTTTGTGGGTGTTGTGGTGGATTTTCTACGTCGTCTTGATGGCTTTTCGAGGTTAAAGATGAGTCTGGTCGGTGTGAGGTCTTGAATGTTCGTTCGTGAGTTTAGACCTCCTTTGTGGTTGCTTTTCTCCCTCCTTGGGGGTAGCTACCTGTGACAATTAAATAAGACAAATCAGATCCAATAAGCTCAATTTCCTAGTTTGTCCATGAAGGACACAGCATTTTCCAGTGAAAAAAAGGAAGAGATGACAAATGCAAGAGCAGAGAAACAACAGGAAACATTCCTTCAATGATCTGGAGAAAGCACATAAACGATGTAAATATGAAGAGCAATATGTATATACTAGTCTACTGTGCATTCTTTGTGGCGGGCGCTGGTAAAAGAAGGAATTTCATCATAGGAAACTATGTCCTGCAAATGTTACTTAAACCGTGTCACGACTGGGTGCGATAGGAATTGGGGAAGTCTGTGTTCACATCCCCGGACGCGCATGTATCCGAGCTGTCCAATGCATATGAGACCTCAATTATTTTCCAAGGCCCATGAGCATCAAACCGTTTAGACACAAATGTGTCGGGATCGGTGCACATAAATTTGTGCACCGAACATTGCTCATAGGAGTAACCTCAATAAGTAATCTAAATAATCACAGCAAGCAAGTCTAATCCCATCCCAAGATGAGAAATCAAAGAAAGTCAAAAGAACTAGAACAGGAGTAATTGCCTGAAGAATTTCTGGATTAAAATTTCCAACCTCTATATCTCACCAATCAAGAGCAACAAATTAGCCGAAAAACTAAAAAAACATTACTCGATTACTTCTGAATATGCTATCTCTAACAATTCCTTACCACAAAGATGTCATCAGTACAAATCTTAGCATGAATGAAATAAACTACGGCTCCATACTTAAATTCAATTTGCTTCAAGTAAAAAATCAGCGTGGTTTTTACTGAGCAAAATTCACCTGGATCAACCTCCTACCAATGGTCTGCAACATATCATTTAAAGCAGTTATAAGTGATCATGAGCAGGAGTAACTGTCTTATGAGAGTCTTCGTTTGTCCTTAAAGTTTGATGCTAACATGTACAAAAACAATGAACCAAATAGATTTTTCACGGTTTCACCTCTTGTTAAGGGGGAAGGTAAATGAATTTTTATTTATAGAACGGTTGCACATAATTATGATAACTGGATGAAAAAGATGCGCAGTTTGATACTGGTGCTTCGTGGCTCTTGCCCCTAAAACTCTCTACAGTCACTTATAACAAAGAAATAATTGGTGTAATTAGGGTACCTTTCCATTAAGGTTGGCAATTGCATCATTCATTTCAGCCTCTGTTGACATTGCTACAAATCCGATCCCTCGTGAACGTCGAGTGTTCGTATCATAAACTATCTGAGCATTCACCACCTTACCATGTTCGCTGAAAAGCTGTTCAAGGCGTTCATCATCCACATCAAACGGCAAATTGGCGACAAAAATTTTGCGACCCAGTGAACGCAGCGACGTTCCTCTTGGAGTAGCCTTGTGCACTATCAAGGGCCTTCCATTTAAATCCTATTAATTGTGTTCCACAACATATTTAAGTCTCCAACAAGAAGGAAAACCAAATAAAAGCTCTAAAGCTTGAACATACATGTGATATGACAATGTACAAAGGGAAAGAATCTAGAGAAAATACATTTGTACAATCTCATGCACGGTCATTTCGAACTTAGGCAATGCTTAGGTTCTCCCCACCACATGGGGCACATAATCAACATTCACACCATCAGGATAAGACCTTTTTCAAACAGATGACTCATGGAATGAACTCACCGTTCAACAAATTGACCATTGTCTGATCAAGGTAGATTCTAAGGTCACAATGCACTAGATGGGGTTGTAATCCATTTTGTTTGTGCTATCCTTCATCTTATTAATCTCATACTTATCTCACTTTGTCCAAGCAGAGAATTCTAAGATACCTTGGAAAGCAAATCAGAAGGCAAAAACCTTGGACAACTATAGAGGCCACAACTATTGCAGACAACCATGAATGCGGGAAAGATCACGACGCAAAGGTAAGATCCTACATGCAAAATTCCATAAGGTTGCCACATACTGCGATTTTGTAAACTTGAAGAAAACTCAAAGAAGAATAAATGTCTTCACTAGAAACACATAAGGGTTGACGTGATTAACTTGGATGACACACGAGAGTCTTCTTTCCATTGATACAAGCATGTAATGAAAGGTCCACAGTCCACACCACTGCCTGCTTGCTATAAAGCTCACGACGATTTCTTCTGACCTTCTATCTTATTCCTTTAATTTTTCTTTTCCAGTTGAAAATCAAATCAAAACTAGCATTGAAACCATTTACTTTTTTGTTCCAACAGCACGAGTGAATTGAAAGGCAAAACAAGTCAGAAAAGAGACTAACGACTGTTATTTGCAGCATCTTCTACAAATAAGACGCCCCTGTGTTGGATACTACTGATGCTTTTTGGGCACACCAATAACCATGTCAAAGAGCTCACTCTGTAACAATAAATTAGCAATATGTTTCCTAGTTATGACACTTAAATAACACTTGTCGCACGAATAGCACAACTCATGTCCCTTTCCTTTTCCAAAAGATTCCTTCTTAGGATGTTAGATATTCCAACCTTTTGTTCAACAACCTAAATACCATTGATGCTTCCATTTCAATACTCTTTCTCCCTTTAGCTACCACAAAGTACCCTAGCAGACACTGCTTAGAGCACTCCCGGTTTAGAGGTGCAATCATCATTTCCTATTTGAGCACCTAGATATTGCTGTCTCCAATGATATTAATACAAATAATGAAATGCCTAGTTATTCTTCACCAAATTAAGTTTTTTCTTAGCCACAAAATAGACTAGCATAATTACGCAGTGAGAAATATTAATGAGGGTCAACACATTAACATAAATCTCAAATTGAACTTCCTTTAGGAAAATTTTATAAGCCTTACACAAGTTTACAATTTACTATAGTTTTGGTACTCAACGAACTAATATCAACCAAGTAGATCCATGATCAAGAAAATGTTACTCAAAAACCGTTTGTGATTAACCCCCTCATCCATAAATCGGACAAAAATACCCTTGTTGCATTACCATACATACATCCCCTCTAACCCTTCTCTTTCTCTCCTCTACAAATAGCCTCCAATCAAAACCCAAAACTAGCATAGGTAACCTCTCCTCCCCCTCTCAATCACAGGTAATCTCTCCCTCTTCATTTAAGTTATTCTCTCTCTCTATACCCTCATCGACTAACCACTGGTTTCGTCCCACTCCGACAACCTTTTTTGTCTCCTCCAATACGTACTCCCCCCCCCCCCCCCCCTTCTCTTTCTCTCTCTCTAAAGAACCCAAACAAGTTACAAATAAAGGAGATGGGAAAAGCAACGCAGCAGCCGCCATGGCTGCCACCACCATTCTCCTCCACTTCTTTTCTCCCACACCTCTCTCTCCTTTCCCTCCTCTTCTTCCTTCTCATTTCTTCTCAGCAAAAGAACCACTGCGGCACTTGCTGCTGTCGCGTCACGATTTTCGCGCTATTTTTAGTGGAATTTGATATTTTATGGATGAAATAAACGAAGATGCAATTTTAGGGTTATATACAGAAGGTTCTCTTTAAAATGATTGATGTAAGGAAAAAATAAATTGTATAAAATGAAAATAACGATTAGAACAACGATTGATAGAATAAGGGTATAATATAAATATTAGAGGGTCTTCATGGAACAAAGTGATAGTTGAAGGGGTGTTTATGTACTTTCGCCAATAAAAAAAATAGGAATATATAAACTAACCAAAATTACAAGAGAATGCCCCCATGCAGGATCGAACTACAGACCTCCAGTTTACAAGACTGGCGCTCTACCACTGAGCTATAGGGGCTTTCTCGACCGTCTTCCTTGCAAACATCATATTTATTACGTAGCAAACTGAATTCCCTTTTCCCACCAAAATCACTCCAACCAAACAGCCTGAATACTAATTTCCCACCCCCTTAATTTCTCGCATTCAACCGATTAGCTTTCGTTATTGACTTTCAATTTTTTTTTCCCTACAACCAAGTGTCCGGACTAGCTATAAACCATAAATGCGTCGAAAAGTTTCAATATAACAATTATTTATAATGCCCTCTCATGTGGGTCCTATGACTCCTTTGCATGTGTGAGTCCCACTCCAATGTGAGAGTTGCATCGAAAATTTTCTCCGGTTCACTTGAAGCCGGAGCAAATGTTCGCCCAATTTCATATCTCCCTTATGCCTCTCTAAATGTTCTAATTTCCATGTTTCCTTTCATTCTCTCTATCCAAATTCTAGCGTTTTTTCAACAGAGCAAGAGAAAAATGAAGGCACCGAGACTATAGAAGCAGAGGTAACATTCAGATTTTATGCAACTATAGAGCTGATCGAAAGACAAATTCGATAAGAGCATCTCCAACCCAAGATGTCGAGAAAGACAGCTGAGAAAGCCTAAAAAAATTTGACATCTCCACTTTTGAAGCCAAGGTTGGAGATGTTCTAAGTACCCATTTGAGATCTTTTCTCTTGCTTTGATCCCTGCCATTTAATTCCTCAACCTACCAGAATTTTTTAACAATATTTTTTAATTAAGGAAAGGTATTACGTCCCAATTTTTTTTATTAATGAAGCATAATTATTAGATTTTACAAACTTGGAACTTTCCAAAAATGCCTTCCAATTTAAGTTAGCGTCGTCTCTTCAATGCAAAAGAGAAGGGCAAAAAGAGAATTCCAAAGGGGTTTCTTCTGTTCAAATGGACAAACATTTTTTTGGGACATAAGAAAATAAAAAAATGGACAAACAAAATGGAACGAAAAGGGGTGACTATCATAAGCTTCTTTTGTTCGTTAGTGTTCAATTTATCAGTATTTCCGTAACTTCTGCAGTGTAGGTATAACTCAAAATGTTTCTAGGATAGCTAGAGCATGTCCACCAGTGAGCCAACTTTGGCAATGTTTGTTTTGTTCTTTGCAGAATTTATGTCCACTGATGAGCCAAGAGCAAGTGCACTCGTTGCTGCTAAAGTGCCAAAATAACTTTGCCAAAGCCATTGTATGGCTTGCTCGTGTGTCAAAAGGCAAAAAGAAGAAGAAGTTGTCAATGTTGTTGCACCGGTTTGGCGCTATTTTGACACAATCTCAAATTCAGATTTATTATATTAATCTCTCTCTTTTTTTCTTTGACGCATATCTATTCGATCGCCTGGATGATGTGGCATATTTGGCGGAACCAGAGTTATTTTCGAAAAGATGGGTGGACACGTTCAAAAGTTGCAGCCAGAAAAAGACAACACCATTTGATTTCTCCTCCTCCTCTCATGTTTTCCAAAATAAGACCACAAATGTTATTGTCCACCCGTTTGCTTGAGACCACATTCTGTTCTTGTCTAACTCTTTTTCTCGGCAGTCTCTTGTTCATGATCTTGTTATCAGCATACAAACCATGGTTAGCACGGTTCTTGTCTAACTCTTTTTCTCGGCAGTCTCTTATTCATGATATTGTTATCAGCATACAAACCATGGTTAGCAACATGCAGATTTAGTGAAATTTTGCTAGTGCTTACATGAAATTTTGTTCATGATCTGTATATTTCGAACTTACAATAACTACAATGTGTCCTGCATATACCTACTGAAAGGAAGTGGTATGTTTTTAGGTGCTTCCATTGCTATTATATGTTTAACAATTTATCAGATTTCTTAGCTTATTCATAGCTATTGGAAACATCTTTACAAAAATGGTACCTTGATATCCATAGTATAAAACCAATTAGCTATAATATCATTGGGTCGTTATTCTAACTCCCAAAATTTTATACTTTGCACTGTGTATTGCATTTTGTTATTCCTTCTGGTAGGATAAGCGATAAGGACAAGGATCTAGAGAAAGATTTCATGTACAATTATTCATTTGTGCTCTATTGCAGCTAAGGGAAAGGCCCTGAAGGTGGGCTGTGAACTTCTCCGAGTCTGTCAAAATGTCTGTTCCTTGTTTTTTTTCGTTTTCCTTTTGGAAGGTAAGAACATCATAAAATATTTGTTAATGAGTATGTTAGCGAGGCTTAGGAGAGTTGAACCTTAAGACTAGATGAACTTGGAACAAACAGCCATCCACTTGGGCTGTTCAACTCGCTGTTTCCTTTTTTTAGTGCTTAGGCATTTTGCTTTGCATGATTATCCCTCCATATCTAAGAAATCACTTTTTCCTTAAGTAGAGGCTGTTCAACGTGCTCTTACGATGGCCGTAGGGAGGGTGTCATTAAAATACAAGTTAGTAGTTTCTCATCTGGAAAGCATTCTTCCAGTGTTTTTGAGATTTTCCAGGTACTTGCAGGGTACACAAACGGTTGACCTTAGTAAGTAATTGTCTGCAATACAAAAGAACCAAATGAAGATGGTGTTTTCTTCAGTTCTTTGGTTAAATCTTCTAGGCTGAATATATGTTTATTAGTTTCATTAAGAAAAAGCTGCATATTGTGCTTTCTTTCATTCTTTAAACATGTCTTGTAGACCTTTGCAGGATTTAGTAAACTTCAGATCATCTTAGAAAGGAAA